>OX637642.1:9871677-9892759 GCA_951802225.1 Euspilapteryx auroguttella | reverse complement strand
AAGTCCGATGGCTTTCATGCTTTATATTTTTGACCATTAAAAATGTTTGTGTTTTTTACACCACAATTTTAAGCGTAATAGAACCTATTTTTTTTGCCCTCCTTGTCTTCACAGTAAAATTTCTGTACTGAAATGGCATCACATTAGACGAAAAAAAGTGAAATTAATTTATGTTCTATTGTTTGTTGATTAAATATGCATGTTATAAAAAGTTGGTTACGAATTTAAAATTATCTATTAAATATACTTTCTCTTTTTATCACAGAACTGGAATGCGTGGATAAAGAAATGTTACGGCCTTTCTTGCCGTCTAGTTCTAACTACGTACCAGCCAAGTTCCAAATAAACGAAACAAAGTTCGACGCGTACAAAGCCGTAGACTATTGGATACCTGTCGACTCGGAGAGTCACTGCGCGTGGCTCACCAGGATCACCGCTGCCTTGTTGGACGTGGTGGCTTCGGCTGCCAATTATATTTCTGCTTTGAGTGCCGTTTGTAAATCAAAGGTAAGCCAGAACCACATAATATAAAATAAAATAATAGATGTTCGGAATTTAGTATTTTCTTCATATCAATAACATAATACACTGTCTTATTTGGAAATTATGTTTGAAAGTACATACTGAAATGTTATACGTGCAACTGTTGTGGATAAATAAACCAGAAATTGAAAATTTAATTACTTAATCGTTTTAAACAAACAAGAATTCAAAATTGGTGACCCCGACGTGATTTATGTAATGAATAAATATTTTATGCACTACACAGTACACACTAACTTCTATGTTTATGCCGTGGTAGGTAAATATCATAAAATTACAGTTTTCTTTACCAATTAACATGTTTCTCATTTCAGCCAAACCTCTGCAGAAGTATTCTGCCAGCATTAATCAGCTTGGTGATATACATTGCCAACGAGGACCAGATCAAGGATATATCGGCACAAATCAACCATTTCTTGAATTACATCTGGGACATGTCATTCTGTGATAGCAAAACGGACAGCGAAACTGTGAGGTTGAAACGAGAAAGTATAACTCACGATCATAGGATGATCATTCAGGACGTCCTGCAAGTAGTCGACTTCGTGAGAGTCCAGAGGCATAACTATCCTAAACGGTATGTAACATTTTCGCATCTTTGCTCATGCATTATCGTTTATGAAAAGTATCTATGACCAGCTAAGTAACCTATTAATCCTAGAATTTTATTTTTTTGGATTTGGCTTAATCAATAAACTTCTACCCCCTTACCACAAAAAAGGTTAGACTGGTCTTAATTGCCAATTTGTTTTACGAATTAGTGATTCAAACCTAGATAACGAGTTATGGATCTATTGCCGTTGTCAATGGAAAAAAGTATAAAAAACATTTGGTCATGTGAGTATATATATCCGCGATGGTGTAGCCTGCCCCGAGCTAGTGTCGGAGGTGGCGTACCGCGCCGCTGCGACGCACGAGACACACTAACCTTTGCATTTGCCTACACACAAAACGAACTACGCTGGTAATGCAGTATTATCGCGTATTACTCAGACTTACAATAAGAAATTTCAAAGCTTAGATTTGTTTAACCAAAGTACACATTTAAATCTAAAATTATTCTTCTTCTTGATACTTAAGAGCTTCGCTCTTGTCGCGGCAGGAACCAAACTCGTACCTCGGGCGGGCTCCGGGGAGCCTCTTCCATTCCTCCCTTTTCCCCGTCATCTGCTTGACTTCTTGATACGACACGACACCTATCCTTTCCTTTATTTGGTCAAAGTAGTTTCTTCTCGGTCGACCCCTTTCCCTCAATCTTTCCTTCGATAATGTTTGTGATAAAGGAGTCGTGTCGTACGTATCAGATGCCCAATCATCTTTCCCCTTCTGCTCTCAATGGTCTTTAAAATCATTCTTTCCTCTTCCACCCTTCTTAGCACTTCCTCGTTGGTAATTTTGTCCTTCCAGCTTATTCTCTCCATTCTTCGCCAGCACCACATTTCAAAGGCCTCTAATCTCTCTCTATCTCTTTGCGTTAGTGTCCACGTCTCACATCCATAGAGTGCAATAGAGGTGAGAATATCTGCTATTTTTCAATCGCATGCAATCGCTGTTATGCTATTTTCAAACAACTGCGATTTTAAACTGCGATCGCATTTTCTTTGTTACGACAACAATTGTATCGGCATCAAATGAACATGGCAACGAAAACGCGATTGGCAACGAAAACGCGATCGGCAACGAAAATGCGATCGACAACGAAAACGCTATCCGTTATATATAACAACGAAACGCAGGATGTAACTAGGCATGTAGGTTTGCTTAAATATTAATGTTAAGGTGAACCCTTTCCCATACTAAACTAAAGGTCCTAAGACGTGAAAATCGGAAAGTATTTTTTACTGTAAAAAACTGAAACTTTGTACAGTCACGGACTAGGAGGCCGTAACAGATTTGTCTATGGTTTCGTCAGCCCAAGACTGTATTACCAAAGAACAAGAGCTATTTTGCAATACAGAAAAACCGGAAGTGTTACGCCGTCCGTGTCCGCCTCTGTACATGTGATTAAAAGTGGCAAACAAACGGAAACTTATTTATTATCACTGTAAACTCGTAATTTCAGCAATAAAATTACGTACTTTTTACATTTGTGTGCGTGTAATACACACACAAGTTTTCCGATCTTGACGGCAGAGGGCTACACATATTTACTATAATGAGTTATAATGTTCGTACTTGCGTATTAATCTTATGATAAACTAGAGGCTGCCCCGCGGTTTCACTCGCGCGATTTCTCACAAACACTAAATTCCACTTTCTTCCCGTTCCCATGGGAATTTCGGGAAATCCTTTCTTAGTGCTCCCCTACACTCCCTAAGGAACCTACATGCAAAATTTCAGCCCGCTACGCCCAGTAGTTTCGGCTCTGCGTTCTGTCAGTCAGTCAGTCAGTAACGGAAGAGTTTTATATATATTGATTAAATACACTAAAACAAGAATAATACAAATAAAAAAATAAAAAAAATGCCCAGGCTGGAAATGAACCCGTGACCTCTAAACCGTCTGACTGACTCGACTACTCAATGAAGGATATGTTTGCGCATTGTTGCCGCTCTTCTCTGAAAACCACTCGAAATCAACAGAAAATCTGCCAAAGGTCGAAGCCCGACGAGACGAGCTCGCAACAGCTGCTGCTATTGCCGTGCATTGAAATCCTAAATGTACTTACCAATTGTTTTACTTGTCTTGTGTAGGTATTGCCATTGCAATATTTCAAATTGACCGCATGTTTATTTTTCATACTTTTTTAGTCAATATGACATCAAATGTAAAAACGTGTAAATTATTGGCATAAAATTTGTTCATTAAATTTACATTACCTATTATTAAATAATTTGTACTTACATATTAATAATGTGTAAAAAGTAACTTACGTCGATTATTATTATTTATCCAAAATACTTGCAAATACGATATCTGTAAGGATTTCAATCGAATTCATAAAACGTTTCAAAATGTATTCTAGTTTTGTTCCTAAATCTTCCTAATTAGTTTTTTGTGGGTACAGATATTGTACTTTTTTAGTATAATTAGTGTTATCTACACTAATATTATAAAGAGGAAAGATTTGTACCTATTTTTGTATGTTTGTAATGAATAGGCTCAAAGAGTACTGGGCCGATTTAAGAAATTCTTTCACCAATAGAATGCTACATTCTTCCAATTTGACATAGGCTACATTTCATTTTGAAAAAAATTAGGGATCCTTGGTAAAATTTGAACAATGTAACCGAAGGTGTAAAAAAATTTGTCTTAAAATGTCTTTCGTCGAATGCGCTGCCGAAACTATTAGCGATAGAACAAAATAATGTACAACAATATTGAAGAACATAATAATGTCTACAAAAAACTCCGCGGTAGCATATGTCCAACTATTGTAGTTATGTCACTACAACAACTTTTTTCATTTTAAACATTAATGAAAATGCTAACCAAATTCAAACCATGCTATTTATGTGTTTATATTAATCCTTATACAAATAAATTATTTTATGGTCAAGATCATTTAACTACCTATAAAATAGTTTTTAAATTATTTAAATTGGCCTTTCCATTCAAAAGATATTACGAATTAAAAAATCAAACAGTAAACAAAACCGCCATAGCGCCGTGGCCGATGTTTGCGATGCAGTCTGAAAAGCGCGCCGGGCATCGCGGCGGGATGGAGAGGAGGGGGGGGGGGGGTAGCCGCCTCGGCTTCATCTCTAGGAATACCGAGGAGCTGAGGAACAGAACCTCCTCTGAGGAGAGCAGGCTGCTCGCGGCAGAGAACGCTCGCCTCAAGGGACGAAGGCAGCCCGGGAGGAGGCGAGGAGCCTCCATGGAGAAATGGCCCTCCTCCGAAGGGAGATGGAGGAGCTCCGGACGATTGCTCGGTCTGGATGCTATGCTCAGGTGATCTCCGCTGCAATCGGGAGGCTCGACCTGGCAGGCCTGGGCATTGACAGCATCCGCTTTCGTGCGGCTGCAACCGGTGCCCGCCTGCTGGAGATCTCCGGGCCTCCAGAAGAAGCCAGGGCCAAGGCAGACGCCTTAGCCCAGAAACTAAGGGAGGAGTTGACCGAAGATACGGTGAGGGTCTCCAGATCTGGACGATTCCGTCACCCCTGCTGAAACCGCAGCCGCAGTCGCGGCAAGCGGTTGTTGCAGGGTGGCGGACGTCCAGGTGGGGCGCATCGTCAACGAGAGGGGCCTCGGCGCAGTGTGGGTACGCTGCCCGACAGATGCGGCTCGGAAGATCGCACTCGCCGGAAAACTCAAGCTCGGATGGAGCACTCACTGTCCGGGCTAGGCTCCTCCCGCGGCGTACGAGGCGCTGCTTTCGGTGTCTGGAGACGGGGCACCTCCGTTCAGACTGCACCTCGCAGAACGACCGCAGTGGCCACTGCTACCGCTGCGGTCGACCAGGGCACATTGCCCGAAACTGCGAGGCTGAGGTGAGATGCCCGCTCTACCAGGCGAGCGGCCAGCTTCCGGCCTCAAACAGTCTGGGCAGCTGCGGCAAGACCAGCCAAGGGGCCAAAGGAAAGGGAAAAGGATAGGGGAAGGGGCCCGGTGCTTACCCTAGGCCTGTCACCGCCGATAGCCAATTCGCGGTGGCCATGGATGTCGTTCCGCCTCAGGACCAGTAATGGCCACCGGATCCTGCAGGCGAACTTGAACCACTGCGCCACAGCCATGGACCTGTTCATGCAGAGTCTGGCGCAGTGGCAAATTCACGTCGCGGTGGTGGCAGAGCCCTACTATTTCGGAGGATTTGTGCCCAACGGATGGATCTCGGACCGCTCAGGCCTCGCAGCCATAGCCGTTCGTCCCTCCGCGGACCACGTGCTCCGGCCGGAGAGTATAACGCGGGGAGAGGGTTTCGTGTCCTGCATGCTGGGGGAGATGCTGCTACTCAGCGCGTACAGCTACGTAGGCCTGGTTCCTGTCGTTGAAGCTGTAGGCGTTGGAGATTTGGCTCCGCAGCCTGTTCTCCATCTGTATGGAACAAGCTGTGTTCTGCAGTGAAAAACGGGCAAGCTGGTCCTCATCATAAAAGAGGGCCGGCTCGCCGACTCTGTCGCTCCGTCAGATTTCCGGCCTATCGCCCTGTTGGACGAGGCGAGAAAGCTCTTCGACAGAGGCATAGCTGCCCGCATCAACCGACATCTTCAGTCGGTTGGGCCGAAATACAGGAGTGGGTCTTCGACTTTATTAGGCAGCTCAGCGACGATTATTTCGTCGATCTGATCGGGCTGTATTTTTGTCTCCAGTCAAAACAATACATGACTAAATGGTCTACCCCGTGCGAAGCCGGGACGGGCTGCTAGTGTAGAAATATAAGAAAATGCTACAGAAGATTTGGCTGTATAGACTACGTTCATTTCCTTCACAGATTAGATTGCTAGATGGCGGTATCAATATTTTTCACCTTTTTTGTTTCGTAATTGCGTATTTATTATACGATAAATTAAAATAACACTAAAACAATAATGCAATATAAAAATAAAATAACATAAAATAATCTCACGCCCTTTTATTCCTCGAAGGGTTAGGCAAAGGCACCAGCTTAAGAGCCGGACCCACGTTTAACCGAGTTTATGCTTTATTACCAACGTGAAACGGGCTTGTCGCGTTTGGTAATAATGTAACATGATGTAACATGGAACCAAATTTCAACTCGATCGGACATAAGGAAGCTAGTTAGATCCCCTCATCATCTAGAAAAGAGCTGATGATCTTCAAACCGCTGATCAGATCTTCATGAGACATGGATAAGAACACTCGGGCTGAGATTATCTATGATACAAAAAAAAACTAAACGAAAATCGGTTCAGCCGTTTGGGCTCTACGATGCCACAGATAGAAGACAGACATACAGACATACATACAGACAGACAGACAGACAGATACACACGTTCAAATTATAACACCCCTCTCTGAATTTTCGTTCGGGGGTTAAAAAAAAATTAGAAACTCTGTCGAGGCTCAAACCCGTGTCCTCTGAGATGGACTGTTTTGCGTTGTTGCCGCATCGCAATGACTTTTCCGTACATTAAAATAATTATAAATTTCAATGTGACACCAAAAGCAATTGGAAAGCCCGGCGCACATATGGCGAAGCGCAGCGCAGATTTTCTCTCAATATCAAACTATTATCAGCTTAGTCGTCTTTGAATAATAGGCATCCAAAATCAATTAACACAATACTTAATTCCTAAGCGCATCGAAGCGAATATATGCGAAAGGTAGCGCGCGGGAACGCGGCTGTGGTGCGAAGCCGAAAAAGCCGATTATAGCTTGAAATCTAAAATTTATCTACGCTGCGCTTCGCCATGTATGCTCCGGGCTTTAATCGTGGAAGGGTACGTCGAATGGCAGTCGACCAAAGCGTCATTTCAGTCAATGAACTCGAAATCTGCATCCGCCCGCTCCATACGAGGATCGCTAGCCTAGGTGGCTAGGGTGCATTTACATCAAACGAACAAAGAGCTAGCAAATAGCATTCTTTCGCGATCTATTATTGTACACGAACAACTAGCAAAACTTTTAAGCAAGTAAGTACCTACTATGTAGAATTAATTCTTGCACAAAGATCGCTAGAATCACGAATTGTTAAAACAGAATAGGTAACACAACACTTTGACACTTTCGAACATGCAAGAACATTTTAGCAACAGTTCGCGCGCTCAACCACACACACCCCACACTGTACGGTAACCAATAAAGATTCTAATTCTGATGCTATCGTCTTTTACATCGAGCGAGCGAGCATTAAAAATATATTTTATAGAACGCAGACAGAACAACGAAATAATACTTTACTTACGTCTATTTACTTTACACTAAAATAATTTAATAAAGTGGTGAAAGAATGAGCATAGGGTTGCATTGGCTTGTTTGATGTGAATCTCCCATACGATATTCTACATTTCAACTTCAATCGACTTCAGTGCTTTGCAATATCAAACGAAAATGGTTGCCAGGCAACGCTGATTTTCTCACTTCTTTTTTGAAGTACTTATATCAATTTATAATGGTTATCGCGTATTTTGCATACATGTTCGACACATAATTAGACCTTTCTATGAGAGTGAGACCTAGGAACAAGCTTTAGGAATAGCATTGCTTTTATGCATTGTTTTGTGAATTATTTTGTCCGAAATTAATAAATCTTGACAGCTAAAAAATAATAAAGTCAATTTGAAGTTAAAAAAAAAAAATACAATCTCAAGTAATATTAAAATCAGGGGATTCGAACCGCCGACCTACGATATGATAAGCCACTGTCCCAACTAGGGATGTTCCGAACGTTCGCATTCGCATTCGCATTCGTGAATGATTCGCATCATTTTAACATTCGCTTCAACATTCGCATTCGCATCAAAAAGATGCGAATGTGATGCGAATGCGAATGTGCCGCCATTGACACCAAGTTTCTTGTGTGAAGATGAATAACTTCATGGGGATACGTTATAGTCCGGCGTGAAATTCAAATTTTATCGCGTTTTTATTTATTCTGGCAAAATTATTCGTTTTTAATGAATTTAAATGACTTCGCGTATGTAAAAATCATTTCCCACATTTTGATAAAACGTTTTTGGAAGACAGAGTTATCGATTTTGTTATCGGTTAACAATAACTGCTAAGAAATAAGTATATTCATTGTATGTTTATGTTTGTTGTATTTTTAGGACGTCCACTTTTTCTATATACAATTATTCCATATAATAAACGTTATGATTTTTCTATACATAAAGTCAGCTTTATATTCAATTATAGGTTCCTTGTGGTTTGTTTGATGTATAGATATTGTGAGGAATTTATAAGACTTTTTTAAAGCTGGCTTCATATGGTATGGCGGCAACCCGGAAACTTACGGATGCAGGGACTCTAGTCTCTTAAACTTACGATTAAACTTCTATTCTATTATTATCCTACTATTACTCTACTACGATTGGGTCAAAAATTGCGAGTCTCGTAACTTTGATCGATCATTATAGTATAGCAATATAATATGAATAGCAAGCTATAGAATAATCTGGTTTTGTTTACCTAAATAGTTAATCCTGTTTTATTAGACAAAATTGGACCGGGCGTAGTGCAACTGTCACTTAATATTAATCAGTATTGACATATATAATGTCAGTCGAACGTAATCATAACCACAGAACAAGGAAGATGCTCTATCATAACATTATCTTATTATGGAGCAGACTACCCTTTTTGGTCAATTCCAATCTATTGCGATACTACTGCTATAGTTATAACAAAATTGATTACGAGACTACCAAATGTGTATTTTCTTGCGATTAACGTACTATTTTTATTCTACTTTTATCCGATAGTGCTGTTTTGCGCGATGAGACTAAGGGCCCAGGTGGTGCCAAACCAACCTGGCGCCAAAGGGAAATAAAACTTGAAACGCACTCTACGCAGCGTTCTACTTTGTCTATGCTTCAAAGCGCATTACATGTTGCGTTTCGTTTTCGTTATTCTACAACGGAAGGATTTCGCCGAGTTTTGTGTTACATGCGATCTCGCTTTCGTTGCCGAGCAACCGGCAACGAAAACGCGATCGCAACGAGAACGCGATCGTTGCCGTAGGCAACTGTACAGGGTGGCCTATAAGTCCCTTGAAATGTAAAAAAAAATATAAAAAAACTAATTACAATATGAAAAAGGTTTTTATTTTGAAGTAATCTCAATAAAATGGGAATAATTTTTTGAAAATTACATCGTCTAAATGTAATCCGTTACGATCGCGGCACTCCTGTAAGCGACGTCTAAAATTGTCCATCACTGCGCGGCAAGTAACTTCTGTAATGCTTGCCATTTCTCGTCGAATATTTTCTTTCAAGACATCGATTGACCGCGGGTTGGTTTCATACACTTTACTCTTAAGATAACCCCACAAGAAAAAGTCCATTGGGGTCAGATCCGGACTACGTGGTGGCCAGGCAATATCTCCTCTTCGAGAGATAACTTTATTAGGGAAAAGTTGACGAACGACGGGCATAGCGGTGTTAGAGGTATGGGCAGTTGCTGCATCCTGTTGAAACCAGGTCCGCGTATTGAAGCCTGGAAAATTCTGCAACTCTGGTGCAAAAAAGTTCTCGATCATTGCCTCATAGCGCTGCGAATTAACAGTAACCGCGCGACCTTAGCTGTCCTCAAAAAAAGTAAGGGCCTATGATGCCATGCGCTGACATAGCCGCTTAAACTGTCACTTTAGGGCTATGTAAGGGCCTTTCATGTTTGCGATTTGGATTTTCGCAACTCCAGTAGCGACAATTATGCTTGTTGACATGGCCGTTGATGTGGAAGTGAGCCTCATCAGAGAATAACACGTTATTAAACGATGTACAGCGGTCGAACATTTCATTTGCAAAATTTAGTCTGTGCATAGGGTCAGTATGTTTTAATTCCTGTACTAATTGAATCTTGTAAGGGTGAAGAAGTAAATCTTTCTTTAAAATCCGCTGTAATGAAGTTCTAGATAAGTTTAATGCACTGAAACGCTTACGAGTAGACTGGGTAGGATTTTCACGAATTGACTGTTTCACTACGTCGATGTTTTCTTCCGTGCGTGATGTCCTTGGTCGACCTAACCGTTTTTTATCCAACGTAGAACCACTCTCCTCGAACTTAGTAACCCAGTTCTTAATCGTTTGAATACTTGGAGTGTCGTTAAAGTTGCGTACATTGTGATGTTCTCGAAATTTACGCCGCGAAACGGTAGCAGAATTATTGTTGCGATAAAACTCGCGCACAAGCACGGTCCGTACCAGTGAAACGCTCCATGGCGACCGAATTCCCAAAGACCGTTAGTGCTTCCCCCGCACCCCGCGCGCCATTCTTGCGCGCCGTTTGAATTTTATTCGAAATTTAAAATTCAAAGGACTTATGGGCCACCCTGTATTTCACTTTTGTTATGGGTCGAACATATAGAGCGTCATCTACAAAAAAAATTCCGTGTACAACCCCATTGATTTTAATATTCGAGATTTAAATATATGTTTTTTTCTTATTGAAGGCTGTATTGGCTATTGCGATCCTTGATATAATATCAGTGGTACATCTGCAATGTTGTGTTATTATCGATCCTAAGTATTTAAATTTTGTTACTTATTCTAGTGTGGTGCTTTTTAAAATAACAGGGCTATGTTTCTTTAGCTTTTTAGACGTTGTCAGTAAATTCTGTAAATATCTGATCCATTCTGTTTAATAAATTTTGCAAATCTTTAGTGCTTTCAGCAAGAGCAGCAATATTATCCGCGAACCTTATAAAATGTATTCTTTCGCCATTCACTTTAACGCCGCCTTCCTCTGTTTCTATAATTTTTTATATTGCACATTCTATAAATATATTAAATATAAGAGGTGAGAGTGGGCACCCCTGCTTTACTCCTTGCCTAATCTTTGCTCGTCCTATCTGATCTCCTATTTGTATAATGGACTCTTAAATTTTTGTATAGCTCCTACCCAACTCTCCTGTCTCTGTAATCTAATCCAGCCTTCTTTAGAGCACTCATCATCATCTTCCAATCAACTTTGTCAAACGCTTTTTCCAAATCAACAAATGCAATATGAGTATCGATGTTTAGATCTAATCTCGGTTTACAATTAGTTTTAGAGCTGAAATACCTAAAATTATAGATATATTGAAATCTGATCTTTAGGCAACACAATTCTTTTACACTCTTATTATTGTTTTTGTTATTTTTCACAACTCATTCCTTACAAAACTTATTTTATAATCTGTTCTTTTCATACATCTTCCACAACCGCTTTAGATAGTTATATATCGTGATTATGTACGTAGCAACCTTGTAACCTACATAAAACAAATACTTATAATTAATTAGACATTATCAATCATCAATATCAATATCATCAATACATATTATAAAATGAAGTCGCTTTCCGCGTCTGTCCCTATGTATGTTTTAATCTTCAAAATTATGCAACGGATTTTGATGCGGTCTTTTTTAATAGATAGAGTGATTCACGAGGAAGGTTTATAAGTATAATACATGCACAAGAAAGTAATAGTTTAGGCGGTACGAAGTTCGCCGGGTCGACTAGTTATAAATAAACCAAAATCTTGTAATAAGTAAACTTAGTTTGTTTAAGTATTTAAGTCCTGATAAGTACTTCACAAGTTGTAAATTATTTATTTGTTAACAATTAGTATCTAAATAGTTCTAGCGAGTATACTGTTGTTAATTTAAGGGAAACCTATTATTAGCTGTACGGGTAAAAGTTAGGTTCCACCCGTACTTGTTATGTTATGTTATGTTGGCAGCTGACAGTAAGAAACCGAGAATAATTAAACTCTTTAATAGTTTCTAGAGAATGTTACAATGTTGAGAGTGTTGGTCAACTACAATTAAATCTTAAATTAAGTTAATAATGTAAACTACCTAGCTGCTGCGTTGCAGTATTCAACTAGGTCACGCGCACACACATATGTACGTACCCGTACATGCTGGCAAGGACAAAAAGGATAATTATGTTTAATGAAAAATTAAAATGTTACAATTACAAGACTTAACAAACTATGTTTACATTTTACCTAAAGTAATAATAAATGTGTTTTCTATACCTAATATTAATACGTCATACTTCTAATATTACATGTCAACTTAAATATTAAATGTAGGTTTCGCGGTTTTATTCTCGCCGCTATTCCTGGTTGGTCGGGAAGTCATCTCGATGTCTGGTCCCGGCGATGATGATGGATTGCGTCCAAATCTTCGTTGGGATGCGTCAAGTTGTCTAGCAGCTGTCAGTGGAATCACCACCTGTGCGCGCTCTCGGTGACGGCGCCAGTGCAAGTACTTGCAGCCTGCCACAGCAACCACCAAAACTGTTACTGCTAATGCTGAGTAGGAGACTGCATACTGGTAAACATAATGATTGGACATCGAGTCCAATAGATGACTCTGTTGCTTCAAGGTGTGGAGTTGTCTCTGCAGTTCGTCAAGGCTATCTGTGCTAAACTCCGTAGATATTTCTGGATCTGTCGATGTTCCTGTTTTGTTAATTTGCTCTGTTAGACTGTTCAAATCTTCTACGTCGCTGAATAAGACTTTTGATGGTTTCTTGTTGATGTACATAGCATTTTCATGTAAGTTTTGTGTATATATAGTCATGTATTCTTGCTTGATAATGCATCCTTGGGCGATGTTAATGATTCCTCCTCGTTCCAGTGTCCTTGTAGTCATCTGTTCGTCGCATATGATTCGAGGTCGACATTGTTTACAACAATAGTAAATCCATGTGTTTGTAGAGTGTAATGCGATCCATTTGTCGCGGCACGTTCGTTGCTCGTAGGTGCACGCTGATTTCGCCGAGTTGGTTAAAATGCTTATTTCGCACGATAACTTATTGTTTCTCATATTGAATGTTGGTTTGTTAAATGTACAAATAAAGTTATTTTCTTCAATTACGATGCAACTTGATAACTCCTTGCTTGTTAAGGTCATGTAGAGATCTTTTCTGATGTTCACAGCTACGAGTTCCGAGTCGATCTTCATTGTTAAAGTTGTGTTTCTACGCTGGATCGGAATAGGTATCGTTTTATACAAGTTAAAGCTGTTATCGCCGATTAATGGAAATGTTATTTCCATTATAAAGTAGTTGACCAACACTCTCAACATTGTAACATTCTCTAGAAACTATTAAAGAGTTTAATTATTCTCGGTTTCTTACTGTCAGCTGCCAACATAACATAACATAACAAGTACGGGTGGAACCTAACTTTTACCCGTACATTAGCCATACTTCTATGATATGCAACCTGTGAATTGTAATTTATTTCGCCGTTAGTTTTCTTAATCTATACCAATATTATAAAGAGGATAGATTTCTTTGTTTGTAACGAATAGGCTCCGGAAATACTGAACCGATTTGAAAAATTATTTCACTGGTAGGAAGCTACATTAACCCCGAGTGTCATAGGCTATATTAGATTTTCAAAAAAATTAGGGATCCTTACCTAAACTCAAATAATGTAACCAGGTGTAATATTTTTTCCGTTGTTTACATATTTTGACAGGTGGTTTGTTGTTGTTGTTTGTTTTTAATTCGGCCATTCTGGGCAGTCAAAAAAATATAGTCTATAAAGCTAACTCTTTTGTAGTATCTTAATTTCTATGGCGTAACGAAGTAAGCCGGGAAATCTCGTAAATAAATAAATACATTGCGGGTATATAGGTTGTTCATATTGTATAAACAAGTGATGAAGTACTGTATGCCCTCACAAACAACGCTTTTCAATAGTACCCACACATTAATGTCGGTCAGGCACGAGGAGCTGGAATCATTGAACTACCTGAGACTGGAGTACAACAAGGTGTCGTGGGCGGCGGCGAGCGCCGAGCGCTGCCTGCACGCCGTCTACTACGGCGAGCTGTGGGCGCTGGCGGGGGCCGCGGGGGCCGGGGGCGGGGGCGCGCCGCCCGCCGCGCCCGCAGACGTGCTGCGGCTGCCGGGCGGGGAGGATGTGCTCACTATCTTTAGACAGGTCTGTAAGGTTTCAAACTCAAAATTAAAATGGTTCCGTTTCGTGACTTTCTAATCAAGCTGTACTAGGACTAAGTGCCAGTTCGCGCCGCGACCGCGACCACAGACCGGATCACCTGTCGCGGTCAGGTACTTGTCGTAATGGATGGTTAGGTGATATTTCGCGCGCATGACAGCAGAGGTTTCCATCTATCTTGTCTTGTCGCGCTACACTTATCTTGGTCGCGGCGCGAACCTGTACCTTTACATAACACACACATCAATCAAGCATTATTTGTTCAAATATATTTCATTCCCTATGAGATATCCGTCAAACTAACTATAGAATGTAACGTGCATATTTTCGTTCTAGTGTTTCATATCGATTGGCGAATTTGATGCCTTAGACGGCTGTGGCAGCGGCCACCTCACAAGCGAAGACGAGAAGCGCAGGCACCTCATCACCACGGGCCAGTACTGGGACGCCTTGCTGGCGCACGACGTCGCCTTGTCGCGCGGCGCGGGCGCGCCCCGCCGCGACGAGCTCCAGTACGGGCTGATACGCTCGCTTTATGACAGCGGGATGCATCACCTGGCCCTGCAGTACATTAAGTCTTTGCCTGAGAGTGAGAAGCTTCAAGATATTAAATACGAGTGCCTTTCGTTTTTAGGTGAGATTTGATTATTTTGCGCAGAAACTAAATTCTAGTTTTATTACAGGAAATATTTTCCTTATGTGTGTTTTTATTTTAAGGTGATTGGTCTGTCTTCGTCGATACACAAGAGCTAGAATCCAAATCTAAATGTGACGACGCAAACATGGAGTCAGTTTTAAAGCGACTCCGCTACGCCTGTCTAAAACACTGCCTCAACATTCAAAGGACGACGCACAATTTTGAGTTAAAACTGCAATCTCCAATAGAAGCTGCAAAAATTGCCGTTTCGAAGCTCAGTCGGAAGCTGAACATGGACAACTGCCAGAGTGTTTACAAGATAGTTTCACATTTGCAAATGTTCAACGATATAGAAGACTATTACTCCGTCAGATGTGACAAGTTACCGATGCGAGATTTGATACAAAAGTGGAAGGTAGACCAAATAGCGCCGTTTCAGGACTTCAAGCACGTTGAGCCGTTGATATATCAGCGGAGTTTGATCTTGGAACATGCTGCTAAAGAGAACAGGAACCTCCAGAATGAGATAATGGATCTGCAGCTGCGATATTCAGGTACGTAATTTTATTTTAGTTTACTTTTTAAAAGTTGTAATTTAATAATAAGAATAATTAATTTAGTTTACATATATTTTTCAGAACTAGGGCTTACGAATCAGAGAGTGCAGCTGTCTCAGCGGCTCCTAGCGATCACAAAGAAATGTCATGATTCGCTTGAGATTGCGCTGGTCGAAAGTCAAATCTCTTGGGCGAAAGGTCACAAGAACATCTCGCTGTCCATTTTAAGAGACATTATCTATAACAAAACTCCTGATGTCAAGTTAAAAGCAGCAGCTTTAAGGTATGTTTTATATTAGATCAGAAAATCTAATATTTGTTACTTTTAACGCCTTATTATCGCCTCAAGTTTTGATTAAAATTTGGTTTGGTTTCATGTCGCCTTCTAGCCGTAGAATCATTGGTGAGATTAGCACAGATGGGTGGTGATAACTGATAAAATAAGGCGATGCCGATTTGTAGATATGTTTGAAGTTAAACCAATTATTTTAATTACAGACAATACGGGACCTGGATAGCGGAAACCCGCTGCGAGAATACCAGGGACATTATAGACAAGTACCTGAAGAAAAGCATTGAATTGTTGGCCAGGAGCGAGCAAGACACTGCCAAGTCTAAGGTTTATTATGACATCGCTAAATATGCTGATGCTGAGTATAAACAGGTTAGTTACTACTAATTACAATAACTCAAAAATCATTCAAAAAGTATATTTGATGTTTTATGTTAACGATGCCGGCAGTGTAGTGTGGGACCATCCTGATGACCGATACAAATGTGTGTGCGATATTCCGAAGTGATTGTCTCCAAGATGCGTAAGATACATCAAGCGCCTGTGCGCGTAGTAATGGGAGAAGAACCTTAGTCATGCTCAGTAATAAACGTCGTTATTGATACAATACTTTTCTAATTTTAGGTAGTTGCTTACATGAAGTCGTCAGTGTTTGAGAACAGAGTGAAATGCATGGAGACAATGAAGGACACTGCTAAGTCACTTCGCAGTTCAAGCACTCAACAGGCTTTGAACAAGTCAGTTATCCTTTCTCAATTTATTTTCTATTAATATTGTTAAATACTATCTCTTTATTATTAGGTAAAAACATATATTTTCAGGGATGAACGGAAAGCTCTGATGACGAATGAAAAGTTGAGCATCATTGATGAAGCCGATATAAACAGCACGATCGAAGAGAAAAAACGGTTCCTCGAGTTGGCCATGAGGTAAACGAAAACTGTTGAATTTTATTAAGTTTCAATATATTACTGAAAAATATCTCTGCAAGATCTACTTCCAAGGCGTTAATATCCGTTAGCATTAGCAGTCTGGCGACATCGACGTGAGCGAAGGTCTCGGGGTTTTGGGGCCTCGGGGCCTCGGGGTCTCGGGGCCTCGGGGCTCGCCAGCGGCTGCGCGACTGCCGCGGCACGTCGGGAACGCTGCTCTTCAGTCAGTCAGAACGGTCCTGCAGACTCTTTTTAACCCCCGAATGAAAATACCGAGAGGGGTGTTATAATTTTAACGTGTGTATCTGTCTGTCTGTCTGTGTATCTGCCTGTGGCATCGTAGAGCCCAAACGGCGGAACTGATTTTAGTTTAGTTTTTTTTGTATCATAGATAATTTCAGGCCGAGTGTTCTTAGCCATGTCTGATGAAGATCTGATCAGCCGTTTGAAGATGATCAGCTCTTGAATAATGGATGAGAGGATCTAACTAGCTTCCTTATGTCCGATCGATTTGAAATTTGGTACCATGTTACATCTATGATATAGAAAGTATTTGGTAAGGTAACCATGACCTGATCAGCCGTTTGAAGATGATCAGCTCTTGAATAGTGGATGAGGGGATCTAACTACCTTCCACATGTCCTATTGATTTGAAATTTGGTACCGTGTTACTTCAATGATATTAAAAGTATATGGTAACGCAACCATGATCTTTTTAAGATGATAAGTTCTCGTTAAGTTGATGAGGGGTCTGACTGGGTCGGGGGTTTTTAATTTTTTTAATTTGAGTTATCTACTTTCTCATTGGGTCAGCTGGGCCGAGACTCGTAGAGCAGCACCTTGCTCTTGCGAATCTCCTCTTCCTTGAAGTTTGATTTGCAGATCTGCATGAAATGTTTCTGTTGGTAGGTATTACCTGCTGTCCCTGGCACAAGGCTCGGCGAGCGACCTGTGCGTGTTCCGCGTCGTGTCGCTGTGGCTGGGCTGCCCGCAGTTCGCGTTCGAGCAGGCGGGGGACGCGGGGCAGGCGGGGGACGCGGGGCAGGCGGGGGACGCGGGGCAGGTGGGGGACGCGGGGCAGTTCGCCGCGCTGCTGGGCGCCGTGCCCTCGCGCAAGTACCTGCCCGTGCTGCCGCAGCTCGCGCCCCGGATGCGCCCCACGCAGGACACCTTTGCCACACATTTGGTTGAGATTATGAGTAAGTTATTATTTTTTTTTAAATTCATATGTTATACTAATGTTCGCCAGCGCTATTTCCTCTATGCTAATTTTCCGTTCTCGACGGATTTCCGGGATAAAAAGTAGCCTTTCTAAGGATCTAGTGTCAAGCTAGACTATCTGTGCACCAAATTTAATTTAAATCAGTTCAGTTATTTTGGCGTGAATGATTGACCGACAGACGGATTTACTCTCGCATTTATAATATTACTACGGAAGTATGGATTAGCATAATATTCAGTTTTATAATTAACTAGCTGATTCAGCAAACATCCAAAAACTCAAAAAAGTTCTCTCAATTTTTCGCTTTGGACCATGTCCTTTGCTATACTATTCTTGTGGCAGTAAATTTGGCATCATAGATACTTATACAGCAATAGAACCGTTCGTTCAATCATTTAGTATTACCTGTACACTACATGTACATATACAGTGTGTCCGGGGAAGTTATAACGTAATTTTAAGGGTGTATTCTATGACCAATTTCATCGATAAAAACACCCCATATGGGGGGTCGCAGCCTCACCCCCCCCTCAGTATGATGTTTTTTTTTTTTTTTGCAATAGACGACCCCGCCTACTTTTAAATTCACAGTTAAAGATTTAAGGCTCACAGAACCTTAATTAAGGTCTTGATCGAAGGCTAAGTAGTTAGGCTACCTAAGTTACTAACAAAAAAACAAAGTATTGCTTTTACTTTTTTTTTAAAGATGATAAACCAAAAAAATTTTTTTTTTTTGGTGCATTTTTTACGGTTTTTCAAAGTTTCCACAAAAAAATGCAGATACTTTTTTTTCTTTTTTGTGTTTTATTGTTAGCTTTTGAGTTGTTCTCCAAATTGGTATTAGATTTATTTCTCTACGTCTATTACTTCAGAAATTATCAACTACCAAAAAGACCCTTCGCTTTTACCTTTTAATTTAAGATTTCAGTTTAACCCACTTTTATTAGTTATTCATAGTCACTTGTAGCTACTTTTAGAAACAAACAGTAATACGTGAAACAGTATAAACCTAAAGTGGCCACTTTTAGCAACAAACAGTAAAACATAATCCTTCTAAACCTAGATATTATTTTAAATACTAAAAAAATACTAGGGACCAAGATTTTATGCACAAGGGAGCACTTTTTTTTCTGAAAAAAAGCCTTACTTTAGAAAATATTTTTTTTTCTAGAGTGGCGCCACTGTTCGCGTAAAAGATCTCTTAATTTAGGTCTTGTACGAAGGCTAAGTACACTTGTACAAGGAGAAAACAAGCCCTATTCCTGTCCAAAAAGGAGTTAGACAAGGTGACGTTATCTCTCCTAAACTTTTTACAAATGCCTTAGAAGACATTTTTAAGACCTTGGACTGGAAGGGCATGGGAGTGAACGTCAACGGGACGCGCCTAAGCCATCTCAGATATGCTGACGATATAGTGATACTAGCGGAATCAGTGGAAGATATGTCCACTATGCTGACCCAACTGCATCGTTCATCCCTCGAAGTTGGTTTAATAATGAATATGGAGAAAACCAAAATTATGGCATACAAAGACCTGTCATCCAATCCCATATCTCTAGACAACGTTCCGATTGAGCAGGTTAAGGAATACGCGTATCTGGGACAAATCATCAGGCTCGGAAGAGATTCTTTGTCGGCAGAGATTTCCAGAAGAATCCAACTTGGTTGGGCGGCTTTCGGAAAACTTAAAGAGGTGCTCTCGTCCAAAAGCCTACCACAGTCCTTAAAAACAAAGGTTTTTAATCAATGCGTTCTCCCAACAATGACTTACGCCTGCGAAACTTGGACCCTCACCAAAGTAATGATCCAACAACAACAACATAATCTCACGCCTTTTATTCCCCGAAAGGTTAGGCAGAGGCACCAGCTTGAGAGCCGGACCCACGTTTAGCCGAGTTTATGCTTTATTACCAACGTGACAAGGGGCCAGCTTGTCGCCGCGGTTATAACGACCACTACACTGCGGCCGGGACCAACGGCTTAACGTGCCTTCCGAAGCACGGAATCATCATACTTTCAGACAATCAGGTGATTCAAGCCTGCAATGTCCTATCCAACCGAAAACAACCACAACGTGATTTTTGTGAGAAATCAATATGTGGTATTTTCTGCGGGGATCGAACCCACAACCTTCCGTGCCGTGGCGCAACGCACTACGCTACTGAGCTACGGAGGCGGTAATGATCCACAGGCTCAAAATCACGCAAAGAGCAATGGACAGGCGAATGCTAGGTCTCTCCCTGCGAGACAAAGTGCGCAATACCACTATCAGAGAACGCACGAAGGTAGTAGATGTGGGTGCTCGTGTTGCTAAACTGAAGTGGGCGTGGGCGGGACACATGTCACGCAGGGAAGACGAAAGATGGAGCAAAGCCGTCCTTGAATGGAGACCAAGAGAGGGGAAGAGGAGTGTAGGCAGACCACCAGCCAGACGGACCGACGATATAAAGACTGTTGCGGGGAGGACTTGGATGAGATTGACAGCCGATAGAACGAACTGGAAAATAATTGGAGGCATTTGCTCAACAGTGGGCTGATATGTGCTGAGGAAGAAGAAGAAGAAGACGAAGGCTAAGTAGGTAGGCTATCAAAATAACTAACAAAATAATTAAATATTGACTTTATTTTTTAATAAAAGTGGGTTAAACTGAAATCTTAAATTAAAAGGTAAAAGCGAAGGGTCTTTTTGGTAGCTGATCATTTCTGAAGTAATAGACGTAGATGAATAAATCTAATTTCAATTTGGAGAACAACTCAAAAGCTAACAATAAAACACAAAAAATAAAAAAAGTATTTGCATTTTTTTGTGGAAACTTTAAAAAACCGTAAAAAATGCACAAAAAAAATTTTTTTATGGTTTATCATCTTTAAAAAAAAAAGGAAAAGCAATACTTGATAATTTAGTTAGTAACTTAGGTAGCCTAACTACTTAGCCTTTTTTTTTTTTTTTTTAGGCGGGGAAACTCCTAACGAGTACCCTGCGACCCCGGGGGGAGTCGCAGGGTTATGTGGGGTTCGCACCCACTAAAACCCCGCCGGTGTCCATCTCGGCTGTTGGCAAAGGGGTCACGGGTGATCTTTCGATCGTTATGTTCAACTCCGCGACCCCTAACTACTTAGCCTTCGATCAAGACCTTAACGAAGGTTCTGTGAGCCTTAGATCTTCAACTGTGAATTTAAAAGTAGGCGGGGTCGACTTTTGCAAAAAAAAATTAATAACATCATACTGAGGGGGGGGGGTGAGGCTGCGACCCCCCATATGGGGTGTTTTCATCGATGAAATTGATCAAAGAATGCACCCTTAAAATTATGTTATAACTTCCCCGGACACACTGTATAATTTACTGAAACATTATACTTACATTCACTTT
>OX637642.1:9565701-9871477 GCA_951802225.1 Euspilapteryx auroguttella | reverse complement strand
TCAGGAGAAAGTTTTAGTACCGATTTTTACCGACTTCAGAAAAGAAGTTCTCAGTTTATGTGTGTGTCAGTTTATTGAAGGCGGGTGGGTTTCTTTTTTGTAAAAAAGAAATTATATACGTTTAAGTTTACATGAACTATATCCAACAAGAATCATATTACTATCGAATATGAGATTTTATCGATCAGGAGCCATTCACGCAACTTGCTGCGGCCACCTGCAGCGCCCACGGCTGAGCCGTACTCACGATGCAGCGGCGTGGCGGGTAGTGACACGGCGCGCGACTCTAAACGCGACGTGGCCATTCAAAATCTCACTGGCTCAGAATGACTCCCCATAAAAATACCTTAATTATGCTGCAGCTGCAAGCATTAATTATATTCCCCCGAATACTTTTAGCTTTCATAGTCCTGCCACTTTCTTTTGTCTGTTCTTTTTAGGATCCGGGCTTTTTAATCATTACTTGTAATTTCATTCAAAGTTTTTATATGACCTGTGCTCATTGTCAATTTTCTCTTGTATTACATCAAGACCCAGGTCCTAGTCCTTCTAACATAAAATGAAATTTTTTCAACGTTATTAAAGGATCTATATTTTTAACAGCTATAATAAGCTTTGCTTATTACGTTACAAAGTCTAAAGATATCAGGCAAAACGTACCAAGATCGGAGCCCATTTGCAGACTTGGAAATTTGGAAAGCATCCCCATCCCCACCGTGTCGTTGCCTGTGAGGAGCGACTGCAATTACAAGGACATCTCAGGTAAGCACATACATTTGAGCGGGAAGACAGACCTACTGATTTTGTGTCTTAGGACATAACTTGATTTTTGGCCTTTATGTCCTAAGACACAAAATTAGTAGGTCTGTCTTACAAAAACGTTGTATTACAATGTGGGAGATGGTTTTTTACATACGCGAATTCTTTAAAACTTTATTAAAAATGAAAATTTTCGCCAGAATAATTAAAAAACGTAAAAAAAATTGAATTTCGCGCCATACCGAAAGTTACCTACCACCTTAACAAACATAATAACAATATTAAAGGAAGCCAAAATACATTGCCCAAACAATTTCTTTCCGGACCCACATTCGTGATGCCTCGAAGTACACCAAGATGTTTTTTTAGTAAGGTGTTTCATTTCAGGAATACGTTCGTTTTCTGACACATTCGAGTTGGTCGGCGGTATAAATTGTCCCAAGAAAATTACGTGTAAAAGCTTTGACGGTCGACAGAGGACTCTTTTGGTAAAGGTAAGTTCATTCAATTTTCGTTAGAAAAATTATTTTATGATGATGGCTCAGGATCAGCAGTTCGATAGAGAGGACGACAAAGCTATTGATTTATAGTTGTACTAGCGGGCGCCAGATCCCCAATTTTCCTCTTGGAATTTCCGGATAAAAAGTAGCCGATGTCCTTTCTCAGGCTCTCATTTTTTTATTTCATTCAAATCTGTTCAGTAGTTATGTCAGACCGAGTTACTTTCGCATTTATAATATTAGTATGGATAGTGTGGATGAACTGGAGTCCTTATTATATTTACATTAATTTTAACGACCTATCAGTATTGAAATGCAATGTTATTTTATTTCAATACTGATAGGTATTTAGTTAGATAGTTTATTAATAACGAGCTGACCCGGCTATATTCGTTACGCCATTGAATAAAATATGCTTCTCTTGGCTCTATAGACTTTGTTCCTTAGACTCCCCAAAATGGGCGAATGAAGAAACAAAAAAAACAACATCAACAAACCACCTGTCAAGATATGTAAACAATGGAAAAAAAATGCACCTTGGGTTACTTTATTTGAGTTTAAGTAAAGATCCCTAATTTTTTTGAAAATCTAATATAGCATAGGTCACTCGGGCACAGGGATAGTGTTGCTTCCTAACAGTGAAAGAATTTTTTAGTCGGTTCAGTATTTCCGGAGCCTATTCGTTACAAACAAACAAACAACAAACAAATTTTTCCTCTTTATTATTGGTATAGATTATTATTGGTATAGATAATTAGGAAATTAAATAGTTTGCTTTTCACCAAGCGATCAATTATTTATTTTCTTGCATATCGCAAAACAAGCAACAATTTTTTTTTCCAGGGCGAAGACGATCTGAGACAAGACGCCGTGATGCAGCAAGTGTTCAGTATCGTGAACACTCTGCTTGATCTGAACCCTGTGACAAGCAAAAATAAACTCTCAATAAGGACTTACAAGGTACCTACTAGAACTACGTATATTGTAATGATATGCAGGTAAGAATAGTAACACTATTTAGAAAGGGACGCATTAAGATTAATGAGCTTTCACTCGGCTCGTGCTGTGACGCAAAGTAAGCATTCTAGTTGCACAGTGGCGGTCTAGGACGTCGTAACACTTCCGGGTTTTCTGTATATTGCAAAATAGCTCCTGTTCTTCGGTAATACAGTCTAGGGCGAACGAGACCATAGACAAATTTGTGACGCCCTCCTAAACCGCCACAGAGCGTAGTACTTAATCATTCCATGTTTTTTGCTTAAAAGGAGGTTCCTTGATTGTTTTATTTTTGTAAAAGATTTTCAATAAACTTTTTTTTTTGTATTTTGAAGGGGTTCCTGTTCTCGTGATAACTTTTTCTACTAACTGGTTTTTGGTAACCAAATTGTGTTGCACATCTTATTATATTTTTTTAGATTATTATCTATACATATTATAAATCAAACTCTCTTCCCGCTGTGTGTGTATGTATGCTTATATTTTTGAAACTAGACAACGAATTATATGCGGTTTTTTTTTTTAATAGATAGAGTGATTATTCAAGAGTCAAGAGGATGGTTTTACATTGAAACCTGGTTAAGTGAGACCTCAAGGGACCTGCAAATTTGTCTCTTTATTATAGAGGTATTCCACTAACCCAGTGTCTCAGATATCCAGGTATAAATAAATATCTGTCTTATTTACAGAGGGGTTCCATTAACAGAGGTCATAAAACAAGTAATTTCAGTAATAGAGTTGCGATTATTAAATAAAATTTAATAACGAATCATCATCATCAATTTCAATCACCATCGCTGCTAGAAAAAATAACAAGCATTCAGGCGAAATCTTGTGACTTTTGTTTTATTATCTGTCCACGGGAACATTTTTTTTACGAAGTTGCTTGACCCAAACAATGTTCAAGTTTAGAAATATTCTGATAAGTTGTCCTTCAGAACAGTGGGATTTAATTTTATCTTTATTCTGAATTCTACAAAGATAGGTTTTAGTACCAACATTAAATTCGGCACAGTCTTAAACGTACGTCTTCCCTCTTTCTGAAACGTATATTAACCCTTTCTTTTTCAAATGAACATTCTGATATTAAAGCCAAACTAAAACTGAAGGTCATTTGGAATAAAATTAGTTGACACAGCGATACAATTAAAACGATGTTATCTCAGTTACAGAGGTAAATGCATATAAAATTCCCTCGCTTTCTCAGTTATAGAAGTAACTATGACGACAAAATTGAAAGAAGGAATCCCAGTTATAGAGGTTTGCTTCGTCCCACTAACAGAGGTAATTCAGTGCCAAGGTGTAGGGACCTCGGCTTGAGTCCCAGTTATCGACGTTTCTCATTTATCCAGGTCCCACTTAACCAAGTTGCACTGTATTATGTATTATCATGCACAATATAGAAATAGGTTAAGCAGTACTGAACTAAGTCCGCCGCCGGGTCGACTACTCTTTTAAATCATATAAAAATAAATATGCATTTTAAAGGTAGTCCCCATGTCCCGTCGCGCGGGCGCGCTGCAGTGGTGCGAGGGCACGACGCCCGCGGGCGCGTACCTGCTGGGCTCGCCGGGCGCGCCCGGCGCGCACAGGAAGTACAGGCCTAAGGTATCCTCTTCTATTTCACTTTTTTGTTTATTGTAATAATACGTGTCCTAGATATTTTCTTTGTGTCTTTCTTTATTATAATTATGATAATGTACCGTTAAAATCTAAATAAATTGTCGTAAGTACGACAAAGGTGAAAACGCTCAAAAAGTGACCAGTTTTCAGTATACAATTTTAACTTAACTGTAAGTTTTAGAGTTTTTTTTATTGTTCTTTAGTTTAATAAGTGTTATATATCATAGTTATTCATTCAGCATCGTGTGATTCAAATGCAATGCAAAGTAAACGCCTTATCATAGTTAGCATCCATCACTTCATTATATAATTTCTGAAAGTGTAATCTGCATCAATAATAGCTGCTCCGTAGCTCAGTTGGCAGTGATGTGGACTGAGTATGTCTGTGCACCTGGGTTCTATTTCCGGGCGAAGCGAACATAGTTATGATGAATATCGATGTTTGTTTCCGGTCTGGGTGTAATGTTCGTCTCTGTGTATGTTTCGGGCACCCTAGATACAGGATCGTTATTATTATGGACGGCGACGGCGACGGCGACCCAGACCCAGACTAAGTACGCCCCGGCCGACAGGACATGTCGCCTGCGGCGGCGCGCCTGGCGCTCAGCAAGGTGCACGAGCGCGGGCAGCCGGCCGGCGCCAAGCTGGCCGCCTTCCTGCGCGTGCTGCGCGACTTCCGCCCCGTGTTCCACTACTTCTTCACCGACCACTTCCCCGACCCCGTCACCTGGTACGAGAGGCGCCTCGCCTACACTAAAAGGTAAGTATAAGCCGCGCAGATAAACGCATGCTATCTCGCGTATATTAGTATGAGAGAAGAGTTAAGAAGAGAGACAGCCCATACAACGGCCGCCATTTTGAGTTTTGAACTTTATTTGCGCAGGTTATACCTAGTAGTAAGTAACTATTTGTGACAGGGTGATACTGTCATAGTACTTTACAGCTGTTTCACAAATCCTTTAGTGGGGTTCTACCCTTGGCCACAAACAACGAAAAACAAAACTTGGTGGAAAGAATTTATGTTATTTTTGTTTGTAGTGTTGCCACCTCTTCAATGGTGGGCTATATAATGGGCATCGGCGACAGACATCTACAGAACATTCTCATTGACAAGAAAAGCGCCGAAGTCATACATATTGATTTTGGTAAGACTTCTTTCGCCTTTTTTATACAATACAAAATTTAATTATATCATAAAAAAAGAGACAACTCAAAAATAAGTTATTGTGTTTTAAATATTTTTATCTTTTGATGTCAAATATAAGGAACACAGTTTAATTTTGCAGGTATCGCATTTGACCAAGCTAAAGCTCTGCCTACTCCGGAGACGATCCCCTTCCGCCTGACGCAGGACATCGTGGCCGGCTTCGGCTCCGGCGGAGTCGAGGGCGTGTTCAGGCAGTTAGTGACCACATTCTAACTTTATGCTACTGCTACATAACTAACTATAACTGAAAAATATATTCCAATGTATTTATGGTTTCGGTACTTTCAATTGTTTCTACGTGAAATTAAACCACCAAGTTTCCTTTACTTTGATTTTTTTCGCTAGTATCGCGTAAGATCGCAGACGGCGGATTTTAGCTGCTACTCCAAACTTCGTGGTCCATTGCGGCCGCCAAAGGCCTACGACTGTCTAGTCTAGGTTTTGGAAGCAAAACCAAACAGTCATTGTACATACAGCGGGATCATCCAGCCAGCCTGTCGTGTGCCGCTCGCGGACGCGATGGATCGCGCTTCTCGGAATAGTTTCTTCTCTCTTTTTTTAAAGTTTTAAGTATTTTGTGAAAAGCTAGGAATTCTCTAAAGGCTTTGTACAGTGGAGGTCTAGGAGGACGTAACAGATTTGTCTATGGTCTCGTGTTCCCGTAGACTGTATTACCAGATAACAAGAGACATCTGTCACACAGAGCGCTCGACGCCAGCGTCACTAGCGCCTTGACGCGACGCTATAGCGCGTTTGGTTTGATTAACCCTTTAGGTTGCCATCAGACGGACTGCACGGCGTCAACCGCGCGTAGTCTACACACTCTCAACTGCATGCAGTGATGAGTCACTTCACGCGGTCGGCTGCAGTCAAGCAAAGACGACTGCGCGCAGTCGATATGTACCGCATGCGGTCAAGACTCGACTGCAGTTAACCGCATGCGCTCAACGATTGACGTTAAGTCTCGATCTCATGCGGTTCCTATCGACTGCGCGAAGTTGACATGGACTGCGCGCAGTCGACTGCAGCCGACCGCGTGAAGTTGAGATTCGATTGCACGCGGTTGAGTATGTCGACTGCGCGCGGTTGATGTCGTGCAGTCCGTCTGATGGCAACCTTAGATTGTTTAGTATAATACAGCGGGATCGCCTGTTGTTTAGTTGCTGCGAGAAGACGCTGCAGCTGCTGCGCGAGCACCAGGAGGCGCTGCTGACCACGCTCGAGGTGCTGCTGTGCGACCCGCTGTGCTGCTGGGCCGCGCCGCGCGCGCGCCGCCGCCCGCCCGCGCCCGCTGACACCGGTCCGTCTATTATACTTTTACTAAAGTTTTTTTACATTTTGAACAAATATTATTTGACTATTTAACCGTCTACTCTTATGTTAATCTATGTTTATGATGGCAGACGAGGCGGGCGAGGGCGGCGGCAGCGGGCTGGCGGAGCGCGCGCTGCTGGGAGTGCGCAGCAAGCTGAGCGGCGCGGAGGGTTGCGGGGGCGGCGCGGGCGGCGCGGGGGGCGCGGGGGGCGTGGCGGTGGCGGGGCAGGTGGCGCGCCTGATACACGTCGCCACCGACCCCGCCGCGCTCAGCCGCCTCTACCCCGGCTGGCAGCCCTACCTGTAACTAGCTCCACTACCCAAGATGCTTCCAAACAAACCAACAGTCCAGAGGATGCACGCTCTAACTAGAAACCTTTGCCAATGAAAAACATAATCATCGACCCGATCCAACTTTTTAAATAATACTCAGACAGTGTATTGTGCCATAAAAGTATTACTTATTTACATAATAACCAAGTCTTTTCAAGAAACCTCTTTTTAGAATGGCCAAGCCTTTATTTTAAAAGTATTGTAATGTTTAATTAACACAACACAATAATACTGACTTTTCTTTTATTTTAATAATTATGACAAAACAGAAATTCAAGTGATATGATTATTAACATTGTGATTATTGAGAATTTTGATTTCATATTTTATTGTAAGTGAATAATAAATATTTTTTTGGAATAATTTTCATGTTTAACTTTTTCTTCTTCAGACACAAATTGCTAAAAGTTGCCACTTTAGGCAACAAACAGTACATTCCTTAGATCTCTATGGGGCGATTTGTAGGCGTCTTTGACTCCCTGTATAATCTTGCTTAGATTTTTTTAAGGTCCCGTTGTGTAGCTTTTAGGATAACGATCTTAGAAATACTCTTTTACGAAACTATAGTGGCCACTTAAGACAACAAACTTTTTTTTTTAGGTTTTTAAGCCTGTTGTGTGGCCTTAAAAATTTTAAGCAAGATTATCTAGGGATTCAAAGACGCATATTTTTTATTTCGGCCACGGTTTATTAGATAATAATTATTTAACGGGAGTTGCGCTAGTTTTGCACCGTGTAAGCCCTTAAAAAACTACACATACGCAACAGTGCCGTAAAAAAACATATAATCACGATTATCTACATCTCAGATTAATGAAGACCAGCGGCGGTTTCCAACCTCTCTGATCTACATATTATTGGTGCGTGCCAGTTAAGTGTTCGCGCGGTGCGCGGTCTAAAGCTATCAGTAAGTCTTAGCATTGTTTTGAATTTTGGGTGAAGCAGTACAACGTAGTCGTAGTACTTATTAATTCCATGGGGTGAAGTCAGTGAGGTGTGGAGAAATGCTACGAAATAAATAATACGCTACGCTATTTAGGCTTCAAACGCACAGGCGGATTTTTATCCGCGCGGTGTTAAACGTTGGTATTTAATTTTCAACCTTATTCATAGGCAACGAACGCACAAGCAAATTTCTATCCGCGCGGAAATAAAACCGTGACAGCGGATTTTTATCCGCGCGGTTATTTATCCGCTGGTGCGGACACTTTCATATGATTCAATATCTATATATATAAAATCCAAATACCACTGATCTACTCACTCACTCACTCATCATCGCCCAGCCGAAACCGCTGCAGATAGAATGATGAAATTTGGACAGTAGCTTCTTTACGTGACGTAAGCACCCACTAAGACGGGATTTTGGGATAACTTAACCGGGACGCCGTATACAGGGTGTAACAGTTTGTATGAAACTCCTAAACTACTGGGTTTAGAATGTTGAAATTTAGGCTGTGGATTCCTTTTATATCACCAACATCACAAATGATTTAGTTTTTTTTTAATTTTGCCCCTGAGGTCTTATACAGGGTGAAATATGTTTTTTGCTAAAATCTAAACTAATGACACTAGGGACTTGAAATTTTCAAAATAAGCTCCTTATAATATTACAACATTAAATATGATATCAAAACTGCGTTTATTAGTCCTGAAGGCCTTGATACAGGGTGTTAAAGTTTGTATGAAAAACCGAAACCGCTCATTATTTTTCTTAGAAATTGAAGTGGTCGATGTTTCTAGATTGTTGGGGGTGCTAATTACGAAAAAAAACGGGACGGCGTATACAGGATGTAACGTCTGGATTTAGAAAGTTGAAATTTACACTGTAGATTCTCTTTGATTCGAAATGGGTGATGTTTCTAGATTGTTGGGGGCGCTAATTACAAAAAACAAAAAGAACGCCGTATACAGGGTGTAACAGTGTGTATGAAACTCCTAAACGTCTGGATTCAGAATGTTGAAATTTACACTGTACATTATCTTTGCATTAAAAACATCTGTAGTTTTTTTTTTGACCCTGAGTTCTTAAGTTCTTATAAGGGTAAAACAAGTTTATCGCTAAAATCTAAACTATTGACACTAGAAACTTGAAATTTTCAAAATAAGTTCCTGTTAATATTAAAACATCAAATATGGTATCATAAATGCTTTTATAGTTACTGGAGTCCTTGATACAGAATGTTAAAGTTTCTATGAAGACCGAAACCGCTCATTATTTTTCTTACAAATCGAAATGGGTGAAGATTCTTTTTGCATCACCAACATCATAAATGGTTAATTTTTATATTTTGCCCCTGAGTTTATATACATGGTGAAACAAATTTATACTAAAATCTAAACTAATGACACTGGAGACTTGAAATTTTAAAAATAAGCTTCTTATAATACTCAACCATCAAATATGATATCAAAACTGCGTTCATTAGTCCTGACAGCCTTGATACAGGTTGTTAAAGTTTGTATGAAAAACGGAAACCGCTCATTATTTTTCTTAGAACTTGAAATGGTCGATGTTTCTAGATTGTTGGGGTCGCTAATTACCGAAAAATCGGGACGCCGTGAGGGTGTAACTTCTGGATTTAGAAAGTTGAAATTTACACTGTAGATTGTCTTTGATTTTAAATGGGAGATGTTTTCTAGATTGTTGGGGGCGCTTATTACGAAAAACAAACGGGACGCCGTATACAGGGTGTAACAGTGTGTATGAAACTCCTAAACGTCTGGATTCAAAATGTTGAAATTTACACTGTACATTCTCTTTGCATTAAAAACATCCTAAGTAGTTTTTTTTGCCCCTGAGTTCTTAAGTTCCTATACAAGGTAAAACAAGTTTATCGCTAAAATCTAAATTATTGACACTAGAAACTTGAAATTTTCAAAATAAGTTCCTGTTAATATTAAAACATCAAATATGGTATCATAACTGATTTTAAAGTTACTGGAGTCCTTATTACAAAGTTTTTATGAAAAACAGAAATCGCTTATTATTTTTCTTACAAATCGGAATGGGTGCTGATGTTTCTAGGTTTTTGAAATCTTATTACCAAAAAGACATCATCATTTTATTTTTTAAATGCAAAATGTAAATCGATATGTGTGGAGTTTTTTAAGGATATTGATGGTTCTGATTACGAAAAAGTTAGAAATTTTAAAATCCATCATGGTGGACAAAAAGTTTAATTGTAAAGGGGCGTCCTCTTAGTTTATGCGGACGCTGATACAGGGGTTAACAGTTTGTATATATGAAAAGAGAAATGTTTGTTGAATACAGCAGTGAACGTCTATCGGTAGCGAGCGACGATGATGATGAAAGTAAACGGAGTATACCGGGTAGATGAACTGGGTTTTTTTTTGAATCGTCAGAGTATGCATATAGGCTAAGGTTAGTTTGTGTATTCAGAAAAACGGATATTAAAGCTTGCAGCCCAAACAGCTAAAGATTTTTGTATTGTAAAAGGAAACTGCTTGATATTGATTTCTACAGGGGTTTGGATTAACAATTAGAAATTATTTCCTGATATTTCTGAGTAAAACCACAGATTAGAGAGTATAACAAAACAAATTAACAAGTAATTTACATTTATTATAAAAAAAGCGCTTGCGAAGCTGCGGGCAAAAGCTAGTGTTACATAAAATCCGCGCGGAAAAAAACCGCCTGCGTTCGGGGCGTTAAGTTCAGAAATCTTTGAGTGAAGTACAGTCAATCGGGGTAACTTTGTCTATCCGTTTAATTTGACTATGTGTTTACGAATCAGGGGTTTTTTCATCGTTTCGCATATATTTAATAATTATTAGCTTGGTATCTGTAGCCATAGCCTACCTATTTATTTACGCATATCTACTCATTTATACAGTGTGTCCGGGGAAGTTATAACATAATTTTAAGGGTGTATTCTATGATCAATTTCATCGATGAAAACACCCCATATGGGGGGTCGCAGCCTCACCCCCCCCTCAGTATGATGTTTTTATTTTTTTGTTTGCAAAAGTCGACCCCGCCTACTTTTAAATTCACAGTTAAATATCTAAGGCTCACAGAACCTTCATTAAGATCTTGATCGAAGGCTAAGTAGTTAGGCTACCTAAGTTACTACCAAAATAACCAAGTATAAAGATGATAAACTAAAAAAAAAAATTTTTTTTTTGTAAATTTTTTACGGTTTTTCAAAGTTTTCACAAAAAAATGCAGATACTTTTTTTATTTTTTGTGTTTTATTGTTAGCTTTTGAGTTGTTCTCCAAATTGGTATTAGATTCATTTCTCTACGTCTATTACTTCAGAAATTATCAACTACCAAAAAGACCCTTCGCTTTTCCCTTTTAATTTAAGATTTCAGTTTAACCCACTTTTATTAAAAAATAAAGTCAATATTTAATTCTTTTGTTAGTTATTTTGGTAGCCTACCTACTTAGCCTTCGTACAAGACCTAAATTAAGAGACCTTTTACCCGAACAGTGGCGCCACTCTAGAAAAAAAAATATTTTCTAAAGTAACGCTTTTTTTTCAGAAAAAAGTGCTCTCTTGTGCATAAAATCTTGGTCCCTAGTATTTTTTTAGTATTAAAAATAATATCTAGGTTTAGAATATTTATTTTTTACTGTTTGTTGCTAAAAGTGGCCACTAGGTTTGTACTGCTTCATGTATTACTGTTTGTTTCTAAAAGTAGCTAAAAGTGGCTAATTTTAGCAAAAAACAGTAATCCATAAACATTCTAAACCTAGATATTATTTTAAATACTTAAAAAAAATACTAGGGACCAAGATTTTATGAACAAGAGAGCACTTTTAGGTCAGTGCCCTTTCATCACATGTTCGCGACGGAAGATCCCGTTAAAGGAACAACCAACCGCGACAGCGACAGCGCTCCGCATCAACCCGATCACAATCGAGTTACCGGCGGTACCCGACCTGTTACTACCATTTCCGGTTTGGGACAAAAGCAGAAAAGTGCACCCGCCCATGTGACTACAAGGCGGAAAACAATCCGGGCAATCGATAATGGCGACAGACGGTTGCCCGCCCTCTATAGCCGGTCGCCTCTTTGTGATAGATCGCAGATCGAAGACACAATTCTTGGTAGACACCGGAAGTGATTTATGTGTTTTCCCGCGATCAGCTTTAAACGACCGTCGTTCAAAGACTAACTATGAACTAAGTGCCGCGAACGGAACGTTAATAAGTACCTACGGTTATGTAAATATGTGTTTAGATTACGGTTTACGTAGAGACTTTAAGTGGAAATTTATAGTGGCCGATGTTACAAAGGCAATTATTGGTGTTGATTTTTTGTCATGTTATAATTTATTGCCGGATTTCCGAAACAAAATACTTTTAGACATTTTAGACAACACGACATCATTGTCCAGTGCAGCTGAAGTGTCGACTGCTTCGGATGTTCACTCAGTCAAGGTTTCTTCAGGTGAGGGTCGTTTTCACAGGATTTTGCAACAATTTCCCGATATAACACGCCCCTCAGGCATAAATTTAACACCTAAACACCACACGGTACACTACATCCGAACCACACCGGTATCATGCACTCCCCGCAGGTTGGCACCTGAAAAACTGGCAATTGCAAAGCAGCAGTTTCAGGCTATGCTTGATGCTGGTACAGCCCGCCCTTTAGACAGCCCTTGGTCGTCACCACTTCACCTTGCTCCTAAAAAGGATAACGGTTGGTGCCCCTGCGGCGATTACAGAATGTTAAACGCCAGGACAATACCAGACCAGTATCCAATTCGTCATATTCACGATTTTTCACATAATATAGCAGGATGTACCATTTTCAGCACCATAGATTTAGTAAAAGCCTATAATCAGGTGCCAGTGTTTGAGGGGGATATTTCAAAAACGGCAATAACGACTCCGTTTGGTTTGTTTGAATTTCCCTACATGACTTTTGGTTTGAGGAACGCAGGTCAGACTTTTCAAAGATTTGTTGACGAAATGACACGGGGCCTTGAATTCACTTACTGTTATATTGATGATTTTCTGGTTTTTTCGCGCAATGCTGATGAACACGAGGACCACCTGCGCCAGCTTTTCACCCGTATGTCAGAATACGGTATCTTAATAAACCCCTCTAAGTGCGTATTCGGCGCTCCAGAGGTAAAATTCTTAGGGTATCACATATCTGCACAGGGCACCAAGCCGCTAGATACGAAGGTCCAAGCAATTAGAGAGTTCCCTGAGCCAAAAACAGTCAAACAGCTGCGCCGGTTCTTGGGTATGCTCAATTTTTACAGGCGTTTTGTTCCCAAAGCTGCCCAATCGCAGGCGCCGTTGAATGATTTACTTAGGGGTTCAGTAAAAGGGTACCACCCCGTCCATCTCGTCGGCAAAGCCTTGGAAGCATGCAAAGAGGGTCTTTGCAACGCTGCACTACTGGCACATCCACATTGTGAGGCCCAACTAGCTATAGTTACAGATGCCTCAGACAGTTCGATGGGCGCAGTCTTGCAACAAATGCATGACGGAGTTTGGCAGCCGCTAGCATTTTACTCACCAAAAATAAATTCAGCACAGCTGAAATACTCTCCGTATGACCGGGAGCTCCTGGCTGTGTACGAGGCTGTTAAATATTTCAGGCACATGGTGGAAGCGAGACACTTTGTCATATACACTGACCACAAGCCTTTATGTTTTGCCTTTAGCGAGCGCAAAAACTCTTGCTCTCCACGCCAATTCAGGCACCTCGACTTCATTTCGCAATTTAAAACTGACATACGTCACATATCAGGCAAAGATAATGTCGTCGCTGATGCCTTATCGCGCGTCGAGGAACTAGAGAGCCCCATCCAACTTGAGAACCTCGCTCAAGCTCAAACTGCAGACACCGAGTTGGCACAGTTACTCCAGGGTGATTCCTCTCTTCGTCTAAAGAAAATGGCCTTGCCTGGAAGTCATGTTGAACTGTTTTGCGATGTCAGTACACCAACCCCTAGGCCATTTGTTCCGAGAATGTGTCGTAAAAATATTTTCGACACCCTCCATTCTCTTAGTCATCCTGGTGCAAATGGTTCCGCGAAGTTGATCGCTCAGCGCTTTGTTTGGCCAGGAGTTAGAAAAGACTGTCGTGAATGGTCACGCTGTTGCCTAGCTTGCCAGCGTGCTAAGATCAACCGCCATGTTTCCGCACCGCTAGGAACATTCGAATTGCCTCGTATGCGATTCAAGAACGTGCATATCGATCTCGTTGGACCCCTTCCTATTTCACAGGGGTTTCGCTACTGTCTAACGGCTGCTGATCGTTTCACACGGTGGCCGGAAGTAATTCCTATTACTGACATCACAGCTGAAACAGTGGCAAAAGCCTTTTTGCAGGGTTGGGTAGCTCGATTTGGGTGCCCGGCCGAAATTGTTACAGACCGTGGTCGTCAATTTGAATCGTCGCTGTTCCAATTTCTTTCTCGACTTATCGGTTTTCAACACAAGAAAACAACCGCCTACCATCCTGCGTGCAATGGCTTAGTGGAAAGATTTCACCGCCAACTCGAGGGTGCTATAAAATGTCACGCCACCGAGAACTGGGTAGAGTGTCTTCCTTTAATTCTGCTCGGGGTTAGAAGTGCATTCAAAGAGGACCTGCAAACATCGTCTGCGGAGGTGGTATATGGCGAACCACTTGCACTTCCTGGCGAATTTATTGAGAGCAGTGTTGAATCAACAACAGATATTACAGATTTCACTGCACGATTGCGCAAATTCGCAGGAAGTGTAAGGCCGGTGCCAGCATCCCGACACGGTCACAACAAAGTATTTGTTTATAAAGACCTTGAAACATCTAGTCATGTGCTCCTTAGGGATGAAATAATGCGAGGTTCACTACACCCACCATACACTGGCCCGTACAGAGTCCTAAGTAGAGATGCCAAATCACTTAAAATAGACAACAAAGGCAAATCAGTAACAGTTTCAATAGACAGGCTTAAACCGGCTTATTTACTGACTGATGTATACCCTCATCGAAATCCTCCTTCAGCAGCTTCTCGGATACCTCTGCCTCCTAACGCCAGCCCTTCTACTATCCCAACACAACCTGAAAAGGTAACTAGGTCAGGTAGAAGAGTTCGAGAGAAGAGAAGAGTTTTTTTAACGAGGGGAAATGCGATAGGCATTTTCCCTCGTTAAAAAAAAAAAAAAAAGGTAGAAGAGTTCGATTCCCAGCAAGATTATTATCGTCCGTAGTGACGGCCACTGGGGGGGAAGTGATGTAGCCATAGCCTACCTAATTATTTACGCATATCTACTCATTTATATATATTAAAAACTATACAGCTAATTATCCGTTCTTTTGTCCAACGCTAATAGCTAATTAATGTAATTTAATTATTAAATCTATTTATCTATTAGTAATCCTATTAATCCGATCCTCATTTTAAGTTGCATAATATTGTGATAAAATAATTATTCTTAAACCGTGCACTCGACACTCGCGGGCTCAGATGTCAGCGGGTGTGGCGGAGGTGCGCGGGACGGGGCTGCGCGAGAGGCTGCGCAGATGTCCGCCGCGCCGCCTAGCAACAGCGAACGATGACACGCGGCGCCGCACGAGCCGGCATCAGTCAGAGTTTGGTCTTGGTTTTGTTAACGTCGCTCGATGGCCGCGCATACACAGACCGTTGTATATAACTTAATTAATTCTAATACTTACTCTACTCCTTCTGTAAATACTTTGAACTAAATAGACAAGTGTAAATAAACTGTTCAGTGTAAATGTTATAATATAAATGTTAGCGACGGCATACTTTAGGAATAGTTACATTTTGTTTTATACTAAACTTTTATTATCTGTGCTCTAAAAATGATTGAGACTGTTCGAGAATCAGTGAGTACTTGTAGACGAGTGACAGGATATTGATTGATTGATGGAAGGCAATCAATCAAGAGGCAGAGAAATGGAGGGAGTGTAAGAAAAATGGTTTTTGGGGAAATATAATTAAGATTTTATAATAAGAAAATACGGAAAATAACCAATAAACAGTTGTTATAAAAGGAAATTTAGTGGTTTTGATGACAGATATAACATTTCAGAAGTGCAATTATCTACGTAGCCTAATGCCAAGGTAAACCATCCGACGAGAAACAGGTGAGTGAAAATTTTGTGTACCTATAGATCGTAGGTACTCAATCATACCTAAAAAAAAGACATAAGAATAATAAAATCGGTTTCGTTCAGAGTTGTATTGTAACTAAAACAGTAAGTTTTTACAGTATAAACGCAAGAAAGAGTTTTTTCTTATCGGCAAAATAACCTAAAAAGTAAGTAATTGTTTAGGTACATTGTGCTAATCTAGGAATTTTATGTGTTGCACGAGAGCATAAGCAGCTCGCGTCCTTGAAATATTGGCAGTAACTGTACTAAATTGATGCTTTGTGGCTAAGATATTTCTAAAGAAAACCAATAAAAGTGGGAAAAGAAGTTATCTAAACTCTATGCAAAACTGCTTATCTAGCGAGAAAGTCTTAGTTATATTATAATATATTAATTTAAAACATGCTTAGCAAATAAAATTGTCAAGTATGAAGTACAATGAATCCTAAAATAACAATGCAAAGAGTCCACTAGGCGTGAGGGGCATGATGGAAATTGCGCACAATGGTGCTTAAACTTAATTACAAAAATTAAAATATCAAGAGATATTTCATTGATTTAGTACTATGCGGAAAATAAATGTCACTACTACAAACTAAATGATACTGATAATCTATGTATCCTCCATACTATAATTATTAAGCAATATGTATATACAAAGCTGTGCATAGTATGAAAAATTAAGTATTTAAAATAGATATTAATATTGGGAAGTGCGAGCCAAGCACTGTTGTTGCTAAATGATGTCAATTTCACTTAGGCATGTATTTAAATTGGCAACAAATTAATAAGAATTAAGACTTTATTTCTTAAAAATTATATGGATAGCAAAAATAATGGGTTGGCAGTGGAAGATAATACTGTAAGGTACTATACAGCTTAATGAATCAGTTGTAAGTTTTGTTCAAATTTAAACTTACATTACTTACATTTTTTTTGTTATTTTAGTAAATTAATTTATTGTGAAGCAGAAATGTTACTGTTAGACAAAAACACAATAACAAAATAAAAAAAAAACATGTTTTCTCTTACTATACAACACAGTGTTATATATATAAAGTTATCCAGGTTTAAAATGAAATATAAACATTATTTTAACTAAATAGTGACATGCACAATAATATCGTTTGTCTGTAATTTAATATCTTGACTTATAATAAAATGATGGCGAATCCTATAGTTAGAAATGCTTTGTGTGTATATTCAAAATTATTAACATTTCAATAACATAAACATAACATAAAAACGCTTTATTGCCATAATAAACACAGAATTAATAACATAAAATAATACATATTGTAAAATTTTGATATTACAAAGGGCAATGGGCGGCCTTATCGCTAAAAGCGATTTCTTTTAGGCAACCCAAGCAGCAATAACGAGCAGAGGTAAAGAATATTATGACTGTACAAACTAGTTATATGCTAATCAAGGAGAATTTCTAAAAATTTCTTGATTCTTAGGAGGTACAGTCGGAAACTATAAAATGTGTATTATGCTTAGTAAACAGGAAAGTTCACAATTTACTTAAAGTACCTAAAGTATAAGATTTAGGATGTACAGCTTCATGTCAAGGTCAAGTTTAAAATATAATTGAAGTTATAACTAATTCGAAAAATGTCCTTATCCTCACATTAGGATAATAATAAAAAAATATTATTAATAATAATAATGATGTAACTTCGAGGTTCACGTGGCAGTGATGCTAGGTACTGTGACTCGGGAGCACTGGCTTTGATTCCCGACGGAAGTGATGAATAATGTTGTGGTTTCTGCATGGTTTAACGTTTTAAAGGGCGATAGTGTTTATTATTTATTTTTAAATACAAATTGGAGTTATGAAGTCGAAAGTTGTCTAAGTAAGGTCAGGCCTGATGGGTGACAAGAGGGGCGTTTCTTGGTTTGCAAGTTGGTTCTAATATTGATGCAAATAATGATATTCAATGGTATCTGTGATTAGATATCTATATAAATATTGATAATTCAGCTTCAATATGATATTATCGACCCTATCGCTCCTTGTAGGGATTAAATGCAAGGCTGTGTTAATATTAAGTAGGGGGTGCCCTAAATTAATAATTTTATTTTAAAAATAAAATTAATGTAAGTATTTAATATAAGTAAATAATAATAGTAAAAAAAAAAAAAAAACACGTTGCAGTAAAGAAAATAAAGTTTTCTATTTTATTTTGATCATTAAACAATGAAAACTCTTGGAAAATATTATCATTTTTGATAAAATTATATCGATAATATACTTAATACCAGTGTGACTTAAACATATTTAGCTTTGATAATTTGATATTATTGGTTTTATGAGATATCATTGCGTCCCTAAGAGGTGCATTATCTGTGGCACAGAATAATGAAGACTAATGAGATTTGTTTCAGCAATTCTAATGTTGCTAGCAAACGTTGATAGCGAGTTGTTTGTAAATTAGTAGTATACATGGAGATGGGACAAGGTTTTCTTTCAAGAGATAAAGCAATGATAATTGAACGAAGTTTTAGCATTTACTGCTTGTTGAGTTGAGTTGAGTATAACAATAGATCACATAAAATAAAAATAATAATAACTTAAAATGAATAACTGATTGAAGAAAAATAAATTAAAGATTGAATTTCGTAGTTAAATAATACCCAAAAGAAATTAAAATGGCAACTTGGTTTTTCTGTAAAAGTAATGTTCTATGAAAGTAATGTTTGATCCTTGTTGAATTGGTTGCTGGATGATAATTACTAAGTGAGTCAAGTAAATAGTTACGAAGTGAGGTAAGTAACAATTTGGTTTAGATTTTTAATGGATTAATAGTTCATGGTCTCTGAACACATGGAGAATCCATTTATGGTTCGAGCTGAAATATGACAATTGGTTCTTTACAATTTGAATTACTATTTTATTCAAAACAATGTATATATATAAATTGTTCAGGCGGAGGTGCTTGTTTTTTGGCACAAATGTAAGTTTGCCTTGTAATTTAAAGAAGAGGTTTGATTAAGTTCAACGCTTTATTTATTTTACATATACTTAATAAAGGATGCTCAATCAAGTCTTGACTCTCATCGATTGAGTAAAAAAAATAATAATATATGTATATATATATTTTCTATAAAAAAAGAAAATTAAAAAAAAGTTTGATGTGTATATGAATACTACTACTAAAGTTGATATATAATGATAAAAAATGTAGGAATAAATGATTGCTTATATAATCCTCGTGAATATACCGATAACTCAATAAGCAATAAACCTACAAGACAAATGGTACAATGATTCCGTTTGTTCGGAAAAGTTGGAATGTAGAGAGTTAAAGAAAATATTATTCTGCAGTTTAACTGGTATTATCGGTTATTGGTATGGAAAATTTATAAATATTTGTATTTGCAGTGTTTTTACTTTTACCCAATCATGTAATTGGAAGTATAAAAAAAAAAAAAAAAATAGATTTTCTGAAATGATTGTAAGTAAGTACACCTACTTAACTTCTTACTCATATATAATCTATTTTATATAGATTTTGGCACCTACTCCTAATTATGTGGGAATGGTACATTTTTTATGCATCTACTTTATTTTAGTTTTGGAAAAGGTACTGCATAATAATTGGTTTATTAATAACAAGATATATAAAAGAGTAATATTTAAGAATATTTTATCTATACCAATATATGAAGAGGAAAGATTTGTTAAGAATATAATTATTTTTAGAGATCAGCAATCTGAATTTTGCTAACGAATGGACTTATCTATTTCCAAGGATTTGTTAATATGGACATACATATTATGTTCAGGTCCACATGACATTTAATTGCATACAAGGGCGTTATCGATTATTGTTGTTTTGTTTTAATGAGTTAATAATTTATTATTGACCATAATTTGTCAATAATGGTCTTTGGTGACCAAGTTGTTTATTATTTAATATAGTTGAATGAAGTGGTTGGTTCACATGTGGACCAGTTATTAAAGTTGATGTTTTCAGAAATAAGACAACTGTTGTGCTTTAAAAGAAATACTGCATTTAGACGTGCAAAATTCAAATTTGATTAAGCTTATATAAATTATGAAATTGTTGTGTTGCAGAACTCAGTTACCTAATACGTAAGAGGCAGTAGCTGCTTGCTTGAGCAAGCGGTACGAGGTTTATGGTCTCAGGCCGTAGCTTGATGTGTGAGCAAGCGGTACGAGGTACGAGCTATATAATCTCAGGCCGTAGCTTAATGTGCGAGCAAGCGGTACGAGTTATAAGATCTCAGGCCGTAGCTCCTTGTGTGAGCAAGCGGTACGAGTTATAAGATCTCAGGCCGTAGCTCCTTGTGTGAGCAAGCGGTACGAGTTTCCTGATGTGAGGCCGTAGCTCCTTGTGTGAGCAAGCGGTACAAGTTTCCTGATGTGAGTCCGTAGCTCCTTGTGTGAGCAAGCGGTACGAGTTTCCTGATGCGAGGCCGTAGCTCCCTGGGCGAGCAAGCGGTACGAGTTTCTTGATGTGAGGCCGTAGCTCCCTGTGCGAGCAAGCGGTACAGTGACGGACTAGGAGGCCGTAACAGATTTGTCTATGGTTTCGTCAGCCCTAGACTGTATTACCAAAGAACAAGAGCTATTTTGCAATACATAAAAATTGGAAGTGTTATGCCGACCGTGTCCGCCACTGTACGAGTTTCCTGATGCAAGGCCGTAGCTCCTTGCGTGGGCAAGCGGTACGAAATATGAAGATGTAGCTCCTTGGGTGGGCAAGCGGTAAGAGTTCCCGGACATGAGTGGTATGATATGACATGGGTTGCCTGGAAGAGATCTCTCTCTAAGCGATGTGGCCTCCCATTGCAATCAAATTATTTATTATTATTGGATTAATGTAATGTAATAGAGTGTCTATCTATCTATCTTTGGTACCGTAGCTCCCTAAGCAAGCGAGCGGTACGAGTTTTCTGACAAAACTGGTATGATATGGGTTGCCCGTAATAAATCCCTCTCAGCAATAAGGCTGCCTATTCAAAGTAATGTTTTTTTAATTTAGAAAATGTATTGCATTTGTTAAGTCGATATCAATCAACAGTATATAGCGAGACTCATTAACTGTACATTGCGAGTAAATCTGCAAATTGTTTATTATATGTATGTTGTATTCTCCATAAGCGATTTAATCTCGTCCAATTTCTTGGGAAACTACCAACAACAGCATCAATGACGATTATCATAACAATAAAATAAAAAAAAATGTTGAACTGTATTAAGTAAAGTGTAATGAAGCCGTAACGCAAGCGGTGGTTACTATGGTGACCGAGGCCGTAGCGTGTAGTATACGGTGTTGTAGTATAATGAAGTCGTAACGCAAGCGGTGGTTACTATGGTGACCGAGGCCGTAGCGTATTTGATAATCGAATATAATGAAGTTGTAACGCAAGCGGTGGTTACTATGGTGACCGAGGCCGTAGCGTATTTGATGATGTGATATAATGAAGTAACGCAAGCGGTGGTTATTACGGTAACCGAGGCCGTAGCGTATTTGATAATGGAATATAATGAAGTTGTAACGCAAGCGGTGGTTACTATGGTGACCGAGGCCGTAGCGTATTTGATGATGTGATATAATGAAGTAACGCAAGCGGTGGTTACTACGGTAACCGAGGCCGTAGCGTATTTCATAATGGAATATAATGAAGTCGTAACGCAAGCGGTGGTAACTATGGTGACCAAGGCCGTAGCGTATTTTATAATGTGATATAATGAAGTAACGCAAGCGGTGGTTACTATGGTGACCGAGGCCGTAGCGTATTTGAAAATGTGAATAAATGAATTCGAAACGCAAGCGGTGGTTACTGTAACCGAGGCCGTAGCGTATTTGGTATTTTAATATTGTTTTAACCCTTAACGCAAGCGGTAATCAATGTGGTAATTTAGAGTTTACTAATGACACTATCTTTGTATATTATACAGACACCCCTAGCTGAGACCTGTCTGATTCAAGTGGAGAGCTAAGCGCGCTGCTTATGTGCCGAGCGCACCGCTGGTGTGCCGAGCGCGTTGCTGATGTGCTGAGCGCGCCTACTATGTGCTGAGCGCCCTGCTGATGTACCGAGCGCGCCGCTGATGTGCCGAGAGCGCTGCTGATGTGCCGAGAGCGCCGCTGATGTGCCGAGCGCGCCGCTGATGTGCCGAGCGCGCCGCTGATGTGCCGAGCTTGCTGCTGATGTGCTGAGCGCGCCGCTAATGTGCTGAGCGCGCTGCTCATGTGCTGAGGGTGCTGCTTATGTACCTACTGAGCGTGCTATTGATGTTCTGAGCGCGCTGTTCAAGAGCAACATATTACAGGGACTTGCACATTGTAGATACAACTTTTTGCGATTTGTAAATGAAATGAAATGAAATGTCATTTATTTGCCTGCATATGAGTATTATACAGTTGTTAAAAAAAATATAAAATTGATCTTGCATATTCTACTGATAGGTCAGTGTGCAAATATTGAATCTTAAAACGACTATGTACAGAATAAAAATCTTAGAGAGCTTATAAATATATGTACATGTCAGCAAATTTTAATTTAAATATTCTTATTATTATTGATTTAAAACGTGATTTCAAAGTTTATCGTTGAGAAATTGTTTAACACTATAATAAGTTTTTTTTTTTCCTGTAATAATTTGTTTAGCCAGCGTTTGAAAATTGAAATTGGGAGATCCCTGTATTGGGGAGGTATCTTATATAAAATGTTGTATAAACTTACCTATGTATTTTTTACTCCTTAATTCACGTTTTCTCCCATTATAAAGTTGAGCAATTCTTGTTATAGTTTAGTATAGACTGTACTCGCTGCTACTGATAAACAAATAAGTTTTTCTTAACAGCTAAATGCATGTAACTATAAAAAAAAAAAAACATTAAGTTTAAACCTAATCAGGTTTATCCGCTTATGTACGATGTATAAATGGTAAAATGTAGAGCATTTTGCAAATAAATGATTTGAGTTAGGTAAAAATTTTTAGACAGTGTTCTCATCTATAAGGACATTCAATAAATGATTTGAGTTAGGTACAAATTTTTAAATAATGTTTTCAGTTATAATCTTTGAATGAACACATTCAATATATGATTTTAATTTAAGAAATGTTTTCAGTTATAATTTTTAGACAATGTTTTCTGTTATAATCTTTGAATGAGGACATTCAATATATGATTTGATTTAAGTTGGTACAAATTTTTAGACAATGTTTTCAGTTTTAATCTTTGTATGAGGATATTCAATATATGATTTGATTTAAGTTAGATACACATTTTTAGATAATGTTTTCTGTTATAATCTTTGAATGAGGACATTCAATAAGTCAGATGGCCGAACATTAAATTTGTTATTCAAGTTGTTTTTTTTATTATTGTAATTCAAATAGGTAAAATACCTGTTTAATGAAAGTACTTCAAGTTTTACCTAATTTTATTAGGTATTTTTCTATTGTAATTGCCGTTTATCTATTCTGTTTTATATTTTAGCTGTGTTTCTGTGTTATAAATTGAATTTAAAATATTATTCACTTTTAGAATTAGTTGCTATATATTATGTACATTAATTTGTTATTCATAAAAGTTTAGAGCATTTTAGTTATTTGACGTATATAGACTGGATGTCAGATTATACCATACAGGTTTCCAGAGAAGAATATCTCCAGTGGAGCTATTTTGAATCTATTGTATCTTAATGAATACTGTTAACTAAATGACGTTAGTGTGCGCTACTTAATGTTTCTATGTTGTAAACTCATTTAAAATTAGTAAGTAATTCAGTTGTTAATCTGGTTATATCTAATTATACTTTGGTAGACAGTTGATACTCGTCGATAGAGAACGTGAACATTATTATACTTAATAAGATATTTAATTGTATTCTATCGGTGATGCTGTGCATCAGGTGTCTGGGACATACACCGGATCAGGATGGCCGACTGTTAGCGACGGCATACTTTAGGAATAGTTACATTTTGTTTTATACTAAACTTTTATTATCTGTGCTCTAAAAATGATTGAGACTGTTCGAGAATCAGTGAGTACTTGTAGACGAGTGACAGGATATTGATTGATTGATGGAAGGCAATCAATCAAGAGGCAGAGAAATGGAGGGAGTGTAAGAAAAATGGTTTTTGGGGAAATATAATTAAGATTTTATAATAAGAAAATACGGAAAATAACCAATAAACAGTTGTTATAAAAGGAAATTTAGTGGTTTTGATGACAGATATAACATAAAACTGTACATATACAAAAGAAAACTTTTATTTCAATAGTCATTCATGAACTAATTAGTTCATTCAACTTAGTTCACTAAAGTATCAATACTTGTTACATCTACAACTCTTTTGAAATGATTTTCAAATCTCACATTTGAAAAAAAAAAAAAACAACATAGACAAATTTGATAATTTCGTGACCTGTTCAGATTCGCCATAAAAGAAGTGTCCAAAAAAACTTTTTATAAAAAAATTAAACCGCCGAAAAAACTGAAAAGCATTAAATAATAGGGAAACATTTTCTATTAGGCCTTAATTTACTCACTTCTTAAAGTAATTTTGGATTACCAAGAAATTTTAAGTCGGCGCCACACCACACAAGCAAATTCATTATCTATGTAAAGCGCGATGCGCAGCGGCATACGTTTTTCGGTTATTTCTTTGAATTTCAGGTAATTTAGTGATCTTTATTCGTTGATTCTGTGGCACCGACTCAAAATTTCTTGGTAATCCAAAATTGCTTTAAGAAGTGAGTAAATTAAGGCCTAATAGAAAATGTTTCTCTATTATTTAATGCTTTTCAGTTTTTTCGGCGGTTTAATTTTTTTATAAAAAGTTTTTATTTTTTGCTTTTCAGTTTTTTTTGGGCTAATTTTTTGACCCCAGCTAATCATACTTCACCGGGTGGTCGCACCCCACAAGGTGGCCACACAACCTGGTGAAGGTTGAGGGACTAACAGGATGAGGTTCGATCACGACCGGTCGGTGAGGCGATTTGTGAGGGAGGCCTATGTCCAGCAGTGGACGTCTTTTGGCTGATTTTATTTCATTTCCAAAGATATTGTAAGTAGGTATCAAAAGTTATAACTTTTAACATGTAACACGGAAATGCAACCTGTGAGTGGATAAATCGACCCGCCGACCAAAAAGTGACCCCTATTTTCCCACCCTTAGGGTGGGAATTTTATTTTTATGGGACCAACTTCAAGGTATACCCTGTCGATTAAAAAAAGAATTATCAAAATCGGTCCACACAGTAAAAAGTTATGCGTGATCATACATAAAAAAAAAAATATATATATACGCTACGAATTGAGAACCTCCTCCTTTTTGTTTTTTCGTCGGTTAAAAAGTTATTCAGTGTTGTGTCTATTGTTTCTCTGCGAAGGTGAATGTTGCCTTATATCATAAAAAAGTTATCACTGAGTTATTTAAAGTAATCGAAATAAATGTCATTGTGTAATATTATTAAAAATACGCCAATTTTCCAAAACCTAAGCTCATACTAATAGCAAATCAGGGTAACTTTGACCAGCCGGCCAGAGTAAAGGGAGATAATATCCAAATTTTTTATTTTTTTTATTTGACATGAAATTTATTTACTTAAACATTTTCAAAATAAACATACAATAAACAAAACGTATCCAAATTGCCACGAAGATCACATATTTTACAGTGTCTTCCAAAATATGTCATAACACGCTTATCTGGCGATAAAGTGGCGAAAAATTTTTTTTAAATTACTTTGATGACATTTTTTCATACATTTAGTGGGGAGATTAAACTGATTTTTAGGACTGATTTAATGCTACTCAGTTAATAGTTATATTAGTAAAATAAAATTACATTATAAACTTTGCCATGTTCATAATTAATAATTCTAATAAGGTTTAAGACCGATTTATTAGTTTTAAAACAATGTTCATAATGAAGCTGATTAGTTTTCTTGAACTTAGTTCGTTTTTACTTAACTGTCAACACTGAATCGATCCTGGGGGAGGAAAATCTATATTGTCGTATACTGGGGGGTATAGGAGCTCAATAAAATTGTGGTTTATGTTAGGAGACACTTTAAAACTGGAAAATAAAGCAAAAAACACCTTGGGTCTTGGGCTGGGCAAAGTTACCCAAGTGTTTTGGTAACTTTGGCACTAAACATTTTTGCATTTTTCTACCAAACTAAATGAAAATATTGCATTTTTTGAGATATTTACCATATCTATGAATCTAAATAGCACTAACAAACTTCAAATCTGGCAAACTTTCTTGTAAATTGTTGCAGTTCTTTTAAAAAAAACCGTCTCAACTAGGTCAAAGTTACCCCGATTGACTGTACGTATTAAGTGACGCCCCGAGACTTAGCTGGCGTGTACTGTGTACTCTACGAACAACAATACTCAGGAAGCGTAACTCTCCTACAAAACCGCTTCGATTTTGGTTCCACTTACGCTCACACAGTAACTCCTATTGCAACAAACACTCACACACTCGCATAGACTGTCGACAAAGCAGCGAGCTATCCCCCCTGCTTTTGGCTGGTACATTTTATCGCTACTAGATGGCGGTCTAGTGTTATTTTACAAAATATTTATTTAAAGGAGATATAAGTATTTTTTTTGGTCTTTATGGCTTCTACAACACTTAATAATGCACGAAGGCATTATCTTATTTTAAATTAACGCACACTTTGGACTTTGGACACGAATCAATTCATTTTTATTTTTTTTCTTTTCTATATCTTTAGTTTGAACGCACCAATAAGGGATTGTATAATCCCAATGCGAATAGTCTGAGCGCTATCATTAAACAGGTCGCCGTTAGACAGTGGATCAGACTGGCGCAGGACCGTGGCGTGTGGCGTGCTAGAGAAGAGGCCTATGTCCAGCAGTGGGCTCTTACAGGCTGATGATGATGATATCATAGTACATACATACTTCGAAGCTAGGTAATATTCGTAAGGGGCGCGCAATAACACGCTAGTAGTCTGAGCACTATCATAGTACCTACTTGTAAGCTGGCAAACTTTTGTAAGGCGCACTCACTCGCGCACTAACTCGCAAGTAGTCCTAACGCTATCGTAGTACTTAGCTCGGGAATGTTTGTAAGTCACAATCACTAACTCGCGGGCAGTCAAAGCGCTATATCTGTACTTGAAAGCTGGGTAATGTTCTTATGTCACTAACTCGCAAACGTCTGAGCGCTATCATAGTACTTGGCAGGTCGGGAATTTTTGTAAGCCACAATCACTAACTCGCGGGCAGTCTAAGCGCTATTAGGTCTTAGAAAACGACAAAGACGCATGGAAGTAGTCTAGCTCTGCACGATATTTTCATTATTTCATGTATGTACTTTAAATCTTATTAATTTATGTTCTTTGTATTCTAAATTAAATTGTAATGTCACATAAGAACAAAAAAAGAGAGAGATAAATTGTAAAGTAGAGTTTGTTACCCCTTTCTTCTCTACGCTGTAAAATCATTGCGAAAGGGAGTAGAATCATTTGACAGAGGAGGGCTCGTTTGGGGGCGTCTCCAGGCGACCATTGTCGTAAGGCAAGGCAAACATTTGTTTGCCTGAGCCAATTAGTGGGCACCCTGAACTACCTCGCCTCTATCAGTATAGGATACTTTACGAAATAAGGTATCAATATTAGATTAGTCTAATTGACTTTCAATAAGCGATATCTTGTATCCTGTATTGAATAAATAATTTTTTACTTTACTTTACTTTACTAGGTATATATGTCTGTACTTGAAAGCTGGGGAATGTTCTTAAGTCACTAACTTGCAAACGTCTGAACGCTATCATAGAACATGGCAGCTCGGGAAGGTTTGTAAGCCACAATCACAGATACGAGGGCAGTTTAAGCGCTGTATCTGTACTTGCAAGCTAGGGAATGTGAAGGTCCGGCGCCCGAATACTTAATCACGTTTATTCAATATTATTGAAAATAATTTTAGCCGTTCTTAACTTATAAATAGTGTTATTAACACGACTTTCTTTCATATATTTATTTATAATAATTTATAATAATAATTTATAATGTGCCCCATTCCCAATATTCCCGTGGGAATTCCGGGATAAAAAGAAGCCTATCTCCTTTCTCAGGCTCTAGACTATACATTGTATAGATATAGTTTGCCCCCGCGGCTTCGCTAGCTTTCCCTTGAAACATAAAATTCCTAATATTCCCGTGGGAATTTCGCGATAAAAAGTAGCATATGTCCTTTCTCAGGCTCTAGACTATCTATATACCAAATTTCATCCAAATCGGTTCAGTAGTTTTCTCAGGAAAGCAGGACAGACAGACTGACAGAGTTACTTTCGCATTTATCAATCAACAATCTATATAAAACTCTTCCGTTACTGACTGACTGACTGACTGACTGACAGACAACGCAGAGCCGAAACTACTGGGCGTACAAAGCTGAAATTTGGCATGTAGGTTCCTTAGGGAGTGTAGGTGAGCACTAAGAAAGGATTTCCCGAAATTCCCACGGGAACGGGAAAAAACGGGATTTTGTGTTTATGAGAAATCTGCACGGGAAATACCGCGGGGCAGCCTCTAGTAATATTAATAAAAAGTATGGATTGTCGCTAAAACAAATTTTGAGATGCAAATAATTAGTAATTAGTTATTTAGCGAAGATTAAGAATATGAGGGCGGATAACATTTTACATTACACCTTTAGAAGATTTGAATATGAATATGAAGACAGTGTTCTACTTTGTCTAGGATTCAGGCACTTAAGGTGGTAACTCACGGTATGGCGCGAAATTCAAATTTTTTCACGTTTTTTAATCATTTTGGCGAAAGTATTCATCTCTAATAAAGTTTAAATGAATTCGCGTACGTAAAAACCAATCTCCCACATTGTGATATATCGTTTTTGAAAGACAGAGTTACCGATTTTATGTATATTCAAGGAACTTGATTTTTGGCCTTTTGCCCCTTAGACACAATCTGTAGGTCTGGCTTCCAAAAACGTTGTATTACAATGTGGAAGAAAGTTTTTTACATACGCGAATTCATTATAACTTTATTAAAAATGAATACTTTCGCCAGAATAAATAAAAACGCGAAAATTTTTGAATTTCGCGCCATACCGAGAGGGACCACCTTAAAAAAAAAGAGGTCTTGAAAAAAGACTACTGTATGGACTAGTACATATTATTATTATTTTAATTTAATGGACTTGACACACTTGACACCACTTCCACACAAATACACAAAATATCCACTGGGATATTTTGCCAATGTTAAGTTCACAAATTAGGTTAAAAGGGTGGGCTTAAAGTCCGGCACCGTTGTACGGTTATTATGGGTTATTATAAGTTTATTAGATTATTGTTTTAAAGCCCGCTAACAAAACACGTGGTTTCGGAAACAACGTTAAAACAATAATCTATGGACTATGATACCTTTGCCTTTCCAAAAGGACACACAAGAAAACTATTAAAATTCGTTATTAGCTCGTAGGAAAAAGCGCGGGAACTGCCGAAACGAAAGGCGGTCTTTTTAAAATTGTAAATTTTTAATTTAAATAATTAGTTAAATAACTTGCAAAAGTTATTGATTATGGCGGGGAAAACCGGGAAAAAACGACGGAAAAAAGAAGGTGGAGATTTAGGGGGGGACAAGACTGATTTTGAGGATGTCGCCTCCGATACTGATTCTATGACCTCACAGGAAAGTCGGGATAAGTACAAACCATTTTTAATACCAGATTATAATAGGAGCTACCCAGAAGATGGTGGCAACTTTGAGTACATTGTCTTTATGGAAAGCAGTGATCCAAACAAACCTATTGGAGATAGGGATATAATGTCTCTAGGTCAGAACCTAAAACGGTACAATAAAGGAATCAAACAGCTTCAAAGAATCAACAAGTACAAAATAGGAGTTATATTCGAACGACCAGGACTTGCCAACCAAGCTTTAACTAACAAGAAATTCTTAGATGGTTATAAGATGAAAGCTTCCATACCTGCTGCTGCATCAGAAACTACTGGTGTTATACAAAATGTTCCACAAGACATGTCTAATGAGGATATTTACAATAATATTACAAGTACCAAAAATATTGTCTGTATTCGCAGATTTATGAAGAGAACAAAAGTAGGTGAGGAATTTGAGTTTCAGCCCACAAAGACGGTTTCCATCACTTTTTCCTGTCCAGTGCTGCCAGAGAGTGTCGACCTTCACAGTTGGCGCTTTGAGGTACGTCCTTATATTCCACCAGTCAAGCAGTGTCTTCGCTGCTTAAGATACGGCCACATAGCAAAGTTTTGCAAGAATTCTGAGCGTTGCTCAATCTGTGGAAAAGATCATACCGTAAACTGCTGCAACTTTGCCAATACGCTTCAAGTTTGCCTAATTTATTAAAACTGAAATAACTAGACAAGTGCTCTCTATTTTTTTAGTTTCAATAATAGTAAAAATAGCACCGTTTTATTGGCAACTCATTTCTTATTATTTGAAATGGCTCTTTCTGTCTATTTTTTTAATATGAAATATCAACAGTCACAAGCGGAACGCAAGGATTTTTAGGCTTGTGCAAACTTTTTGTTTTTACTTGGAAAAAACGAGAATTTCAACTTTCTTATTAATTACGGGGTAAGTCAATGAGCTCTTTCTCCTATTTATAATGATGTTTCTTGTTTAAATGATCATTTACGACTCTAACGATGCTAGGCAATGTTGCAAAGGGATTCTTAGGCGTTAGTGGTTCAAGTTTGCCTAGGCCTAGGGTTGTCACTAGTCACTAGTCTCAACGACAGTATAGCGTTCTAAGGGTTGAGTTGTGATTTTACCAGTATATAAGTATTGTTAAGTAAGTTATTATTATAAAGTGTGAATATGTGACTGTATGTGAATAATAGACAAAATCGATTTTTTTTTAATTCCATAAAAATACAATAACCAAAGGGGCTATTATCAAATAATATTTTAAATATTTTTTTTTATCATCAATTATGGCCCCTTTTTCATTGTTTATATGCGCTTTTGCCAAGAAAATTATTATTAGTTATAAAACAGCAAACAACTTAATATATAAATAAATATATATTTTTTTTACAATAATGATAGGTAGTACGGCTATATGTCAAGGAAATTGAGTAGGTACAGGAACAGGGTACGCGAATAAAGATAAATATTGAAAAGAGAAAAAGACGAAAACATGGAGCTCAGCAGCTATACGCTGATGATTCGCAAGAAAACATTAAACGTTTCTGTAGATTTAGTACAGAGCAAAGCACTATCGAATTACAAGCCTGATTAGAATGCTGATGCCATTAGATTATATAAAGTTTTTTTTATTATAAATATTGTTTTTTTAAATTGTATGTTTTTCAATTGGTGGCAACCCTAACTCTGCTTAAATGTTACTATGAAAATATTTACAGATGAAGCTCAAAGTGTGCCCAACATTGCCTGCTACCCAGATAAAAAAAAGTATGAGTTTATGTGCTAACCCATGCACATCTCGATGGTAACTCAATTGTTACCGATCTGTAATTAAAATGGGTTTTTAAATGCGACCCGTATTTTTGATAATAATCTACTAGGCAAAGTTAAGTTATTTCATCACAACTTTGCCTACAACTTTGACAGTCTCTGGAAATCTATATATCAACAGTTTCGGCAATATGTACCTTTAGTTGTATGGCATACATCTCTAATTAGCTTGCTAATGTTTACAAAAACACAGATAATAAAAAATTAAAAAGATATTTTAAAAAAAGCTTAAATTTCGTGCAAAGTTGCAGCAGTTTACGGTACTTTTAAAAATTGTATTGTCCCAACAAAAGATGCTGCCTGTTGTCATTGCAACGGAAATCATATTGCAATATCATCAAGCTGCCCCATCAAACAACAAAAGATTGCTGAGAATAAAAATCAAGTTACTGCCAGATCTAGAACTTATGCTGATCATCTGCAAAAGTCATTCCCTTCTTTACAAAGAAACCCTCCCAACCCAGCAGACCAACTAATATCACTTTTAAACTCTGAGCAGATTCTTACTTATATTGTTGAAACCTTCGTTAAGTTGATGTCAGGCCAGAAAAATGAAAAGCCTATTTGTACCCAAAGTATCAAAGAAACCCTCCTCGAAACCAAAAAACTTACCCCTTCGCCTTTATAAATGGATCATTTAAATATTGTTCAATGGAACTCCCAAAGCATTTTAGCACATCGGTATATTTTCACTCATTTTCTTTTGGAGAATAACATTCATGTAGCAATTTTATGTGAAACTTGGTTAAAAAGTAAACATAACATTAATTTTAAAGGTTATCAAATTGTTAGATTGGACTCTGGAAACGACCATAATGGTGTTGCCATCCTTGTCCATAATAGCTTACAATATAAAAAAATCGATACTTATTACGACGATTATTTGCAAAACTTAGCTATTCGGTTATATTATGGTAATAATAAACAAATAACTATAGTCAGCTTTTATTGTCCTGGACTTTGTCAACCATCATTCTCTAAATCTAAATTTAATCAATTAATAAAAAGTATTCCAGGTCCTCTGCTCCTTGCTGGGGACTTTAATGCTAATAATCTGATGTGGGGTAGTACATCTACAGATGTACGTGGTCGTGAAGTACTTGAGGTTATTGATGATAATAATTTGGTTATTTTAAATGATGGACAAAGCACTACTGTAGGTACACATGTATGGCGTCCGAATGTATTGGACTTAACTGTTGTTTCTCCTTCAATATCTTTGATAAGTAATTGGTCAGTTTATGATGATCCTCTTGGAAGCTATCACTTACCTGTTCTTGTAAAATTATTAATAGATAGTGATAATGTTCAACCCGTTAATACAGGTAATATACTCCCCTCGTTTTACAATTTTAAAAAAGTTAATTGGTCAAAATACAGCGACATTGCAGACAATTTACTGCTTTATTTTGAATGTGATCCTACAGATCCTATTAAAACTTATCAAAATTTAATAGAGACATTGAATAAGTCCATTGAGTTAAGTTTATTTAAACCATCAAGTAATCGTAATATTCAATCTTTGAGTGCCTTAAACTGTAAAAATAAAAAAAGAATAGCTCTGCCTTGGTGGAACGAAAAATGTACAGATGCTGTAAATAATTGTAAATTAGCCTACATAAACTTTAAAAATAATCCGTCGGAGGTTAATTATATAGAATTTAAAAAGCTGCAAGCTCTTAAAAAATTAACACTTAAAATAGAAAAGAAGTCTAGCTGGATAGCGTTATGTGAATCGTTTAATAGATTAACGCCAATATCTCAAATATGGAATCACATGAAAAAGTTCAATAAGACTTATAGTTATTCATCTATAAACAGTAACGCCTTATGGGTAGAAGACTTTTTAAAAAAATATACTCCGGACACCGTCGAGACTGATTTTGAATTAGATACTCATGTTCAAGCTAGTAATAGCAAATATTTGACTGACTTATTTACTTTAGAAGAATTAACAGCTGCGATTAGTTCTAGGCGTGATACTGCTTTTGGTCTCGACGGCATTCCTTATCAAATTTTAAAAAAGTTAAATAATTCATCAAAAATAGTAGTTTTAAATGTGTTTAACCTTTTATGGAATTCGTCATTGATTCCTCTGGAATGGAAAACGGACTGCATTGTACCCATATTAAAACCTAATAAAGCTTCTAATGATTATAATTCATATAGGCCCATTGCTTTGACTTCATGTGTTGGAAAGATTTTTGAGCAACTATTAAAACAAAGACTGGAATTTTTCATTGAAAGTAATAATTTACTGCCATCCAATCAATTTGGTTTCAGAAGGGGGCGTTCAGCCCGTGAAAGCATTATGCACCTTCAATTAGATATATTTAATGCCTTAAAAAGTAACCAAATTCTCACAAGTGTATTTTTTGACGTTGAAGGTGCTTTTAATAATGTAAATCATCATATTCTTGTAAAGGAACTAGCTAGTTTAGGGTTACCTTTCACACTTATTCAATGGATCTTTAATTTTTTGAATGGTAGAAACATGTATGTTAAGTTTAATAATAATTTGTATGGACCCAGAAAGTCGTACAAAGGGGTATGCCAGGGCGGTATATTAAGTCCACTGATATATATTTTATATGTACATAAACTTAATGTTATGTTGGGTCCCGATGTTAAAAATTTACAATTTGCTGACGATCTCGTAATTTATACGACTGGTACAAATATATTTAATAATAATAATAATAATAATAACACATCACACTCAGAGCCCCTAACTAGGAAGAACCTGTATCTATCTAGCAACTATTAAAACAAAGACTGGAATTTTTCATTGAAAGTAATAATTTACTGCCATCCAATCAATTTGGTTTCAGAAGGGGGCGTTCAGCCCTATTCAGTTCTATTTCAATTATTTGAAATAGAACTCAAAATTAACAAGGCTTTAAAAAGGTTACACGAATATTTTAATTATTTAAACTTAGATATAAATTCAAACAAAACAAAAGTAGTTTATTTTAAGAATGGAAACTGCTATAGTACATGTAATTTATTGTTTGCTGATAAGATTCTTCCTATAACTGACAGCGCGAAATTTTTAGGTATTCATTTTACTAGTAATCTGAAATGGATTAAATATACTAATGAAATAATTGCTCGTGCTGATAAAAGGTTCAACATTATTAAATGTTTAGCTGGAACTTATTGGGGTTCGGATCCAAAAATATTGTTAATGCTGTACAAGTCACTGGTGCGAAGTCATTTTGAGTATGGTTTCTTGTGTTTTGGTTCTGATAATAAACTTCTTAATAAAGTAGATAAAATTCAAAACAAAAATTTAAGGTTAATATGTGGTGCTATGAGAACTACCCCTATTAACTCTTTGCAGGTTGAATGTAATATTCCTCCCATACAGTTACGTTTCAAATTTCTTAAAAATAAATTTCTCATTAAATTGTTTTCTATTCAAAATCATCCTTTAATAAAAAAGCTCAATCACATTATGTCAATTAATCCACACCTTAGTGTTACCTCCAATGTCCCCTTTATTCTTCATGACTTTGCAAACATGAAAGCTTTTGAAGAAGAAAATAAACTGTTTAAGAGCAGTAACTGGCCATGCTACTCTGGAATCTTTAAGAGTAAATTCCTTCGCTCAGAGATAGACATTGATGATAAACTTGTATCTAAAGAAGATGTAATTGCGAAGATTGGTGAAGATTACCCTAACTTTCAAGCTATCTATACTGACGGATCCAAGACATCAAGTTCTGTTGCCTTCGCTTTCTATGTAGATCAAACGAAAACTAGTTACGGCATAAGACTCCCCGACTCAATGTCTATATTCACGGCAGAATCACTTGCAATATTATCGGCACTACAATACATCAAAGAACATATTCAAGAATACCAGCATTGGATAATAATCTCTGACAGCATGAGCGTATTAAAAGCACTTGAATCTAATAGTTTTAATGCAAATTCCAACTACACACTTTATGATATAAAAAATCTGTGGCATTCAATAATTGGAATGAGAACCGGCGTAAAAATTGTACTAATGTGGACACCTGCACATAAAGGAGTTAAAGGAAATGAAGAGGCAGATAAACTAGCTAACTTTATTGCCAATAGTGGTAGCAGCAGCACTTTTGGTGATTTTGCAATTCCTTCATCGGATTTATTGCTAAAGATTAAAGAAAAGATGTTGCGAGAATGGCATGCTGACTGGATGGAAACTCTGAATGAAAAAGGAAAGTGGTATTATAAAGTAAATACCCAGATTGGTCGATCACCTTGGTTTACAAGATCTAAATTATATTCAGGAAGAAAGTTTTATACCGTTTTAAATAGATTGAGATTTGGACACTGCCGATTTAATGCTCATTTACATCGTATGAAAATTATAACGTCCCCCCTATGCAATGATTGCAACATGAACACCGATCATACTTTAGATCATATTATATTCGTATGTCCCGTTTATAATATACAAAGATTAAGTTTCATAGATCGACTCCTGGATGTATTTAAAACACCAGAAAATATCCCGCGCGCTACTGAAGACCTTTTAGTGCATAAAGAAACTTATCCTATTATGTACGAGTTCATACGCAACACTATTGGAGATATTTAACATACATGGTTTGGACAAAATATCGATTGAAGACATGGCTTTGGCCTATAAAAATTGGAATTGAGAAATATTGATTTAAGACATGGCTCACGCCGAAAATACTGGATTTGACAAAACATAAACTGAAGACATGGCTCCGGCCTGATTAAAACTTGGATAAGACAAATATTACACAGAAGACATGGCTCCGGCCTGTTGAAAACCAGGATAAGACAAATATTACACAGAAGACATGGCTCCGGCCTGTTGAAAACCAGGATAAGACAAATATATTACAGAAGACATGGCTTTGGCCTTAATATTAGAGAAACTAAGAAAAACCTGAAATATTGACAAGGCTGTACGGCTCTGCCTTTGCCTTTCCCAATGGGATAAAATATGAAAAAAAAAAAAAAAAATATTAGCTCGTAGCTGTCAACGTCCGTATTTTTTGTTGTTTGTTTTTGTTTGCAAGTTATGTAGGTAGTTTCCATGGAAACGGAACCAAAATAAAATCATAATAAACTCTATGTAGTTGTAGGTAGGTACGCGTCGCGTAGCCTTCGAAAATCAAACAGAGATCGTCTAATGGCAGAATTACACGTTTTGGGTTATATTCAAGGCACTACCCAGTTTCAGAATAAGACTTCTTTATTCTGCAGGTATTCGTTTCAGGCCGGTAAGTTCAACATAAAGACAAGTCTTGCAATCCATATTTGGCCAGCGTGGTGGACTTTATACCCGGTGGTTTTATAGTGTTTTATAACTTTCACACATTTTGTAAAAACGACCCACCGACCGTAACTTTGTAGGACCAAACTGGACAATAGTAACTGGTTTGCCGGAAGGACAGACAGTAACCGGAAAAGTGGACCAAGGTTCTACAGTGTGGTCACACCCCATTGACATTCACTACATCACTAGAGGTGTTCAAGGTAGGCTGGAGACAAAGCTCTACATTCAATGAGATACAGAATAAAAATTCTGCACATGTCTTACTGCAGAACCATCTTTAGTGTCAGAATATTTTCATATTTTGATAATTTTGTAGGTTGGCCAAAAATACTATTCCAAGTGGGTTGCCTGGACTCCCTGGGCCGCTCTTGGGTAGAAGGATACTCCTACTGCAGCATACCGAGTGTCCCTGGCCACCATGAGCTAGAGGTCCCGTGTTGGGCTCCAGCACCAACAACATTTCCTGACAGATTACGTCAGTATTTCCTTGGAGGCTCACATCAGTTGCTGCAGACAGATATAATAAATCTTGGGACTGACAGGTTGGATGGAAATGTGAAAAATATTCTTTATTTGGTCATATATTATATACTGCATCTTGCCTTGCATGCGAAAGAGCATAGGTAGGTATGATTTAATTAACACTTATTAAGTATTGCTTTTTTACAGATTCAAAATAAAGACAGAATCAAAGGGCAATGTTAAGTTACACATTGATATTATCCTTAGGAATTTCAGCCAATTTGGTGTAGAATATAAGTGAGAATGAAGGTACTAGCCTACCTCACCTTCACCCTACTCTCCATACTAATACAATTTAGTGTGATGGACTTGATCCAGGAAAGGTTAGAGGTGGAAGGAAACAAAGATCTCAATTTGACTAGTCCAAAGAAGAAACTAACTGACATTTTAAAAGAGTATAGCAATAAGCCTTATGCATTTTTTTATCGCAATAACAACAAGCCATCTGGTATTAAAGTGCAATCATTGACAATTAATACTAGTGAATCGGTCACACATATTCCTATAACCACCTCAGTATATGATATCTTAATGTATGATGATGCAACAACAGAAAGCACTGTAACCTCTGAACTCCCATTCACTACTACAACAGAAGTGGAGCCAGTGGAGAATATCACAGAACTGGCAATCTTCGGCAGCAAGAATGTGACTACTCCAAAACCGAAAGCTGTATCAAAGAAAAATATAAGGAAGGAGAAATGCAACTGCAATTTAGTGGTAAGATTATGGTTGTTAAAATATTCTCCTAGATAATTTTATATCACAATCCTTACACACATGTATAAAAGTAGGGAGATCTGTGTATAACATACACACCATACATAATAATAAACATTTTGGATTTAAATATTTTTTAGCATGACGTTTGCGATATCAACTGTTGCTGCGACGACGACTGCGCTGAGGAGGAGATCAAACTCTTCATTTGTTCAAAACATGACCACCCCATCGAGGAGTACTTCTGTGCAGCCCAGGACAGACACCCTGTCCAGAGCAGTATCAGTGGATTACTGTGCATTGCTGGATCGAATTTGCCTGAGAAAAGAGTTTCGAATTATAATGAGGTACTGTAATTGAAGGATAACAATAAAATAACTTTACCCCCTTCTCCTAAAATTTTTTTTTCCATTTTTTACTTCAGAAATGTATTTTATATTTCAGTACAAGCACAGCGGCGTTGGCAAAATTATCAAACAATCTTTGAAATGGCATGATCAGAGGAAGTTAGCGGATGAGATTGTTTTCACTGCTAAAAAATACGCGTATGGTGACCCAATCTGGATTCTGAGAAATGGCTCGATTTCTTATATTGGTAACGAAATAGAAACAACATATTTTTTTGGGTTCTTCCACTGTTATGAAGCGTTTTTAAGTTTTACGTCTATAAATTAATTATGTACAAAAATAATAATTTATAGGCAACTAAGAAACCTAATTATTTTAGATCTGCCCACACCTACGATAAATAGTTACTGCCACGGGCGAACTCCCGTACTGTTTCTAAAAGATGAAAAATGTAAATGTGATGTAATGATCCAAGATTTGGAAATGCTGAACGTTCTGAAGAACATCGAGGACAGCGCCGTGATCGGCGGCACTGACAAGTTTCACAATGACTCTGTTTTGGTAAAATTGTTTTTTGTTTAATACATTTTGAGTAAGTACATAATATAAAAAATAAAAACCAAATTGAAACTTGTTTCAGAACTGTTCATCACTGCACTGTACAAAATGGAGAATAATTGTATGCGACGAAGTAACTTGCACCAATTACAATAAGAGCCTGCACGAGCCTACTTGCAATGACAATATTGTATGCACAGATTTAGCTCACGAACTAGAATACATCTTCAACTATCACGATGGCAATATTGTCAACGCGACGATATATTTGCACACACGAAGTTACTCTCCTAAGATACCCTTGATAACTCAAGCAATCAGTGTTACGTTTTACGTAGCCCAAAACGTAACTAGGGAAAATGTTGTGAAATTGAGCGGAAACCCTGGCTACTTGAAGGGATTACCAGTCATTGTCTCATTTGATACCGGAAATTATACAAAATTATTTTTTAACAAATCTGAGAACATATTGATGCATCCGCAGAACAAGAACGGTATTTGCGTGCGCTCCAACACGACGTATAAAGTCGTAACCTTCGGATTCAATGCGAGAAATAAATGCCGTTACAATCACAAGGAGTTATCACAAAATGCGTCAGCTGTTTGCGAGAACATTCTAAATAACGTGACCAGGCTGCTGAGCTTGGACAGAAAAGCATATCTGTCACCACTTGGCAATCCTTATGGTTTCGATGATAAAGATTGGTTAAATATTGAAGTTGCCGCATCCCCTGTGCCATTATATGGAGAATTTAGAAAGGATGCATCGGAGCTTTTCTGTAGCAACGTTATTACTAAAGTCGCCTTCGTTTTTGGATATGCAGATGTCAGTGAAATCCCTGATGAAAAGAAAATTAAGATTCTAGCAGCTGAAGCTGTGACGACATCCCAAAACATGACATTCCAAACAGACGATATTTCAGTTGTGTTGACGCTCGAGACAATGTTCATTGATGTCACAAAGAAACCTATCTACGAGTACGCTGGAAGCCCGAATCTAAATATTCATTTGCCTAACGATTTTTTCTTCCCATTTTATTCAAATTCGAATAAACCCATAACAAATATTTTTGCGATACTTCTAGTTGTTCTAAGCTATGTTGTAAGGTATTTATTTTCTAAATAAAAAGGGTGTTTGATAATAACTAATAATTTTATTTTGAAATAATTTAAATACTTCTGTTACTGCTATCACTTCTAACTTGGCATCCTCAATAAGATCTTGCGTTCGTGATTGCCTGCAACGAAAACATCATTCTGATAGTAACTAAAATTGTTTCGGAATAATGGTCTATGGGGAGGGGGGAAAAGTGAGGCGTTTTAGAAAGGGGTTTCGGCATATATAACTTTTCTTCAAATAACTAAAATATCGAGAAAATGTTACATGTTTCAGCAGTAAGTAATTGGAGTGAAGTGAGCAAGTCAAGTCCGCAGAGACTGACCTAGTGACCTAGGCGACGTAGGTGTAGACCTTGCGGTCGTCGGGCGTGCGCGCCAGGTACTCGCGCTCGATGAGGCCCTCGATGCGCTTCTTGATGAGCACGGGCGAGGGCATGAAGCGCGCGCGCAGCTGCTCCGTCACCTCCGCCACCAGCAGCGTGTGCTGCGGACACACAGTGTAACAAATCAGCGGTTATTCCCAGTTGTCGCCACTGGCAACGTTCCCACTGGGGACAAATGGGAAAAAAAATCCCATTTGTCACCACCTGTCGCGGGTGGTGACGAATGGGAATTTTTTTCCCATTTGTCACCACCTGGTTCAGAGTGGTAAGAGATAGGACGAAAAAAAAACCCAGTTGTTGTTAGTGGTGTGATTTCGTATGTTAAATTGCTTTACCATAATAATTCAATAAAAAAAGAGGAGTATCAAATTTAAATGTTTATTAAAGAATAATACAATTATTTTCAATAAAATTAACAAATAATCATTATATTATGAGTTTCTATTCAAAATGTTGCCTTTATCAAAATTTTAACTTGTTATGCATAGCATTACCAGATTGAAAAAAATAACTAACCGAGGCGTCGTTCAATAAACATCGTTAAATTTTTTTCTACCAAGTTTTACTGTCCGCCGATCCTACGGTATCCAGCTACATATCTCATTCTTTTGTAACAAGAACAAGTATCCTAAAAACCGTTAGTAGAATCATTTGACAGAGGAGGGCTCGTTTGGGGGCGTCTCCAGGCGACCATTGTCGTAAGGCAAGGCAAACATTTGTTTGCCTGAGCCAATTAGTGGGCACCCTGAACTACCTCGGCTCTATCAGTATAGGAAACTTTACGTAATAAGGTATCAATATTAATTAGATTAGTCTAATTGACTTTCAATAAGCGATATCTTGTATCCTGTATTGAATAAATCATTTTTTACTTTACTTTTACTTTACTTACTTTACGTTACGTTTTTGACAATTTGTATGTTATTTAGAATAGAAACTCTTAATATGATGATGATTGTGTTAATATCGTGATAATTTTATTTATAACTAGCTGACCCGGCTAACTTCCTATCGCCTTACCTTAGAATATAAGTTAACACGATTATTATTAAACTACCTAACAACTGAAGATTTGGCTGTATGAACTATTGTTATTTTGCCTATCCGAATTTAAAAACAAAGTATTTTTTGATAGAAATAGAAAATGGAACGGTTTACCTAATTAATGGAAAAATTTAGTTGTTATTTTAAATTTACCTCTCTTTTTTAATATTTTATTACCTTTTAAACATTTACTGGAATATGACAAACCCAAAATCAGCTAAATCAGCTCTGCTGTTCTCGAGTTTTAGCGAGACTAACGAACCACGATTCATTTTTACTATTGTGAAGTATAGTACAGTGGCGGACACGATCGGCGTAACACTTCCGGTTTTTCTGTATTGCAAAATAGCTCTTGTTATTTGATAATACAGTCTAGGGCTGACGAAACCATAGACAAATCTGTTACGGCCTCCTAGTCCGTGACTGTACATACATGATCGTAATTGATTGTTTTCTTTAATTTAACTTTTATCTTGATAGACCAGGGTAGATACCTTTAAAAATGGCAAAAAGTGAAAATTCCAATTTCGTTAGTGTAATTTTTTTTTTGCAAAAGATAAAAATAAAAAACCAAAATCTCGATAGAATTTTTCACATAAATTTTGAGGTCGATACAAAAGTTGAAGATTTTTTATTACATTCAACTTTGTCATTTAACTTTTTTTCATAGGACTTGCAGTTTTACCGGAAATCGAGTTTTGCCCTTTTTTACCCTTCAAAACTCACCCCCTCCCCCTTTTCGACATCAGATCGCCCGTAATTTATTTTTTCTTTCATTTTTGTTATATTCTCTACCTTTTCCAATGGGTTTCATCCTACTTTAATTTTTTTTGGTCTCAAAAAATATCTACCCGTCTATGATACTCAAAACTTCTTTTTTGTTTAAATTCTTTAAAAAACCAATTAAAATACGAAAACCCACCACTGGCAACAACTGGGAATTTTTTTCCCATTTGTCACCACTGGCGACAACTGGGAATTTTTTTCCCATTTGTCCCCACTGGGGACGTTGCCAGTGGCGACAACTGGGAATAACCGCAAATCAGGACGCGACTAGTGTGCGCACCGCACCTTCGCCAGCGCTATTTTCCTTAAAACAGCATCACAAATTTGGAGAAGCTTATGTTGTGGATGAAGCTCTTCAACCTGTACGTTAATGACCTTATCGTGAGGCTCAGTGAAATGAGGACAGGGTGCCGTGTAGATGATGTAAGTGTGAACAACATCAGCTACGCGGACGATATGGTCCTGTTAAGCCCAACGGTTCGTGCAATGAGGGAATTGATAGGCACGTGTGAAAGCTATGCTGAGGAACATGGTTTGGCATATAATGGGAAGAAAAGCGAATACCTGGTGTTGAGGGCCGTCGGCGGGAGGTGTCCTGACTACGTACCACCTATAACTCTTAAAGGTCACGAACTCAAACGAGTTAAGGAGTTCAAGTATTTGGGACATTTTGTAACCGACGACCTTAAAGACCAGGCTGATATAGAAAGAGAGCGCAGGGCGATGGCGGTCCGGTGTAGTATGCTGGCGCGTAGATTTGCACGATGTAGCAGGCAAGTAAAAATTACGCTTTTCAAAGCCTACTGCCAGGTGTTTTACACGTGCAGTCTATGGTCGGACTATACGCAAAGGGCCGTCAGCGCACTGCGCGTCCAATATAACAACGGTTTCAGGATGATGTTGGGGCTGCCCCGCTTCTGCAGCGCATCGGGCATGTTCGCGGAGGCCCGGGCCCGGACAGACGATCTCTACGCCAGTCAGTATGCGCGCGCGCTGCCTCGCTGCTGGACCGGGAGCGGGCCGGCTCCAACACCATCCTGCAGGTCATCGCTGGGAGGTGGGACTCGCAGCTGATACGACAATGCACACAGCTGCTGGTCCGGCCTTACAGATGACCGTTGTTACTTATTTATTTATTTAAAATAATTTTAATTTAATTAATTAGCACTGTATTGTTAGTGCATAAGAATTAACATAGGTTAAGTAATTGTATAGTCACTAACAATCTATGGATGTATCATCTGAAATAAATATATTAAAGAACCGCATCAAAATCCGTTGCATAGTTCTAAAGATTTGTGCATATACTCAGACAGACGCGGAAAGCGACTGTTTTATACAATGTATTGATATAAATACTACGAAAAACCAACGTTATAATCAAGCGGAATGAATGTAATTGAGAGCTGGAGCTCGAGCTAGTAGCAGTGCTAGTGCTAGTAGCAGTGCTAGCGCTAGTAGCAGTGCTAGTGCTAGTAGCAGTGCTAGCGCGGGACCCACCGGCATCTTCTTCCTGGCCTTCATGATGCGCACGATGGCGGCCTCGATCTCGTGCTTGCGGTCCTCGTCCACCTTGCTGCGCGTCTCGCGCCGCTCCGGCTCCGACTCGCCCTTCGCCGCTACTGTTTGGATCTTTACCCTGAAGGGAAACATATCAATAAACTAGCTGACGCGGTGACGCGGCGAACTTAGTATCGCCTTGTGTTCTCAATTTATGAGAATATTCTATAGCCCATGTCACCCAGGGATAGTGTAACTTCCAAACAGTGAAATAATTTTTCAAATCGGTACATAGTACTTTCGGAGCCTATTTAATGCAAACAAACACACAATCAACGACGGTGAAGTGGTGCGCGGGCTGTGTGTGTGTGTGTGTGTGTGTGTACCTGTGCAGCTTGGAGGTGAAGGCGTCGTTGACGGTGAAGTGGTGCGCGGGCTGTGTGTGTGTGTGTGTGTGTGTGTGTGTGTGTGTGTGTGTGTGTGTGTGTGTGTACCTGTGCAGCTTGGAGGTGAAGGCGTCGTTGACGGTGAAGTGGTGCGCGGGCTGTGTGTGTGTGTGTGTGTGTGTGTGTGTGTGTGTGTGTGTGTGTACCTGTGCAGCTTGGAGGTGAAGGCGTCGTTGACGGTGAAGTGGTGCGCGGGCTGTGTGTGTGTGTGTGTGTGTGTGTGTACCTGTGCAGCTTGGAGGTGAAGGCGTCGTTGACGGTGAAGTGGTGCGCGGGCTGTGTGTGTGTGTGTATGTGTGTGTACCTGTGCAGCTTGGAGGTGAAGGCGTCGTTGACGGTGAAGTGGTGCGCGGGCTGTGTGTGTGTGTGTGTGTGTGTGTACCTGTGCAGCTTGGAGGTGAAGGCGTCGTTGACGGTGAAGTGGTGCGCGGGCTGTGTGTGTGTGTGTGTGTGTGTGTACCTGTGCAGCTTGGAGGTGAAGGCGTCGTTGACGGTGAAGTGGTGCGCGGGCTGTGTGTGTGTGTGTGTGTGTACCTGTGCAGCTTGGAGGTGAAGGCGTCGTTGACGGTGAAGTGGTGCGCGGGCTGTGTGTGTGTGTGTGTGTGTGTGTGTGTGTGTGTACCTGTGCAGCTTGGAGGTGAAGGCGTCGTTGACGGTGAAGTGGTGCGCGGGCTGTGTGTGTGTGTGTGTGTGTACCTGTGCAGCTTGGAGGTGAAGGCGTCGTTGACGGTGAAGTGGTGCGCGGGCTGTGTGTGTGTGTGTGTGTGTACCTGTGCAGCTTGGAGGTGAAGGCGTCGTTGACGGTGAAGTGGTGCGCGGGCTGTGTGTGTGTGTGTGTGTGTGTGTGTGTACCTGTGCAGCTTGGAGGTGAAGGCGTCGTTGACGGTGAAGTGGTGCGCGGGCTGTGTGTGTGTGTGTGTGTGTACCTGTGCAGCTTGGAGGTGAAGGCGTCGTTGACGGTGAAGTGGTGCGCGGGCTGTGTGTGTGTGTGTGTGTGTGTGTACCTGTGCAGCTTGGAGGTGAAGGCGTCGTTGACGGTGAAGTGGTGCGCGGGCTGTGTGTGTGTGTGTGTGTGTGTGTGTGTACCTGTGCAGCTTGGAGGTGAAGGCGTCGTTGACGGTGAAGTGGTGCGCGGGCTGTGTGTGTGTGTGTGTGTGTGTACCTGTGCAGCTTGGAGGTGAAGGCGTCGTTGACGGTGAAGTGGTGCGCGGGCTCGATCTCCTTGGTCTTGGGGTGTTTGATGAGCACGCGCTGCGTGGGCTTGCCCATCGCCAGCGACTGCAGCGCGCGCACCAGGTCCTTCTCCGGCACGTCCGTCTCGTTCTGGATCTCCTGCCGCCGCGTGGCAACACCACACATTATCTTATCTGTACTGTACCACGGGAAACGTCTAGCGGGGGCGAATATTTTAGATATTCGAGAACTTACAAGAAATATAACTCAAAATAAAAAATAAAAAAAACCCCCGACCCAGTCAGACCCCTCATCAACTTAACTAGAACAAGAGCTAATCATCTTAAAAAGATCATGGTTGCCTTACCATATACTTTCAATATCATTGAAGCAACACGGAACCAAATTTCAAATCGATAGGACAAGAAGGTGCTTAGATCCTCTCATCCATTATTTAAGAGCTGATCATTTTCAAACGGCTGATCAGATCATGATTACCTTACCATATACTTTCAATATCATAGATGTAACATGGTACCAAATTTCAACTCGATCGGACATAAGGAAGCTAGTTAGATCCCCTCATCATCTAGAAAAGAGCTGATGATCTTCAAACCGCTGATCAGATCTTCATGAGACATGGCTAAGAACACTTGGGCTGAAATTATCTATGATACAAAAAAAAAACAAAACGAAAAGCGGTTCAGCCGTTTGGTCTCTACGATGCCACAGACAGATACACAGACAGACAGACAGACAGATACACACGTTAAAATTATAACACCCCTCTCTGAATTTTCATTCGGGGGTTAAAAACTAAGAAGATTACAATACAAATATACAGCTTGGCACTAAAGTCTAGAAAATAATGGAGGTGCCACTTTGTATGTGGAATTAGTAATTTTAATTTACTTTCTCAGTAAAAAAAAAAAATTAAGCATAAAGTTAGTCAAATCAACGTTTTTTTACAGAAAGATATTTTACTTTTTACTCAAAAAAAAAAAAGGTTCCGTTTCAAGACACTGTTACGAAGCTTTCCTAAAAATTTCACAAAAAAATAAGACAGCAACAAACTCACCTCATACGAGAGCTTCTCCCTTTTATTGAAGAGCATCAGCACGCACATCTGGAAGGTGGAGACCTGTATGATGTGCCGGCGCGGGCCGGCGGGGGCGGCGGGGGCGGCGGGGGGAGCGGGCACGGCGGAGGTGGAGGCGGCGGAGGGCGAGCGCGGCGGGGAGGCGGGCGCGGGCGGCGCGGGCGCGCGGAACGACGCCGTCAGGTCCGCGCTGCCGAGCTGCGGCTGCAGCGACAGCTGCCGCCCGGAGTGCTTCGCCAGGTAGAAGCTGCCGTTACAAAGGGATACTTTGTATATAATTGTATTAGGATCGGGAGATCTGCTAACAATTTCATAAATGTTCATAATTTATATGCAATAAGCAATATTGCTGTCTTTTTTGTGTTCTGCTTTAAACAGTAGTCTCCCACTTTGTAATAAATTAATTCAGATTTAGACTCAGATTTTTCACGTAATACTAATAAACTTATGTTAGTGAATGTTTGTCGAATCAGTCTCACGCGGTAGTATAAGTATAAGGGCAGTAACCTCCTGAAGACGTCGAAGGCCTGGCGCGGCGCGGCGGGCAGGCTGCACTTGGGCGTGGCGCTCTGCGTGGGCCAGAAGCCCGTGGTCAGCACGCGCACCGCCAGGTCCACGCCCAGCAGGCTCGTCTGCGCAACACAACAGCCGCCACTGTACTGAGCACTGAGCGCGCAGTCCGCCCGCGGGGACACGATTCTATTAGCGCTACTCGCGCGCTCTTTACCTTCTACTAATCACTAGCACGACCTGCACTAATCACTCGCACTAGCACTAATCAAAGTGAATACAGCATTGCAGTTAGAGCCCTCGCGCACTAGCAATTAATAATTGATCAGAATTTGTATACACAAGAGTTACATGACAGCGCTTTATATTGATCCTCTGACCGATTCAACTATTGGTCAACTAAAATCGCCAGTGCGCACGAGCCCTTACAGATATTGTTACATTTTCAATTGCTATAGAAAAATTACATACTCTGTAGTTTCCTTTTCGTTTCAAGTTTAGATTTTATTGTATTAGATACGCTGAACTTAGCAATAATAAATAAATATAACTTACACCAGCACTAAGTACATGCTCCTTAAATTCTTCCATGATCGTGTTGGAGACAGTCATATCTTTGAACATGCCTTCAAGTTTTGATGTGAACTGGCAGCCGCATTCAGTCTGGGAATTAAAAAACTACAAGTTATTTTCTGCGAAAAAAAGATGCACAAATAAGGAAAGGCTAAGGTGATATTGTCTACCAGCTGCTTTCTACGATAAACTAACAACATAAAACAATACACAACCATGCTTAAAGTCTCTGCAAAATTCTTTGAGCGTTCCTTTTATTTCAATCTGAATTATTACTCACGATAATAGAAGCGGACTTTAAGCAAGATTTTAAAAATATTAGGAAAACAGGACACTTACAAGGAAATGTCTGTAAATGTGTAAAGAATTTTGCAGATTGTTTTGTGCGGGAAAGGGACTAGGCACTAATGGGTCGCTCTTTGCGAGACTCGTCTCCGTTGTTACACTGAAAATCTCTCAGGTCCACGTCCATCAACACACACTCTTTCTGGGGAAAATTATAAGCTTATTAATGAGGAGATGTACCCTTGCTGCAACACTAGAAATAAAGTAAGTACTAATATGCTGCACAGTCCACGAGCATTCAAAGAATAAGAAGTGAGATATCTGTAAGAGATAGAGCAGAGCCGGCGGGTGGTCACCTTGAGTTTAGAGATCATGTTCTTCTCGCTGTCGTCGGAGACGGACTTGTTGAGCAGCAGGCGCTTGGCCAGGTGCTGCTTGTAGTAGCGCTCGAACACGTCCTTCTCCTGCAGGAAGCGGAACAGAGCCGGCGGGATGCTCACCTTGAGTTTAGAGATCATGTTCTTCTCGCTGTCGTCGGAGACGGACTTGTTGAGCAGCAGGCGCTTGGCCAGGTGCTGCTTGTAGTAGCGCTCGAACACGTCCTTCTCCTGCAGGAAGCGGAACAGAGCCGGCGGGATGCTCACCTTGAGTTTAGAGATCATGTTCTTCTCGCTGTCGTCGGAGACGGACTTGTTGAGCAGCAGGCGCTTGGCCAGGTGCTGCTTGTAGTAGCGCTCGAACACGTCCTTCTCCTGCAGGAAGCGGAACAGAGCCGGCGGGATGCTCACCTTGAGTTTAGAGATCATGTTCTTCTCGCTGTCGTCGGAGACGGACTTGTTGAGCAGCAGGCGCTTGGCCAGGTGCTGCTTGTAGTAGCGCTCGAACACGTCCTTCTCCTGCAGGAAGCGGAACAGAGCCGGCGGGATGCTCACCTTGAGTTTAGAGATCATGTTCTTCTCGCTGTCGTCGGAGACGGACTTGTTGAGCAGCAGGCGCTTGGCCAGGTGCTGCTTGTAGTAGCGCTCGAACACGTCCTTCTCCTGCAGGAAGCGGAACAGAGCCGGCGGGATGCTCACCTTGAGTTTAGAGATCATGTTCTTCTCGCTGTCGTCGGAGACGGACTTGTTGAGCAGCAGGCGCTTGGCCAGGTGCTGCTTGTAGTAGCGCTCGAACACGTCCTTCTCCTGCAGGAAGCGGAACAGAGCCGGCGGGATGCTCACCTTGAGTTTAGAGATCATGTTCTTCTCGCTGTCGTCGGAGACGGACTTGTTGAGCAGCAGGCGCTTGGCCAGGTGCTGCTTGTAGTAGCGCTCGAACACGTCCTTCTCCTGCAGGAAGCGGAACAGAGCCGGCGGGATGCTCACCTTGAGTTTAGAGATCATGTTCTTCTCGCTGTCGTCGGAGACGGACTTGTTGAGCAGCAGGCGCTTGGCCAGGTGCTGCTTGTAGTAGCGCTCGAACACGTCCTTCTCCTGCAGGAAGCGGAACAGAGCCGGCGGGATGCTCACCTTGAGTTTAGAGATCATGTTCTTCTCGCTGTCGTCGGAGACGGACTTGTTGAGCAGCAGGCGCTTGGCCAGGTGCTGCTTGTAGTAGCGCTCGAACACGTCCTTCTCCTGCAGGAAGCGGAACAGAGCCGGCGGGATGCTCACCTTGAGTTTAGAGATCATGTTCTTCTCGCTGTCGTCGGAGACGGACTTGTTGAGCAGCAGGCGCTTGGCCAGGTGCTGCTTGTAGTAGCGCTCGAACACGTCCTTCTCCTGCAGGAAGCGGAACAGAGCCGGCGGGATGCTCACCTTGAGTTTAGAGATCATGTTCTTCTCGCTGTCGTCGGAGACGGACTTGTTGAGCAGCAGGCGCTTGGCCAGGTGCTGCTTGTAGTAGCGCTCGAACACGTCCTTCTCCTGCAGGAAGCGGAACAGAGCCGGCGGGATGCTCACCTTGAGTTTAGAGATCATGTTCTTCTCGCTGTCGTCGGAGACGGACTTGTTGAGCAGCAGGCGCTTGGCCAGGTGCTGCTTGTAGTAGCGCTCGAACACGTCCTTCTCCTGCAGGAAGCGGAACAGAGCCGGCGGGATGCTCACCTTGAGTTTAGAGATCATGTTCTTCTCGCTGTCGTCGGAGACGGACTTGTTGAGCAGCAGGCGCTTGGCCAGGTGCTGCTTGTAGTAGCGCTCGAACACGTCCTTCTCCTGCAGGAAGCGGAACAGAGCCGGCGGGATGCTCACCTTGAGTTTAGAGATCATGTTCTTCTCGCTGTCGTCGGAGACGGACTTGTTGAGCAGCAGGCGCTTGGCCAGGTGCTGCTTGTAGTAGCGCTCGAACACGTCCTTCTCCTGCAGGAAGCGGAACAGCACCATGCTCTTGTCCAGCACCGCCTCCACCTCCTGCTCGCTCATCTGCACACGTCCGCGATACTTCTCAAATACCATTCATCTAAACTTTTAATAACAATCGTTTTTAGCTTGGGAAAATATCCTTTTAGTTTAACGTAAAGATCTTTGATTACAATAAAATACGCGGTTGTTTTAGTTAATAAAAATAAATAAATGACATGTATTTATTGTAAACTTTTTTGTGGAATTTTCTTTAACAGTTCTCAACATAGGTTGTTAAATATGTGAACAGGGAGTAAAATTTAAAACAAATATAAAATATCTGGTTTAAATAAAAAAAATGTGAGCTAGTAATTAAAGTTGACCCACCCCCTTCTCGCCCTTCTTGAGCTTCCCGTCGATGAAGAGCGAGAGGAACTCGGGGCTCTTGTTGTTGAGGTTGAGGAAGAACTCGAAGTCGGACGCGATCATGTGCTTGAACAGCTTGTCGTTGTTGAACGACTTGTGCAGGAAGTGGTCGAACCGGTCCTTCAGGTCTAATAGGTTCTGTAACACAATACAAATGTTAATAGGTTGCACGGGCGCACTTCTATCTCCTAGTATAATATGGAGTGCATGCGCGACCTGCACGAAGGCGATGGCGTTGGTGTTGTGGCCGGCGTCGGCGACGAGCGCGCGGCCCTGCGCGCGCAGGTGCGCGCTGGCCGTGTCCGCCACGACGCGCAGCCCGTCGGGCACGCGCGCCAGCAGCTTGTACACGCCGGCGAGCTCGGCCGTGCGCGTGTGCAGCAGCATGTGCACCACGCCCGAGTTCTCCATCTCCACGATGCTCCTCATGTGTCGCTCGATGAGCTCGTGCTCCAGCACGCCCACGATGCGGCCCTCCGTGGACTCGTCCAGGTAGTGCCGCGCGCGCTCCGCCTCCTCGCCGATGCGCGCGTCCACCCGCGCGATGTACACCGACGCGCTGTTCTCCGCCAGGAACCGCTGCGACTCCATCTGGGGACGTAGCGGACGATAGGGACTCGGATCACTACAATACAGATTACATTCCAAAAACCTACCTAGGTACTTTACCCTCAATATTTTTGTCAGTTCATGTTAAGCATAATTACATTAAAGTGATCTGATCACATAGAAAATAAAATAAGAAAATTCCACGAACTATAAATAGTACAGGATAGTGTAATTATATTATCTATACCAATATTATAAAGAGGAAAGATTTGTTTGTTTGTTTGTTTGTAACGAATAGGCTCCGGAAATACTGAACCGATTTGAAAAATTCTTTCACTGGTAGGAAGCTTCATTAACCCCGAGTGTCATAGGCTATATTAGATTTTCAAAAAAAATAGGGATCCTTTCCTAAACTCAAATAATGTAACCCAAGGTGCAATATTTTTTCCGTTGTTTACATATTTTGACAGGTGGTTTGTTGTTGTTGTCTGTTTTTTATTCGGCTATCCTGGGCAGTCAAAAGAACATATAGTCTATAGAGCCAAGTGTTTTGTAGTATCTTATAATCTATGGCGTAACGAAGTAAGCCGGGAAAGCTCGTGTAAAGATAAAGTGTTAGTTTTTACCCGATAAAACTCGGCGGACTGGTGAAGAAAGGGCTTCTCGAAGTCCTCCTCGTAGACTTGCCGCGAGTTGATGCCCAGCACCATGAGCATCTGGCAGGCGTTGCGGATGGCCAGGCGGTCAACGACCTCGCCGCGCCGCTCGCGCGCCACCAGCTCCAGCAGCGTCTGCCGCAGGTGGTCGCGGATGCAGCCGTACCGCACCACCTGCGACCATTACTATACTATCAACTCGATCAACAACCTCTATACGATGCCATAATAATAAAATACATTTTTTTTTATGTTATTGTTACTGTCTATCTGTATCTATATCTTAATAATTTTGAAATAGTTTCAGTTTTAATTATCAACACTGTTTGCATAGAAAGAAGGAAGGTACTCAAACACGTTCCGGAAAAATATCTTAACAAAATAAAAACACTAGTATCTAATGCTACGGGCTCGAAACTTGCGAGCGATGGCGGCAGCGGAGCTAGTATACAAAAGCATTGTTCATACAACACATTGAAAGGCACAAAACGGGCGACGGCAGAGGGACGCGATGAAGGGTTGCACAGGCAACGGGGCGGCGCGGCGGCGCAGGAGCGACGAGAATACAATTGTATGGTTTTGTCACTCGGGCGGGTCACAACACTCCTCGAGCGCGACTGGCCGCCGTTGTGTGTTCGCGCCCACGGCTCGCCCCGCTGCCGCCATTGCATCGCTCGGCCGTCGCAAGTGTCGTGCCCGCAGACTTAAAAGAGTAGCTTTGTTTATTGTTGTAATCTTTATGTCCGGGCATTCTGTTAACAAATCTTCTAAACCAAGGCAGAAATCAAAAATATGCGACTTTGACTCCCTAGATAACCTTGCTTACATTTTTTAAGGCCCTGTTGTGTAGCCTTTAGGATAATGATCTGAGAAATATTCTTATATGAAACTAAAGTGGCCACTTTAGGCAAGAAATGGTTTATACTTTAGATTTTGAACCTGAAAGCTACACAACGGGGCCTTACAATTTCTAAGCAAGATTCCGATGCATATTTTTGATTTCAGCCATGGTTCAGAAGATAATTATTTATCGGAGCGCTGTGTCGCACCGTGTAAGACTATAAGTGCTCTTGCATAAAATTGACAAAATGACATTTATGCAAAACAACAAAAATGATTGCAAAATTTTAAAATTTATTGTAATAATTCCGATACAACCATAAGTTTTGGTAATTGTAAGATTGGGTATTAATAGCATGTGTTGTGTGTGTCACATAATTATATTTGAATGAAATGAAATTAATGTTAAGATGAATGTATAAAATAATTCTTAGGGTGTTTCCTCAAGAAGCGATATCGCTCGCTCGATAAAAGTTCGATAGCCAATATGAATCGCTCGTACATCCGAATGATGCAATTCTGTATCGTCGCGATATCGAGCCCAGTCCCGTATGTAGTGGGGGTTGGGCAGGCCCGTGCCCCGGGCGCCAAGATCAGGGGGGCGCCAAATTCACACTACAGACGAATCAAATCATGTGCTTGACGTGTAAAATCAACGAGCGCTCTAGCGCAGCGTAAGGTTAGCGCTCCAGCGCAACGCTATAGCGCCGTCATTTTGACAATCCTGGGTGACAAAGCATTTGAGTGAATTCTCAGAGAAATCCATCGAGTCAAAGAATATATTATCCTGGCCCGTTTCTTGGCACTAATGGATGGTCTGACTTGACTGTTTTGACATATTAATGCGGAAAAATGTATATGATGTCAAAAGAGGTCAAAAGTGACAGAAAAAATCGACAAATGGTCGGTCATGCTACGGCCGCTGATAGGTGAAATTATACACATAAAAAAGGTAAAATTTTAAATAACTGGGCAGGGGGGGCGGCATTTTTCAGTTTTGCCCCGCCTAAAAAAAATGGAAATCCGGGGCTGTATCGAGCGCGCTGTTTGTCAGACGAAAACGTGAACAAAAACACTTTTGGGTACCTACATCCATACATAGAAAAAAAAACCTAGACACAACATATAAATAGAAAAAAATATATTTTTACCTTTGCATCGAATAGGCTCCAAAACTACTGAACCGATTTGAAAAATTATTTGACTGTTGGGAAGCTACATATATATATTCCTTTTTTTTTTAAATGTGCTATACTAGCGCCACTTTGATAAATAATTAATATCTTATAAACCATGGCCGAAATAAAAAATATGCGTCATTGACTCCCTAGATAATCTTAGAAATATTATTTTTTTTGCCTAAAGTGCCTATTCCTTAGATTATGAACCTGAAAGCTACACACAACAGGACCTTAAAAACCTCTTAGCCAAGGAGGCCTTAGGAGTCAAAGACCCATATTTTGACTTTTGCCATGGTTAAGAAATTAAACATTTTATTCGGAAGTGGCGCTAATTTCGCACCGTGTAAGCCCTTAAACTAAAAAAAAAGCGAAAAGTATTGATCTTAGTTATCGAATGTACTAATACGATATGTAAGAATATGTAAAATAATATAAGATAATGTAAGATAGGATATGGTAAAATAAGGTAGGTTTTGATTATAAAGGCCCATGTTTTTTAACATCTTGAACAAATTTTAAAATTGTAATCTGATCCTCCGTCAATCCAAAACTACATCCAAAATAAACATATTTGTTTACCCGGTAAGTACACAAAGTTCGAGCAGGAGCAGGCAACTGAATTGCTTATCGATTTTTGCGTATTTGACGTCGCTTGCAGGTCGAATCGATGTCGAGCGCTCGACCTGCCTTCATACTATTCAATCTGTATCGCGCGTCATGTGTATGTACGTGCGATTCGATATCGAGCGGTCGTGTGATCTATATCGTTCGCTCATGAGGACACACACGCGATTCTCCATATTATTTGTTAGGACTCGCGACGTTTTCGATATCGCACCGATATCGCTTATCGACGCAATTCTGTATCGAATCGCTGCATGAGGAAACACGCTTACTCTTACCTGATCTCTAAATATAATTAGTCCCAAATTGTAGACATTGTCAACTTCATTTTGTTGCACGTATACTCTATCCATATACATAAGTATGTCGCGAATCATAACCATGCTTGTCTGATGGTCGGTCCATGCATTGTTCAAAGTTTGTAGGAAACCGTTGTGTAGAGAGTGAAGCACATCTTCTCGGACCTGTAAAAAGCAAAATATTTGTGCTCATGCCTGACTAGCGCGCTCTGGCAGTTGTTTTCATTGTTTGTGTTTGGTAAACTTGACTACTAGCAGTTGTTAAATACTACTGTGGGGTTTTCCCAAAATATGCCTTAGGTTGAAGATTTTACATAAGATCTACCTGTTAAAAAAGTAAATGATGATACCTTAGTCTCAAGGTGATGTGTGACCACTTCCTTCAGGCCCGTGTACAGCCGTTCCCCGTGCTTGTGTAGCACCATGGTGTAGGCATTGCGGTACAATTCCTCAAATGACAGTCCTGAATTGTTTTTTTTCTGAATTTCCTGTATTGCATTTTTTAGTAAAGCCCATATACTTTCCACATACTTCTCATCCATTGTCATCTAAAAATAAATGCAAATATAATCCAATACATCTAGTCAAGTAAATATGTTATTATTATTTGTAATATTATAGTAGTGTCATACTTTTATAATTTAATAGTGAATTGTTGAAGAGGTACTGGTCTGGGTAATTTTGGGGCGATTTCATTAAAAAGGAACTGTTACTATAAAACCTTAGACCCTTATGTTAATTAGTTGTAATACACAATAATAAATCACCCATGTATCTGGATACATCTGATAATATGGTTCGGAGTAGTTCCATACTTGAAATTTACGAGTCATTATGATCTGATCTCTAAAAACATTTATATTACACAAACATCATACAAAAATTCATTCAAAATGTAAAAGAACATAGAAATTAAATAATTCTACAAATTATACAATTATTTTGCTTTGTTTATATGTTTTCTTGTCAAAAATACATTAATATGACATAGGTACACAAGAATTTTGATCCAAAAATAAATAATGTAAACAGACTTCCATGTTTAAATTTATTGACATTGAAATCATAGCCAATGGTCTTTTTCTATAGAGATAAGAACTTTTTATGGTATACAGTGAGTGGCGGTCGAGGACGGTGTAACACTTCCGGTTTTTCTGTATTGCAAAATAGCTCTTGTTCTTTAGTAATAGGAACAGTATAGGCCGCACAAGACCATAAACAAATCTGTTACAACTTCTGCATATTGCTAACAATGTTTTATTTAAAAAACTGGAGGCTGCCCTGCGCAAATTTCTCATAAACACAAAAATCCTGTTTTTCCCCGTTCCCGTGGGAGTTTCGGGTAATCCCTTCTTAGTGCTCATCTACACTCCTCAAGGAACCCACTTGCCAAATTTCAGTAGTTTTGGCTCTGCGTTGTCTGTCAGTCAGTAACGGAAGAGTTTTATATATATTGATAATACCAATTGAACTGTTTTTTGTTAAGTTTTTCATCTTGACTTATCAGATCCAGAACAAATAATATGTAGGCACCGAAAATTCATACATAACAAACATTAGAGAGGGATCGGATTAAATTGATTTGCAAAATGCATGTAAATTTTAAGATTGATTGTAAGCAATGTATCTAAATTAGAATAATAAAATTGATATTCCAAGATTGATGAACCAATTGCTTAAAATAAAGGTATATATTATAATGTAATCTAAATAATGATTTATTTGATGCACAGTATATCATTTCTGTTGTCTTATATGTACATTGTTAGAAGAGAAGTAAAAATAGTGCAGTAATCTTTCTTGCTGACCAGCACCAATATTGCATTGGTAAAACAGCAGTATAGAGTTCACTTTCTTCTAAAGTAGGTACCTACCTACCTATATATTATCAAGGCTTCATTGACATTGTAAAATGGATAAACAAACAGACCAACTCTTAGACAAACTTTTGGTAGGTAAATAAAACAGAGTAAAGACTCACAGGGAATGCTCTAATCCTCATCTTGCCTGGCTTGTCCTTTGGCAAGTTTGGTTTCATCATTTTGGCTGCTTTTTCTCAAACAATTGAACACAAAATCAGTAAATAGGTTTCACTTGGTGCTTATTTACGGGAGCACAAACACTTCATTGTTTTCCTCATCTGTAATCAAATCACCATGCTAATTTGTAAAAAGTTGTTATTTATGGTACCAGTAGATATCAGGACTATAAGGTTCAAAGGAAAGCAGCAAAAACATATTTACAATTGGTTTCAAAGAATCTAATCGTACGTTAGTATGATAGGTATTACTTGGATTGGGCCTCCAAGAGTCGATTTTCAAGGTGTATTTAAATTTTTCACTTTGCTTGCACTTCTTTATTTTCTTTGATCAAAACACGACCAAATTAATAAGGATGATAATAACAACAGCCCTTCGGACCTCTCTTTCATTCCCAGCAAAATATATTCTGGCATGGCAACTTTCAAGTCATTCAACATCAATTTCGCGACAATTTTATTTGGCAGCTTAATCTGACCCCAAACCTATTTTTATTGGCAAAAATAAACAAAATTTTCAGCTTACCAATATTTTATATTCCAATCCTAGAAAATTAAAGAAGAGCTTGTGGTTTTCTTATTAGTTCTGTTTCTGCACTTCTTTCTCTCTTTTCGGTAATTTTCCCTGATCCAGGGAAAGAAACAGTTTTTTTGTCGATGAGAGCACAGACCAACTGATGAGTGAGAGCTCGACTAGCAGTGTTGCCAACGGTTGAAATAGCAATCCACCAGATGGATGAGGCTCCTCAAACCACCAGAAAACCACTAACAAAAATATGTCCCCCTCTGAAAACCACTAAAATTTCCACTAGGGTGCGTGACAGATGAGTGGAAATACGTAAATAGAGGACAGTGGTGACCCTTTGCTATGCGTTCTACCCCAAATATATGACCTGGGAGGCAAATTTCATAACTAAAAACGATCGACTCGTAATTGACTTGTTAGCGACTTCGTTAACCATTGCCGCTTTAATAAATGAGATTTCTGTTACACGCCCAAAGAAAACAGCAATGATTAACGAAGTCGCCAAAAAGAACAAGACAATTAAAAGTCAATCGTTTTTAGTTAAGAGCCATAGCACAGCTAAAGTAGCGCCACCCGAGAAAAAAAAAATCTTCTAAACTAAGGCAAACATCAAAAATGTGAAACAGCATTACCCTAGATAATTCAGCCTAGTATTTTTAGGGCATTGTTGTATAGCTTTTAGGTTAAAGACCACAGAAAGACGTAACAGTAAAGTAAGTAACTGATTTGTGCCAAAAGCGGCCGTTTTTAGCAACAATCAGTTTCTTTCTGTGGTCTTTAACCTAAAAGCTATACAACAATGCCCTAAAAATACTAGGCTGAATTATCTAGGGGAATGCTGTTTCACATTTTTGATATTAGCCTTAGTTTAGAAGATATTTATTTTTTTCTCTAGTGGCGCTACTTTAGCTGTGCTATGGCTCTTAAGAAATTTGCCTCCCTGGGCCCTTTTATTTTTTGAGGATTTTTTAATGTTCAATTTTTAAGACTTGAGCCCTAACTTGAACTTGAAACTTTAACGTGGTCCCTGTCGGTATGGCGCGAAATTAAAAAAAAAATCGCGTTTTTTATTTATTCTGGCGAAAGTATTAATTTAATAAATTTTTAATGAATTCGCTTATGTAAGAAATAAGAAACCATCTCCCACATTGTAAAAAACGCGTTTTTTTTTTCTTTTGCGCCATACCGAGAGGGACGACCTTTTTCTAAAAATTAACCAATTCGCAACCCTAAAATTTTATTGCCATCTAGATCTTAAACTATCTTCTTTAAAAATTATAATCAGGTGCTCAAGACAGCTACAAAGAAAACTAAGTGTCCTCGAAGTATGGACAAAAATATGAAAGAAAAAAAAAATACATCGATTTTGTATTTAATTGAAAAAAAAAAGGAAAAGTGTTGTAATTCTACTAAATTGTCTAAAACATCTTTAGTTCATACGCTTTGTATCAGCATACCGCAATTCCAATTTATTCAAAAACTGCAACAGTTCTTGGTCTAATTTTTCCACTAAAAAAATCCACTAGCCACTAAAAGCAAAAAAATGGCCACTAAATGGGGGTTCCAAACCACCAGATTTAGTGGAAAATCCACTAAGGTGGCAACACTGTCGTCTAGAGGTAGAGACTAGAGAAAGTAAAACTCAGAGTAAGGAAACCGCCGCTACGCTACAATAGAGTTAACCTATTTTTGTGTATTTGCCCTGTCCTGGTTACGCTTACAAAACTTACTATGTGATCAAAAAGGACAGAAGATGGGTTCGATTTTGAGCGGCGTATCAACTAAACTGTCAAATAGGGTTGTATTGAATCCAGTTTCAATCGATATCGATATACGCAAAAATGAAAACTTATTATAAAAATATGTCAGTGTCACAGAAAGATTTTCTATCTTTTTTCTTAAGTTTTTTTGTGTCAGAATTATATTTAGGTAGATAGATAAAAAAAGTATGCATCACACAGCACAGATAGAAATCAGTTCACATAAGAAAAACCCAAGTAAAAATATATAATCTATACCAATATTATAAAGAGGAAAGATTTGTTTGTTTGTTTGTAACGAATAGGCTCCGAAAATACTGAACCGATTTGAAAAATTATTTCACTGGTAGGAAGCTACATTAACCCCGAGTGTCATAGGCTATATTAGATTTTCAAAAAAATTAGGGATCTTTACCTAAACTCAAATATTGTAACCCAAGGTGCAATATTTTTTCCGTTGTTTACATATTTTGACAGGTGGTTTGTTGTGGTTGTTTGTTTCAAATTCGGCCATTCTGGGCAGTCAAAAGAACATAGTCCATAAAGCCAAGTCTTTTGTAGTATCTTATATTCTATGGCGTAACGAAGTAAGCCGGGAAAGCTCGTACATAATATTTTTATAGAAAAGCAGTAAGTACTGTGCGATGAAAGGGCTCGGGCTCAGCTTCTTATCACAGAAATATGCGCACTAAGTAGGTACTCCTAACTCACATAACATACATCGCAACGCTGTTAATCCGCCAGGACCCTTAATGTAAATGGTTCGATCAGCTGACGGGGTCAATGTACGGGACGGCTGATTTTTGTTTTGAGATTTCGACCCATGTTGCTTTGGGAAAGTTGTTAGGTGTGGTGAGCAGAATCCCTCCTTTGATTTATTACCGCCTTGTCGGAAACACCTTATATAAAACCCTCAGTGCTCTTGAATTTCTCTCTTCAGAAACAGAATAAAATAATGTTCTACTATCCTAATTTTATTATTGACTTACATAAAGGCTTGGAAAAAGAAGCAGGCCTTTGCCGAGCAGTGGGACATATAGGGCTAAATAAAAAAAAATAACAAATCACTCAACAAACAAATTGTATAACTTTTTTTCAATATATATTGGTGACGTACTGACGAATCAATATCATTCCAAAAATGGGTCAAAAATCAGATTCAGATTTGCAATCTTCACCAGATCGTCTGTCCACCTTCTGAGGGGCCGCTCGGGACTTTTCTGTGTCTTGCGGTGCGATTCTTCAAGCTAAATAAATAACTAAAATTTTTTTTTTATTTTGCCTGAATAACAGGGTAAGTGTGAAGCTTAGATTTTTTTTGGTAAGTATTGTTTTGTTCTTACCAAAGAAACTTCTGTTTCACTGGGAAAGATTAAAGTGAAATCTCAATAAGTTGCAAACCTCAAAGCATTTGGGCTTGAAGTTCCGAGTTCCAAAAATTTTTGTAATATACTTTTCCCTGCGATCAGTGGCAGTAAACCAGAGCCTGCGAATGTTTTCAGCGTTCGAAAACCTGGAAGAAAATGTTTAGTTAATCATTCATCGACTTGATTATCGATACAATGTTTTGACAGCCCTAACAGCCTCAAATTAGAATTGTTTAAATTCTACATTTTTGGGCTTATTTTTGTTCTAAAGTGAATGAAATCACGTTGGGTACTTATAATAACGACCTGAAGTATTGTCTCTAATTCTCATATCATTTTTAAGTTTATTTTGTAGGAAAAATACTCACGCGTGAAAACTGATTCTTTCGTCCAAGTTTTCTTTATTTCCATGGAGTGATCTGCAATTGCGCACCATGCAGGACATTCTCCTACTGATTGCTTTTCTTTGTTTAACATACACACACCATTAAATTACGAAATTATTTGAAAAAATTAAAATATCTGCCGATGTTTACCTTTGAAAATGCCAGAAACCTTAACGCGACATAGAGAGGATAGAGGATTGCTAATGTTACCATCGTAGATTTTTAGTGACTCTTTAATTTTGTAGGATTATAATAAGGAAATAAGCTCAGAATAATAATAATACAAGAACAAGCCTATACAGTCAATCACTCAGTGCGCAGTGTAGACAGATGAGCTATACATACCTATAGAGATATGTGTATGACAGCTAGGGATGTAAATCAACTACTTACGTGCCAATTAACGAGATGTCGATAAGTTATTTGCATTGGGTGCATAAGTATACTTACCGGTTTTCTTTTGCATCTAATACTCTACGCAGAAGAAATCTTGCGGGGAAGCTAGTTGATTTATCAAATAAAAAAAACGTTTTGTTTAAGTATTTCTTTTATTAACAATTAATGTTTTTTAAAAGCATTTATTTAAATAGCATTGCAATGTATGTATGAATGATTGTTCGGATGAAATCTTACAACTCAATTTTGAAGCAGATATCTTTAAGGTGGTAACTCTCGGTATGGCGCGAAATTCAAATTTTTTAACTTAATCAAAAATGAAAACTTTTGCCAGAATAATTCAAACATACGAAAAAAATTGAATTTCACGCCATACCGAGAGTTACCACCTTAAGCCATTGAGATGAAATTTTGTTCAAAATTTTGTTTATTGTTGATGAAAGATTGTTCTTCGTCAGTACTGATAGTTTAGCTCTCCCTTCTTCCGCGTTGGGTATGTAAAAAAGTTTAAAAGAATTCGCGTATGTAAAAAACCAGCTCCCACATAGTAATCGTTATTATCACATATTATCGTTTTTGAAAGACAGAGTTACCGATTTTGTGTATATATAAGAAACATGATATTTGGTCTTTCACCCTATACAATACATACACATAATCGGTAGGTCTGTCTTCCAAAACCGTTGCTACGTTCCAATGTAGGAAACGGTTTTTTTAGATACGCAAAGTCATCTAAAATTTATTATTAATTTCCTTTTTACAAAAAGAGACCCCCGCCTTCAATAAAATAGGTACATACTAAAACCTTTTCCTGAATGTAAAAAATACTTTTGTGAAAACCACATCAAAATCGGTTCAGCCAAACTCGAGATAATCGCGGACAAACATACATACAAGTCAAACTGATAACCTCATTTTTTGAAGTCGGTTAAAAACGAATACTTTCGTCATAATAAATAAAAAAAACCAAAGATTTATGAATTTTGCGCCATACCGAGAGTTTCCACCTTAAATCCGCCCGGCCGGCTAAAGTTTTAGCGAGAAAACAAACCCCGATTGATTTTTATATCTTATAGTAGATAGAAGCTAGAAGATTATCATAAGATTTTAGTGTTACAGTAACATTACTATACCGTGCAGATTAAAAACATTTGATAAAAAAACATCGACTCTAACGTTGGTCGCGGCACATCACTAAAATCTCGAGTTGGGAGCAAGTGGGGAGAATGGTGAGGTGCGGTGTGGAGGCGAGCTTGTGCGTGCCCGCCTCTCACGTCTCCTTCAACCCCGCGATTATTGAATTGTTTTTATAAAAATAAGAATGAAAATCGACTTACCGGTGAAATGTAATACTTGATTTCGATTTGGTGTGTTTTCTGGTATAATTTTTGCAACAATCAACTGCACATTTCACCATAGTGACGGCGAAATACGAACAAAATCTCTCCAGGACCGCACGGTGCAAGCAATCATCACAGACTATAGACGCTTGCGGCGGGAACGCCTTTTTGTTCTCACCTGTGTCTACTGTTCCCACTTGGATGTACTCCCTCTATAGCTGTAATATGTATACTCTAAGGAAATAAGATATCATTTGACAATTTCTTTACATTCACGTGACGTCCCTAAGGTTTGATATCTATTGGTATTCATCACAGAACAAGAGAATACAATAGAAATAGCATCATGAGCTTTTAGTACTGAAACCAGTGTGTCCAAACTCACACATATAAACCAAACGCTCACTATGAAATCCAAGCTACCATTGGTGATTAAAGACAAAGCCGAAAAGATCTACATCACAAAACTTTGAAGTAGACTATGAACCTTTTTCACATATAAACAAAGATCATAAAACTTTTTATCAAAAAATAAAACCGCCGAAAAAAAAACTGAAAAGCATAAAATAATAATCGAATTACTTACTAAGTTCTTAAAGTAATGTAAGGTATATACCAAGTAATTTTAAGTCGGCGCGCCACACAAGCAAATTCCATAATTACGTAAAGATTGATGCGCGGCAGCGCACGAATTTTTGTTATTTCTTTAAATTTAAGGTACCTAATTTAATGATCTTTGTACAAGGAATCTGTGGCGCCGACTCAAAATTACTTGGTATATACCCTACATTACTTTAAGAACTTAGTAAGTAATTCGATTATTATTTTATGCTTTTCAGTTTTTTTTTCGGCGGTTTTATTTTTTGATAAAAAGTTTTATTTTATGCTTTTCAGTTCTTTCAGGGTTTTATTATTTTCTTCTCCCACAAGGTGGTCAGTGGTCACACCGCATAAGGTGATCAGACGACATGGTTGACAGGGACGACAAGACCGGTCGGTATGGCGATTTGTGGGGGAGGCCTATGTCCAGCAGTGGACGTCTTTCGGCTGATTTTATTTCATTTCAAAAGATATTGTAAGTAGATATCAAAATGTATAGTGTTACACGTAAAATGCAACTTGTGAGTTGATAAATCCACCCGCCGACCAAAAAGTCACCCCTATTTTCCCACCCTTAGGGTGGGAATTTTATTTCCAAATTTTTATGGGACCAACTTCAAGGTATGCCCTGTCGATTAAAAAAAGAATTATCAAAATTGAACTACTCTGTAAAAAGTTATGCGTGATCATACATTAAAAAAAAAAAAAAAAAATATATACGTGTCGAATTGAGTACCTCCTCCTTTTTTTTTCGTCGGTCAAAAATCAAATAACAATTATGAAATACTTAAGATAATGATGAAATACATATGATAAAAGAATGAAATTAGGTTTTTCCAAAGACATGGTAGAAAGCTATACATCCTCTTTGCTTTACAATCCTCACGCATTGTTCCTAGTTTTACTATTCGACGCTAGATGGAACTACAGCTTTTGTACTACCGCTACTAAACACTAGGTGGCTACGTCGAAAAATGAAAAACTAAGCTAGGGATGTACATATTGCGGGAGAAAGTTTGTCGATGAGAAAAACCTATCGATATACTAACTAACTTTAACTTTTCGTCGGTGCGCTTGCCAAAACTGTTATGTGCAAATTTTCAAAAAATTTTTTTTTAGTCCACTGTGTTTCATTTTTAAATGCGCATCGTTTGCAAAAACTTGTATGTGCCTAAGACCTTCAGAACACGATTTACATTTCATGTTATGTGCACAGATTTGATTTGGAATTTCTGATATGTGACGTTTTAGCACATAACAGATCAGGCAAAGTGTTCCGGTCAATCACATAACAGGTCCTATATCGCACATATCAGTTTTGACAACCAATTATATTGAGGTCCAATATAGCACATATCAGTTTTGACAACAATGATATTGTTAAAGATTGGTGGCATTTTGAGAGACAATCATCAAATTTTGATAATTTTTTGTATTCTTAGCTTTTGTTGGTTTTTCGAGTAGTTAATAATACTAAAATTATAATAATAGTATCGATTTGAATACCTATTTTTTACTTAAAAAATGTTTTATTAAATAATATTTTTTGTACTAGAATTATTAAGTATCTTGCTTTTATAGCGAGATATTTTATTAAAGGTATTCAAAGCTTATTTTTTATAATATCATCATCATCTCAACCTAAAGATGCCCACAGCTGGACATAAGCCTGTTCCACACATCGCCACACCGACCGGTCTTGCGCGACCCTCATCCAGTGTACTCGCGCAGCCTTCACCAGGTCGTCAGAGCACCTAGTGGGGGTCTGCCTACTCTGTGTTTTCCGGTGCGGGGTTGCCACTCCAGAAACAGATGGTAGCTGGGGCTGAATTGAAGATTGTATCAGTTCTTCGAGCTATTTGCCCTGCCCATGCCCAATGTCACTTAAGTTTCGCGATTCTTTGGGCTATGCCGGTGACTTTAGTTCCACTGTCATGTGGATCTCATCATTTCTGATTTGATCACGCAGGGAAAGTCCGAGAATAACCCTTTGAATAGCCTTTGTATGAACTTGAGCTTTCTGATGAGGCCCATAGTTAGCAAGCGACCAAGTCTCCAGTTCGTAAGTCGTTAGTCGTCACTGGAAACATGATACATTATTCGAGGACTTTCGTCTCATTAAGGCACTGCGATAACTTGGAAGAGAAGATGTAGAGGAGCTTCCCAAAAAGCTGCCTATTCGAGTTGGATTTGACGATCGACCTCTTTCTCGGAGTTGGCCCAAGCTAGTTGGACAGTTACTCCCAGATATTTGTCGCAGCTTCGAGCATATAGTCTCGGATCTAGACAGGAGTTGTAGTCTTACATAGGCGTTGAATATGATCTTCAATTTACCAACTCGATTGGAGGCCCAACTGAAGTCATCAAGCATTGCACTAAGTTCCTTCGTGGTCTGGGCCATAACTAAGATATCATCAGCAAATCGAAGGTTAGTGACTCGTCGTTTACGTTGACGCCTACTTCTTTTCAGTCCACAGTCTTAAAGAGATCCTCGAGTGCAGCGGTGAACAGTGTTGGGGATTGTTATGTTGATTTAGGGGGATGTCATCCCTGTCTGACACCCCGCTGCAGTCAAACAGCCCTCGAGCTCAGATCCTGTAGTCCAACTGACATGGAGGCTTGAATGTACAAACACTTCAACACATCGGTAATCCGATAGACCTCTTAGCACTCTTGGAACCACTGGAAAAATTGCAGTAACTGCCAAACTGAGGTCTCAATCGAATCAAAGGCTTTCTCAAAGTCTACAAATGCTAGGCAAAGAGGCAGTTAATACTCTTCTTCTGTGATTTCCTGTCGTAAAGCATGAATGTGGTCTATGGTACTATTTTTTACTGAATCCAGTTTGTTCGGGGGGCTAGAAGACGATCCGCGAGATTTTTCATGACTCAGGCTCAGAAGTGGGATAGTTCTTTAGCAGGGTTTTTAACACTTTTGTTTCACGCTTCTGGCGACACCGCCATATTACGTGATTTGCCCGCCATATTATATGACGTAATTCAACAATTTCTGAAGAGCCCTAAGGTCCTGTTTACCACCTGCCTTCAGAAGTTCAGCTGTGATTCCGTTATCCTCATGGCTACTAAAGGTTGACCTTTATGAGCCTTGTTTTGGTAAAGCTGTTTAAGATCCTTACTAATCTCATACAAGCTAACGTTGAGAATGTCCTCGGTATAGGTATCGGATCAATCTAGCTTTCGGGTCTTTAGCTAGAGTGTTGATAATGGGTTAAGTATGTGTCGTTGTGCATCCCATATACGAAAAAATTACATTGTTTTAATTTATTTATTAGGGAAATTTTACACATAACCGACATAACTTTGTAATCCGCATAGTGTAAAGTATCCTGTTATGTGCATTTTTACACATAGCAAACCTTTTCTGTGAAGACAAAACTGCTATGTGCATAAAAAATAAGAAAAAAAAAACTAGCACCATGGGTGGGCTATGAAAATGTATGTAATTAATGTTGAGGTAATAACATATTTTTTAGCAACTTTTGTCATTAACAGTTTTTTTTTTAATCATTTTAATTTTTAAATTAAACAGTTTTTTGCTTCTCCTGAAAAGTTGGTAAAACACACATAACAGTTTTGGAAAGCGCACCGACGTTTTGTAACTTTCTTTCATATGGCTACAGTTAACAATTACTTTTTTTTACGAAAATCTATGTGTATTCTACGCAAACGGCCTTCTTGGTGATTGGGGATGTATTGGTATTATCATATGAAAAAACCAGTCGCTCATAGAACAAAGTTTATTTTAGTGTACAGTTAAATTTTTATTTATTTCCAATGTCGTTTTGTATTCAACAGTTTATGCTTCGCATAAATAGAGATTCAGAAATAAAAATGTGTTTAGTTATAAAATTGTATATACCTACAGTACTGCAAAAGTTATAATGCGCATAGAAATCTTCGTCACTGTTCGACAACGGTCATATTCCCAAGCGACGGAAGACGATATGTATTTAAGGAGGTTAAGTGCATTTTCTGCATGCGTAATTTAGTAGAATTATGATTTTTGATTCAGGTGTTTCCGTGAAATCGACAATTAGCGAATATGCATGCACATTATTAATTTTGGAGTAAGTACTGAACTTTAAATAAAGCTTTATTTTAACCAAAGTAAACAATTTAGGTGGATGGGTAGATAGACCAATAAAACAAGATGGGTTTTATATTTATATTATTTTATCTTATTTAATATCGAAGTAAGTACTTGCTTATTTATTACTTGCCTTAAACTCTTAACTAATCTTGGTTTTTTTAATACATAATATTAAGCATTTTTTCTTCTCTAGGTATTGTTTATTGAGACTCCTCTTAGCTTAAGAAGCTTTCATGATGGCTCCATCTTCAAGTTTATGCTTAAGTGTATTAGGTTCTGAGCTTGGCCCAAGGTGATCCAGTAACACAGGCTGTAAATAAATGAAAAGAAAAATAAAATATAGCACACTATAGGAGTGACGACTTGTCTTTATACAATACTAGTCGACCCGGCAAACTTCGTACCGCCTAACCTATTATTAGAACGTGCATGTTTTATACTTATAAACCTTCCTCTTGAATCACTCTATCTATTAAAAAAATCCGCATTAAAATCCGCTGTATTATTAAAGATTTAAACATACCTAAGGACTGATGCGGAAAGCGACTTTATTTTTTACATATTACAACATTATTGTAATATGATGATGATGCTAATATAATTTCATTCATACGCAAGAGTCTTTATTTTTTTATTTATTTATTAGGTATACAAAAAGTATAAGTTGAAAGATTCATATAATTTCATTCGTATTCAAGAATTTAACTTTAAAGTAAATCACATTTTAAACCGAAAAAAAGGTAGAGGTTTTCAAGTCGAAGCGAATACCAATTTTTTTTTTCTCTGAAAATTATTATTATCGATAGATTTTTAACATAGAAAATTATCGATAGATTTTCATCATGTTGAGCAATCTCTAACTGATTTCCATTATACTGTTGTCAAAATGTTCTAGAAAAAGTCATGAGTCTAATACCATAGATAAAGAAGAACGCTAAGAAGGTACAGTCAAAGTCCCAGGCTTCAATGAAAATTCAATTTTACTGCTCCGTAATTAGGGTGTTTTCATTTTCTCACTTATGGTTTTGTTTTCTTGTTCATGTATAATTTCAAATTAATTTAAAAATACAGTGAAATTTTACTTACCGATGTAATGATACGGCATAATTAGTACTTTTAAGTCCCCAACTTTAATTTTTGCATTCCAACACAGCACAATATGGCATTTTAGTGGGTTTTTTTTTCATATTTTTCGTGGTGGTTTGTTTACAAGAAGCTTAAAGCAACTGAGCTTATCAAATCTGTCAAAAACTACGCATAGGCACTGCAGAGCTAATGATAGGCACGCGGGCTCCCCTACTCGCGATTTCTATTTAGAGAGAGAGAGCATCTTCCTTGTTCTGTGGTATTCATTAATCTGAGGAGTAAAATATTTTATTTTTTCTATTGATGAGAATGAGAGCACAGGATGAGAGAAGGAAAGCAAAGACTAGAGATACTATACTAGGGGGAAAGGACAAGTGTCAATGTTGCCAACTCGAATTTTAAAATTAAAAGAGAGCTGAATCCTCAGAGAAATAAACCAACCGGAGTCGTAACGAACAGGCACCCCCCGCTGGCAAAAATATTGGATTCGGAATCTAAAAGATTATATAAAACTAGTTTTCGCGCGCTTTCGCGTCAGTCTGAGAATGCCTAGCGAGCGGAAAGATCTCCGACAAAATGCCTACTGTAGTGTGATAAGTTGCAATAAAAAATCCAAAACGTCTAATTTTCAAAAGGTTAACGTTTCCTTCCACATGTAAGTATATTTTTTTACGTAATATTCTCAAATAATGACTAAAATCAGGAAAAAACACAAAAATATTTTAAACCAAAGAGTGTTGCCATTTCATTGCATAAAAAATATTTTGGGGTATTTTTTCTTGTCTTGTCCCCTTGATGTCTTCTTAAATTTATTATGTAGTAAATACATAATGATAAATTAATCACATTACTCGCTGACATGTTTATTCATTTAAGGGTTTTTCCAACCTATGTTTAAAAAACTTTAAAAAAGTAAAATATGAATAATTATATCATTATAGATTCGTGTATATTTTCCCGAAATCTTTAGTTAAGAGCCAGTTTACAGCGATGCTAGCGCTATTCTCGAAAAAAATTAATTATCTCAAATAATTCTTTATTCAATACAGATATCACTTATTGCTTATGCTTCTATGCGACCATGCGCAAGCGAGCAGCGGCGCTGGTGCTTAGAGTGCGTACGAGCTCTAACTCTGTCCTAGCCATGGTTGCGAACAGACTTGACTGTCTTTTTGTCAGACACTGCTCTGACCTGCATGTGCATATTAGTTAGTTAAGACTAGTTAAGAGAAATTTTGTATTTTATTTTTATTTATTTTATTTATTGATCGAATCTAATTGCTATTGATATCTTATTTGGTAAAGTATCCTATACTGTGAGAGGCGATGTAGTTCAGGGTGCCCACCACTTGGCTCAGGCAAACATATGTTTGCCTTGCCTTGAGGGCAAGGGCCCCTTTCAAGCGAGCCCTCCTCTGTGAAACTCTTATCTTCTAAACTAAGGCAAATATCAAAAATGTGGCACAGTATGACACTTCATAGATAATGTATCCTAGTATTTTTAAGGCACTGTTGTATAGCTTTTAAGTTAAAGACCAAAAAAAGCTGCAAAGTGTTACTAAAAGTGGCCACTTTTAGCAACAATACGAGGATAATTTTGTTCTTTTTAGTTTGACTACTTTACTGCGCTACAAAAATACTTCACAAGACTATCTAGTGTCATACTGTGCCACATTTCTGATATTTTTTATTTTTATTTACAATCGCATTTAAAAAACTCGTTATTTCATGGCAACGAATCGCATTGCTATTCACAACGAATGTATAATGCGATCGCGTTTTCGTTGCCGTCGGCAACGATCGCGTTCTCGTTGCCCGGCAACGATCGCGTTCTCGTTGCCGTCGGCAACGATCTCGTTCTCGTTGCCGTCAGCAACGAAAACGCGATCGCATGTGACTGCTTGTCATTAGCAAAGCAACGAAACGCATTAAAGCATTGCGATCTCACTCCTATCGAATTAATATGAAATGTACTAAAAATACATTTTGCTGAAAAAAAAATGTATTAGGTTTTGTAATACCTATCGATAATTGCTTAACTTCGATAAAAATATCCATATTAACATTGATATTAGAGCAAACTTGCATGTCTAGTTACATCCTGCGTTTTCGTTGTCAATCGCATTTTCGTTGCCGATCGCATTCTCGTTGCCGATCGCATTTTCGTTGCCGATCACCACCGCAGTTTAAAATCGCAGTTGTTCGAAAATAGCATAACAGCGATCGCATGCGATTGAAAAATAGCAGTTATTCTCACCTCTATTAGTTAAGAAGTTTTTTTTTTCGAGAATGGCGCTAGCATCGCTGTGTACTGGCTCTTAAATCCTTTTATATTCTGTCAGTTCAAACAGTTTTAGCTCAGATTTTAAATTGTATCTAAAGATTTTCTAAATGATGCTCTGTGAATATTGCTTAAGAATAATGAATCAGATATCTTGCTAATTCAGAGAGTAAATCTTGGTTTTTGGCCATTTCACAATAATACATAAAATCAGTAAATCTGTCGATTTGTCACAATGTGAGAAACGGTTATTTAGCGACGTGAAGTTTATTAAAAACTTTTTTTTTGCCATTATTAAAAACGCAAAGAAAATTAAATTTCGCGCCAAACCCTGACGTACCAGCTAAATTTTTAACAAAATGAAATAAAAATACCAAAAAAAATTACTTATGTTTCTTTTTTGTGATTACATACTAAGTATTTATATTTTATTTAGTGTTAATAAGAAGTATTTTTATAGATACTTACTTACTTTATAGTTTGTAGCAATCATTGAACTATGTAGCAATCTGTCACGTCAAATATATTTATTGTGTGTTAAAATCTTACGATAAGCGCGAATCCTGACTCCCGACTCGCACTTGACTTAGCCGTACTCTAGCTGGAATACTAATTTTTTCTCTGTTTTTCAAACGTTCAATCAAACTGACCATGATTCCCAGATTTGCTTGTTTCAAAATAGGCAGTTTTATTTCTAAAAGTTTGCCACCCAGCTAGTGCTGGTACTCGAACAGTATAAACTCAATTATCGATTGTCGATTTTTTTTTAAGAAGTAAGTATCTACTTTTCTCAATTTTACTTTTTTTTTGTTTTTATTTCAATTGAAAAGTATGTATGTATGTTAGTATGTGAGGTGAGGATGTATGAATGTTTGTTAAGGTGAAATCTTGCAACTCAATTTTGAAGCCTCAACTTTAACCGATTGAACTGAAATTTTGTGTACGCGTTCAGTGTGCTTTACAATTAATTGTAAGCTTTGTGACGTCTTTAAAAATCCAACATGGCCGAAAGCTTAAGATGGCGTACTAGGTTGTTTGTAGTGCACTCCTGCAATATGGGTATCAAATGAAAGGCCTTGCTGAGCATAACTCAAAAAATAACTTTATGTCACTTTCAATTCAATAATGGCGGACTTCTTAAGATGGCGGACTAAGATTTTTTCACAATATGGGTATCAATTGAAAGGAATTGCAAGGAATTAAAATGTTTGGTAGTTCGTTTAGAAATTTTGACTGTGCTGTGTTGTTATTTTTTTTTATTCGCCATACTGGGTAGTCAAAGAAGAAAAAGTCCATATAGCCAACCCTTTAGTAGTACATAATTGTGTAAATTTATATTCTATTGCGTTACGAAGTTCGCCGAGACAGCTTGTATGATATAATGAAAATGAAAATGAAAAGAAAAGAAATGAAAAAATATTTATTTAAAATATTAAATCCTTAAACTAAGTTATTTTAACAATAGCTTCCACACTAAGCGTGAGCCTGTATTGTGGCAACCAATAGATCAGTGTTAAAAAGTATACAAAATTGTTGTTAGCGGGGCGCTGCTAAAAATTTTATTTTTAAATATTTTTAAGAAATTATAGAAGATACACTGTAAGAATGTATATAAAATACATATTTTATATATATATTTATAGAGCTTATATATATAGGGCTTATATAAAAATACTTAAACTGTGCTGACTTTATACATATATGTATGTAGAGAAAATTAAGATTTAACTCATTTAGTTATACACAAATAATCCTCTGTATCACCATAATTCAACTTGTATAAATAGGTTTTAAGTTTTTTCTTGACCTCATATAAACTCAAACCAACAATTTCACAAGTTTTATTTAGTTTGTTAAAAAGATAAGGCTGTAGGTAATTTGGAAAACGCTGGCCAAAGAGGAGGTTCATAGTCGGCTGTGGTAGACGTATTATGCGTTTTTTTATTATTTCTTGATAAGCCGGAGAACAAAGAAGAGATTTGTAGCCTAAGAGAACAGATCTCAAGATAAATAGCTGTCTGACTGTTAATACCTTGCACTCACTGTACAACTGGGAAGTGGAACATCTAAAGCAAAGTGATGTATAAATCATTTTCAGAACGGACTTGTCACCTATTACTCTAACTTGTTTCATTAATGCTATGAGTTTTCTAGCACGGGAAGATAGTGATAACAGATGGGTTTTAAAATTAAGCTTGTCATCTAATATCACGCCTAAGTATTTAATATGATCTGATCTTTCAATTGAGATACAAGAACAATATATAGAACCTTGTCGCGAGACTTACCTAATATTAAACGAGTAAATTAACTCTAAGAAAATAATAAACTTAACAAAATAAGAGTTATTTATAGGAAATTATATCTCGCAACAAGCTTTTAAACCATATAAATTATATAATGACGTTATGCTAATAGAAACGATTTAAAAGAAAAGTTTATTTGTTCGTTTTAGCGCATTTAAATAAAAGCTTGATTTTAAAAAGGTCTTTCACTTTAAATTTGAAACCTCCTAATATCCGTTATTTTCTTATTTGGTCTACGTCTTTCAGAATCTGAGTTGGCAATAATTCCTGTAGCTTTATACTATAGCTATAGCTTTATACCAAGAAATAATAATTTTTTATAATCGTTTTGATAAGTAATATCCTGCATTAAATATCCAAGAATCTCATTGATATCATTCAACTACTCGTATATTTCGCAGAATTCATCGATACAAATTTATCGACAGCACACAGCACTATCTTCTTGACTGAACTGACGATTGATTGACGAGATGGTTTTGTATTCAGATAGGATGTTTCTGTGTGGGAATGAGATTGTGTGCGTAAAGCTTATGTTAGTGTGTCAAAATTTTATTGTGTGCGTGCATAGCGATGTAATCTAAAATGCAATGGTGTTAAAATGTGTTTGTGTGCGTTTCCTCGCCCCTCGCACCGAACGTGGCAGACTTTTTTGCATTGAGAATTGCGCTCATCGTCTCTCCAGTTGGTTAAATTCTCTAAGGCTGAATCGCATCTCGTATCTGAAAAGGTAAAAAAACTTTTTATCTAAAAATTAAACCGCCGAAAAAACTGAAAAGCATTAAATAATAGGGAAACATTTTCTATTAGGACTTAATTTACTCACACTAAGTAATTTTGGATTACCAAGAAATTTTAAGTCGGCGCCACACCACCACACAAGCAAATTCATTATCTACGTAAAGCGCGATGCGCAGCGACACACGTTTTTCGGTTATTTCTTTGAATTTCAGGTAATTTAGTGAACTGTGGCACCGACTCAAAATTTCTTGGTAAACCAAAATTACTTTAAGAAGTGAGTAAATTAAGTCCTAATAGAAAATGTTTCCCTATTATTTAATGCTTTTCAGTTTTTTCGGCGGTTTCATTTTTTGATAAAAAGTTTTTATTTTTTGCTTTTCAGTTTTTTTGGGCTAATTTTTTTGACCCCAGCTAATCACCCTTCACAGGGTGGTCGCACCCCACAAAGTGCCACACAACCTGGTGAAGGTTGAGGGACTAACAGGATGAGGTTCGATCACGACCGGTCGGTGAGGCGATTTGTGAGGGAGGCATATGTCCAGCAGTGGACGTCTATCGGCTGAGTTTATGATTATTAACATTCATATAAAAAAGACTCATAATTATACCTAGCAGTTTTCAGGTAAACCACAACACGGCAATACAATCTGTGAGTGAACAATAAAGTCACCCCTATTTTTCCACCCTTAGGGTTGTAATTTTATTTCCAAATTTATATGGAACCAACTTCAAAGTATACACTGTCGATTAAAAAAAGATTTATCAAAATCGGTCCACACAGTAAAAAGTTATGCGTGATCATACAAAAAAAAATATAAATATACGCGACGAATTGAGATCCTCCTCCTTTTTGTTTTTTCGTCGGTTAAAAAGAACTCGATTTTTCTAGAAAAAGGAGCTGACTGAACACCATTTTAGTTAATTTTGGCTATGAAAACAAGTATAATAAAACTTAATTTAGCGCCATCTTACTATGATGATAGGTACTATTTACGTGGTGACAAATGTTACGAACTAAAGCGACGCGAACTTACCATTGACATTGACACTAACTTAACTTTATCACTACATGGGACAGGGCCAGGGGGAAGGAAGAAGGGTTAGATGTTAGATTCAGTCACACCCTCGTAACGTAACTCGTAAAATTATTGTTTATGGATAAAACAAATTTAAGGACGAGTATGCATTTAAATTTCTGTCAAAAACGGCGGGTCAGCACCTCAGAGGAAACCGCCGGTCAGCACACAAGCGCGGCTCACGCACACAGTGACGCTGTCGGCAAGACACGAAAGTAGACTGCACTAGTAATCTTGATACTTAGTCTAATTTACCAGAACATAAATCGCTTCTCTGGCAAAAAAAATAGAAATTGAATTGTTTTTAGAAGATTTTCCAATGTGATATTCTTTGCCTGTCAGAAACATGGTTACAACCACACAAAATGAACTTTAGTCTCCTTGATTTTAAATTAGTAACAAGTGTATCTCTAATGAAGGTGGTTGCCTTATATTAACTAGGAATATTAATAAAGTGAAATAGCGAAAGGACTTTGTCAAACTTTCAGTTGAAAGCACCTGAAAGGTTGCGTGTGCAGAGCTAGACCGCTATATAATTCTATGTGTGTATCGTCCTCCCATTTCTTCTAATTTCGATAATTTTGTAACTGTAATGGAAGACGTACTGGGTAAAGTAAGCTGTTCAAATAAATCAGTAGTCATTTGTGTAGATATCAATGTTGACTTACTTACAGACACGACCCAAATGACCACTCTATTAGGCCTATGCCAGTCTTTTAATTTTAAGTTAACGAACCCACTAGAATAGAGGGAACGTCTGCAACTTGTTTTGATAACATAGCAATGAACGGTAATTACTTCAAAAAATCTCTGTTAACTTCTTGAAGGTCAGATCATAAGGGTCTAACTAAATGTCAAGCATTACAGAAGTTACTTTCCGCGCAGTGATGGACAATTTTAGACGTCGCTTACAGGAGTGCCGCGATCGTAACGGATTACATTAAGACGATGTAATTTTCAAAAAATAATTCCCATTTTATTGAGATTACTTCAAAATAAAAACCTTTTTCATAATGTTATTAGTTTTTGTTTATGATTTTTTTTACAATTCAAGGGACTTATGGGCCACCCTAGCTATCAGCATATAGAGAAGCGTTTCGTAGGCGCGGAAGGAAGGTTAAGTTTTTCAGGGATTTTGTGTGACTATGACTAACAACAGACATCGGCGGTATTCGGCCTTCATAGGCTTCGACAAATTAAGATAAAGCTCTGAGCACCAATTCTTGCTGTTTTGTATTCATAGTTACGAAAATAATTGAAGCTAAAGGAATCATATTTGGAGGTTCGCGCAGCCATGGGACTGAGGGTCATTATCTGATCAAGTATTAGAGCTAGTCAAAATTTTATTACTTCGACATTTTTTGACAAATTGAACCTTGCTTTGACAAAAGAAAACAGGTCTCTAAGCCTTCCAGAAGTCTAGATCTCAATGTCCGCGCGCGCGGTTCTCCTTGTTTCGTTCGCGCGGACAACGACAAATTCCTGCTTTTCACTATTCAGTTTTGACAAATATCGACAGAATCTGAGCGTAATTTTTTTTTGTTACAGAACTTGGTTGCGCGGTCGAAACGGCAATCAATATCGTAGCTCCGAACTCCCTCGAGACGCCCTTGTACAGTGGCGGACACGGTCGGCGTAACACTTCCAGTTTTTCTTTATTGCAAAATAGCTCTCGTTCTTTGGTAGTAATACAGTCTAGGGCTGACGAAACCGTAAAAAAATCTGTTACGGCCTCCTAGTCCGCATAACATTTCCGGTATTTATATTGCAAAATAGCTCTTGTTATTTGGTAATACAGTCTTGGGCACACGATATCATAGACAAATCGCTGTTACCTATTATACAATAGGTACAGCTTCAATAGGGCCAAACATATAAAAAGTGTATTTTATTTAAACTTAAGTAGTAAAGTGATTAGGTAGGTGGGTGTTTTTAAAAAGATTGTAGGTACCTTTAACAAACTTGCTTTGTAATGAACTGATTTACAAAGGTAATCAGTAACTTCATAATTACTTATTTAATCTGTGACTTAACTATAGCCTCTTGACTCTTGACCTATAAGTGGGTATTTATTTACCTTAAAGACTTAAGTACCTTGGTAGGTAGGTACCTACTTACTGACTTTAAGTATGTATGACAGTGGCGGTCTAGGACGGCGGCGTTACACTTTCGGTTTTCTGTATTGCAAAATAGCTCTTGTTCTTTCGCATTATAGTCTAGGGCACACGAGACCATAGACAAATCTGTTACGCCGACCTAGACCGCTACTGTCCCTACCTGTTTTGTGGTACCTACAGTATAGCCAGCAGACATCAACTACCAACCAATATTTTTTTTTGTTTAAAATAGATTTTTTTAAGTATTAAATATACCTACTTAGGTTTGTCATTAAAGTGTTGTATTAAAGTGGAAAGGTCGGTTGATATGTACTGGCTGTGGCTACTGTGCTGCGTTGAAAAAAAAATCATACCTACTTACTTACTCAGTGTTATATTCAAATTTCAAACAGATGGAAGGATGTTAACTTTCTTTTATAAGCATAAATATTTAAAATTGTAATAAAACCATAAACGATAACTTATACTGGGTGTTAATGTCAAGGAGGTAATTAATCGAAGCAGGGATTCAGCTCACCATACCTAACATAACTTTCCCAAAGCGAGATGGACCAAAAAAAAACAGCCGTTTCATATATTGGTTCGATCAGCTTATGGATTCAATCAATATGTACGGTATATCTGATTTTTGTGTGGAGATTTTGACTCAATGTTGCTTTGAGAAAGTTGTTAGGAATGGTGAACTGATCCCTCCTTTGATTTTTACCGCCTTGTCCCTGAATAAGTAATAGCTCCAAATTAAAATAATGTAATGGTTTAATTTTATTGTTTTCTTTTATTTCAACAGATGTTTCTATTTAATAAACGTTTTGGTAATAAATTGGTGAAGAAACAAAAACACCCTGTCTCATATACATAAACCGTTTAGCTGATCGAACATGTTTTGGTAGGTACCTATAATGTCCTAATTTATTACCAATGTGTTAGAAAATCCTATATACGTATATTGAGATAGCTAGATAAGACGGAGGGACGGGGCTGCGGCGCGGCGGTGGGGCGGCGGTGGGGCGGCGCGGCGCCTCCAGTTTCGAAGAAAGCGTTGTTTTTCTGACGTGAGAGACGCGTGGCTGCCTGTGACAACTCTTAAAAGGTTCTTTGATTAAAAAAAATAGTTCGCTTAATAGTAGGAGGGATGACTATGGATGACCCATCTCAGTAGAAATAGGCTAACACAGATAATGGCAAGCATGGTGATCATCACTCGTAGAGTTCGCTCGGATCGCTGGTCTCGCTCGCTGGCGCGTAGTCGTTCTATCAGCCCATTCTGAAAATAAATATAAGTATAATTGTAATTTAACTTGTGTTAATCATTACATAGTATAAAACAAAGCCGCTTTCCACGGCTGCCCCTATGTATGTATTTAAAACTATGCAACAGATTTTTATAGAGTGATTCAAAAGAAAGGTTTACTTTAGAGATAAATCATTTTGTTTTCACTAATTCGAAATCATTCCGGACCCGGGAAGTATTGATGGTAATGGCTTTGCCTGAATTAACCTACTACCCCAATACATATAAGGTGCAAACTCAGCTTGACCAGAATTATTAAGAGGCCGAAAAGACTATATCAAATCTTGAAAGGGGCTGGGGCCATCGGCCGAGGTGCCGCCAGCCACCTAGGGTTCCCAAGCACCGTGCGCCAGACAGTTGGCAACGTGAAAGCGCTTCTGAGCTTCTCGGAGGAGCTCGGGATAGGCACGATAGCGGTCAAATTGCGGAAACACAGACTTTTTAGTAGGATTACAATGCGAAAACTCGCCCGTAAGCTTTCAAAGTTGCATTCGATAAGTTTCATGAAAAAGTATCGATTCGTGAATTGTAAAGTTTTTCAAAGTATGTAGAAAAATAAAAATAAAATAAAAGAAAATATACGTACACACTAATTTAAATCACCAAAATTATTTCCATCCTATTCAGTAGGTTTCTAAGTATTTTTTCTTAGAAAACGTTAAAATAAGTATGTTTATACATATTTAAACGTTTTCTAATATTCTAATAAGTAAGTTTATTAAATGTGATCATGTAATGTAAATTCATGTGATCGCTGGCTGATCAATCACTAGACTAAGAGTAAGTTTGATGTGTTTGTTCAAGTAAGATTACTTTGAAATTTCACTGTGTAGAATACTCTTCATTTATGTACCTAACGTGCGGCACGTTACGTGCCAGCTCAGTATTCAATTATTATTTCTTAAGTTTTCTGTGTCAAGTCTGAATTCACATTACAATTAAAATTTAATAGGTATACCGACCCCTGCTACTTAAGTATACTCAAAGATTGGTGTTTTAGTTTTTTCGCTTCCATTTGTAATTCTCAAGCTCCTAACCTATTTTTTTTCTTCAGAGTTTCAGAAGAGCACACTTAAGACTGTGCTTAAGATAAGGCTTTCAAAAGGCTATTAATTATAAAGCTGAATATTTAATAAAATCTACTTCAGTAACTAAGTACTTACTTAGGTAAAATATTTTATGTGAATTAAATCTAAAGAGTTCTAGAATTATAGAGCTAATAGTGATTAGCGCAAAAATAAATAATTGTTGCGATTTATAGTCATTAAAAAAATATTTCGGCTAACGTAAAAGTATTATGTAATCTGTGGTAATGCTTGGTTTTAATCAGCAGGACGGAGGGGAACGCGCTTGAGTTTATGACTATGATATACAAACCAGTACTGACGCCAATGCAGTGGGACAAGGTTTCTACACATTTTTTGTTATCTTTAACAACATTGTAACGGATCTTACCCATCCACCATTATTAGCAACCCAGCAGCCAGGCTCCTCGTGCAGGAGATCAGCCACAGCGGCCGCCGGCGCCGCCACCAGCTCGCACGCGGGCTCGCCGTCGGCCGCTTCCGCCGCCTCGCGGGCCAGTGAACCGCATATGCAAAATACTGCCGCTATCTATTTAAAATTTTAGTTTATTTACTCCTAATATATAGATTAAGGTAATTACCTAGTTACTTGTTAAGTTAGTGCGATCTGCGGCCTCTGTGGCCTATGTCGAGTAGATTAAGTAGTATTACGAAAATAAAACGTATGAATTGGTCTCGCGAATGCGTGAATAAAAATAGCGTAATAATAAGATTAATAAGATTCCGTCTCAGCGCCGGTCTTATTAATCTTATTACAAAAAATTGTGACAGGCTCGCGTTTCACTAAGGCGTTATCATCCATACTGTGTCATAGAAAAATTTTACTCTCTATGTACTGTGTACGGTATACCTAAGTAGTGTAGTCACGGACTTGTTTAGCATAAAACTTTTGTCTATGGTCTCGTATGGATTGTAATTCCAATGAACAAGAATTTTTTTACAATACTTATATAAAAACCGGAAGTGTTACGCTGAACGAGTCCGTGACTGTACTTCCCTAATTAACATATCTTCTATTATGAATGCGAAAGTAGCTCTGTATGTCTGTCCGTGTGTTACGCCATTACGATTTCACTACATACTGATACGATATGGCTAAAAAATTGGTAGGTAGGAAGCTTAGAACTCCGAGCGAGTAAGTTCTTTATCCCGAAACTTTTAGGCCTCCTTTACGAAGACGCGGCGCGTTGTGCGGGGCGTCGTGCGGGCTCCGACGCGGGCCCCGCCGCGGGCCCGGCTGCGGGCGACGCTGCGGGCGCCGCTGCGGGCGACGCTGCGGGCGCCGCTGCGGGCGACGCTGCGGGCAGCGCGGCGGGAGCCGACGCGTTTGCTTATACGATATCGAACATAGGCCTATATTGACGTTATGACACGGGCAGGGCACCGTCGCGGGGCCCGCGGCGTCGCCCGCAGCGGTGCCCGCGTCTAAGTTACTCATAAAATAACCAAGTATTGCCTTTGCTTTTTTTTTAAGTAGGTGAAAAAAAAATAAAAAAAATTGTGCATGTTTTACGGTTTTTCAAATTTGCCACAAAAAAATGCAGATACTTTTTTTTATTTTTTGTGTTTTATTGTTAGCTTTTGACTTGTTCTCCAAAATGGTACTAGATTTATTTCTCTACGTCTATTACTTCAGAAATAATCAACTACCAAAAAAACCCTTTGCTATATTACCTTTAATTTAAAATTTCAGTTTAACCCACCTTTATTAAAAAATAAAGTCAATATTTAATTATTTTGTTTGTTAATTAGGTACCTACCTACCTAGCCTTCGATCTAGACCTAAATTAAGAAATTTTACGCGAACAGTGGCGCCACTCTAGAAAAAATATTTTTTTTATTAGTAGTCCAGGAGAGGTTTAAAAGGTGAGAAAATATGGGAAAATTAAGAGGAATATAGTAAAAGTAACAATTTCTTTTTCCCATACAAATTGTAAGGCGCGATACGAAGTTCGCCGGGTCGACTAGTTTAGTATATAAGTATTTCTTACAATCCATATTCTGACTAATTTTATTTACTTTGTGCTCCGCCAATGTACTCCGCGTACTAACTCTATTCTATATCCAATCGGTTAGTTAGACAAAAAGGATCCTTCCTTTTTGAACGTATTTGCTCGATCAATAATTTCACACATCACTAGTCAATGGGTCTGGCTGGCGACATACGGGTACGGGGTCAGGAGTTGTGTTATGTGTGTGTCTCGCGTGGGTCGGTAATAAAAGTAAGCGCGCTCATAGAAAACAGACTCATCAAGACTTATGTTCAGCATTGAGTCAACCACTCGTGATTCTCTGGACTTAATTTTGTGTCAAAAATCGCCTGTTGATATCTTTTTTTTTGTAACTTATGGAACAAACATTCAACAACTGATTCCTTCCTGGCAGATTTAAACACTGAGGCCTTTTCTGGCAGGGTACACGTGTTGGATCTGAAGCTCCAAAATTACATAAATTATTTACAAAACTATTTTTATAGATTTTTACTTTGATATTGGATTCGTTAATTTTATTATTCTTATGGCGTCGGCGTCACTCTTACCGTTATAAGTAGCTACCTTTTGATTAATATAATAAGAAGGTAAGTATTTTTATTAATAACATAAACTGATTAGAAAATAGAGTTAGTAATAAGTAGAGATGCACCGAATAGTGATTTAGTCGAATACCTAATATTCGGCTACGGTTTCAGCCGAATCCCTTATATTCCGCTGCCGAATATTCGGCCCCATAGAAGTTATATTTTGTGCGCAAACAAGTAACACGCAGTTTTTAATTTTTTGTTTTGTTGACACAATCTTTTTTTTTATACTTAGAAATATAAATAAATGAAAATATATTTCCTGCCAGTTGTTAGTGTAGGTATAGCAAGGCCGGAACTTCCGGCAGGAAAAACTTCTCGCAAATCGAATTGGTGAATAAAATCGGATGGCACGGAGTGCAACTCTTGCAAATTTTATTTTGTGCCAGAAAAAGAAACTTAGCCTCAAAACACAAGAGCAGACTTCAGGCTAGGTAAAGCTACGAATTATTTGAGGGACTAAGGTCTACATCAGTAAACTAAGGTTGCTTAAAAAGAGAGTTAAGTACTTAATAATAATACTTATAAAACAGATAGTTTTTTTTTTGATTGGTGGCTATGCAGGGCTGTATCAGCCCAGTATAACTCCGACCTTTGCAGATCTAATTGTGATCAACAATGACAGACGAGAATTGATGTAACAGACAGAACTTTCGCATTTATAATATTAAATATATATAGTATGGATATGGATTATTTAAAACTAGAGGCTGCCCCGCGGTATTTCCCGCGCAGATTTCTCATAAACACAAAAATCCCGTTTTTTCCCGTTGCCGTGGGAATTTCGGGAAATCCTTTCTTAGTGCTCACCTACACTCCCTAAGGAGAGCTACATGCCAAATTTCAGCTTTGTACGCCCAGTAGTTTCGGCTCTGCGTTGTCTGTCAGTCAGTCAGTCAGCCAGTCAGTCAGTCAGTCAGTAACGGAAGAGTTTTATATATATTGATTAGTCACCATGCTATAAATCTTCTATAAATAGACACTTTATTGCAATCAATCAACTTAAAGTAAGAAATATACCTACATTGATAGGAGAGTAAAAAGAGAAAATAAACTACTAAAATAAATTATTATGCACAATATTTTTTTTTTGTTTCATATTTAAAATAAAATATGCATTATATTATTTCTAGGTAGGTAACACTAATATATTTATGCAAGAGCTCAACTCAACCGATACCATTCCAGTATTTGATTGTTTTCAACTAGTTATAACCAATTCCGTTTATGATCCACAGAATTTGTTACTATTAAAAAGTTAACTTGAAGATTTATCGAATAACGATTGTCTGACTTTTATATTAGATATTACTACATTGGCTTTGCTCTCAGATACCTAATAAATAAAATACATGAGAGATTTGATCACAAGTGACTTACCCAATAAACCACCCGACTTAGCGTACCGCCGCCGGTAGCCTTCCCACGCTAAGCTGCCAGTGCAGCTTCTGTCCTGTGGCATCAGAGTGCCTAGCTAGCTACCTGACGCTGCCTATCTACAAGGAGCGTAGCTACTAGACTAGTTTCATGGTGGGTACAGATTTTAACCCAAATTCCCAAGATTACATTAAATTGATGAGCTGAGCGCACATAACAGTAAAAAAGAAAGAAAGAAAGAAAGAAAGAAATTATTTATTTACAGAACATGCTGTGACACACATACATCAATAAAACACACATTACAACACTACGTTGAGCGGAGTGATACTGATTAAGCACTGTAGTCTGATACTTAACGGGGCTGTGGCGTGCTTACCTTTGACCAAGTAATGTTTTCCCTTGTTATTCGTCTCGCTAGGGCCAACGCTAGCTCTGCAAGGGCCGTTTCCGATCTAAGCATAGCGGTGGGTGACCGAGTGGCCTGCCTCGCAACGTGCCTGAAGGCATCAGGGCTTTTTCTTTCTAAAGCAGCGCAGAGCGCTCTCAGAGCGGCTAGGGCTCCGCTCTCGATGTTACAAACTGCATCCTCGCCACACTCTGTTTCGACCATTCTTTGTAATCGTTTCATTACTATCTGTAATGAAAATCAGAATCAGAATCTTATGAACACACAATTTTAACAGATAAAAGGTCTAATCGGCTATGCCCTGCGATATTAGATGTCATAATTTAATGATGGTCCAAAGTAAATGAGAGTGAGCGAGCATCCAAGGTAATATTTTACCCAAAGGGCCCAAGTTAAATCACTAGCGAGCGCGACATTTAAGGTCCTGTTAAACTGGCAATGGCAACTGAACCTTAAAAATTAATATTTTTTCAGTCGTGGAAAGTGTGCAATTTACAAACTATAATTTGTTGATTAGATACTTTAAATGGATGGTAAAAAGTAAATATGTCGTAGGAAGATATAATAATTATTTTTTTTTGCGGGATTTTGCGAAAACTCGGATAATTTGATATAAGGATTACTTTTTTTCATGCATCCTGACAAAAAGCAATATATCAAATTATCCGGGTTTTCGCAATAATCCTGACAAAAAGCAGTAAGTATATCAAATTATCCTAGTTTTTTTTTTTGCAAAAACACTATTATCAAACCTTCCTACGACACATACAATATTTAAATTAAACTGCAATTAATACAATATTTAAGTAAACTGAGATTAAGCTGCTGAGTCGGCTAAATATTTGTGTAAAGTTTTAGAGAAAGGGACCGAATAATACTTAGTCAGGAATTATGTAATGAACAAGAAAATTGTTTCAACAAGTTATATGACCTTTTATTTCATAGAAGTGTGCCCACAACATGACTTGCGCTTTAGCTGTTTTCGAGACCATGAATTAGGTACCGTGGAATGTCGAAATACCCCTTAAACTCATATAAACAAACTACGCATAGGTTATGTGCGCATGACAACATTTTGAGGATAGAGAATGCGTACACCCATTTAGGATAAAACTTTTTATCAAAAATTAAACCTCCGAAAAAGAAAACTGCAGAGCATAAAATAATAATCGAATTAAGTACTAAGTTCTTAAAGTAATGTAGGGTATACCAAGTAATTTTAAGTCGGCGCGCCACACAAGCAAATTCCTTAATTACGTAAAGATTGATGCGCGGCAGCGCACAAATTTTGGTTATTTCTTTAAATTTAAGGTAGGTACCTAATTTAGTGATCTTTGTACGAGGAATCCGTGGCGCCGACTCAAATTACTTGGTATACCCTACATTACTTTAAGAACTTAGTAATTCGATTATTATTTTACTTATGCGTTTCAGTTTTTTTTTCGGCGGTTTAATTTTTTGTTAAAAAGTTTTATTTTATGCTTTTCAGTTCTTTCAGGGTTTTATTATTTTCCTCTTCCACAAGGTGGTCAGTGGTCACACCGCACAAGGTGATTAGACGTCATGGTCGACAGGGACGACAAGAGCGGTCGGTAAGGAGTTTTTGGGGGAGGCCTATATCCAGCAGTGGACGTCTTTCGGCTGAAATGATTATTATTTTATTTCATTTCAAAAGATATTTAAGTAAGTAAGTATCCAAAGTTATAATGTAAATATAGAACACGGCAATGCAACCTGTGAGTGCATAAAAGCCCCACTGACCAAAAAGTCACCCCTATTTTCCTACCCTTAGGGTGGGAATTTTATTTCCAAATTTTTATGGGACCCACTTCAAGGTATGCCCTGTCGATTAAAAAAATAATTATAAAAATTGGCCTACTCTGTAAAAAGTTATGCGTGATCATACATTAAATATATATATATATATATACACATGTCGAATTGAGTACCTCCTCCTTTTTTTTCATCGGTCAAAAATATAATATTCAGATTCTCAAGTCTTCTTAGATCTTAAGCGGTTTGGTTTGGGCTGTACGTTGATTTTGTTATAAAATATTTTTTTATAGAGTTGAATCGAGCCAAAAACGTTACTCTGAATAATCCTCTTGAAGTCATTTTAAATCATAGTTTTTCTACGTTATCTCTACCTAGTGACTTAAAAAATATTAAAAACCAAAATTTATAACCCGAGCGGATTATTGTAAAACATTTAATTGCTTTGTTTTTTTTTTCACCTTTTTATTGCTAACTGTGGATCTTCTCATCTGTGCTTTAATGTACTGCAAGCATAATGCACGGCCCTGTCTTACGATCTGCGGCTTGACTTGTGTAGGAGTGGCCAGACACCAGCCGATGGTGGCCGACAGCCGGCGGGACACGGCCGCCGCCGCCGCGCTCGTCACCATGGTGCTGAACCGACGCTTGGTTCTGTCCAGTGCCGAGAGCGACCTTGTTGGAGATATGTTACGAAGGTCTGCAATCGAAACTAAAAGTGCATAAGTAATTATAAAAATCATAAACTTGTAATTATAACTTTAAAACTTTGAAAGTTGTATGATTAACAAGCTGACCCGGCGAACTGTTTGCCGCCGTAAATCAATATATATATAAAACTCTTCCGTTACTGACTGACTGACTGACTGACTGACTGACTGACTGACTGACTGACTGACTGACTGACTGACTGACTGACTGACTGACTGACTGACTGACTGACTGACTGACTGACTGACTGACTGACTGACTGACTGACTGACTGACTGACTGACTGACTGACTGTGTCTTTTACAAAGATTTTATTTATATTTCTCTAACCTATCTCTTAACTACGAATCCAAATATGATTGCTATCACTATGCGTGAAAGTTGACAGTAGAGAAGGTACCTAATCTGAGTATTAATTTCATACTCTACCGTATGAATAAATGCACATTAACGGCTCTACCAAAAGTTGGTACAAAAAGTCTTTTACAAAGATTTTATTTATATTTCTCTAACCTATCTCTTAACTACGAATCCAAATATGATTGCTATCACTATGCGTGAAAGTTGACAGTAGAGAAGGTACCTAATCTGAGTATTAATTTCATACTCTACCGTATGAATAATTTTTAGAGCACAATAACGGCTCTACCAAAAGTTGGTAGAAAAAGTCTTTTACAAAGATTTTATTTATATTTCTCTAACCTATCTCTTAACTACGAATCCAAATATGATTGCTATCACTATGCGTGAAAGTTGACAGTAGAGAAGGTACCTAATCTGAGTATTAATTTCATACTCTACCGTATGAATAAATGCACATTAACGGCTCTACCAAAAGTTGGTAGAAAAAGTCTTTTACAAAGATTTTATTTATATTTCTCTAACCTATCTCTTAACTACGAATCCAAATATGATTGCTATCACTATGCGTGAAAGTTGACAGTAGAGAAGGTACCTAATCTGAGTATTAATTTCATACTCTACCGTATGAATAAATGCACATTAACGGCTCTACCAAAAGTTGGTAGAAAAAGTATTTTACAAAGATTTTATTTATATTTCTCTAACCTATCTCTTAACTACGAATCCAAATATGATTGCTATCACTATGCGTGAAAGTTGACAGTAGAGAAGGTACCTAATCTGAGTATTAATTTCATACTCTACCGTATGAATAATTTTTAGAGCACAATAACGGCTCTACCAAAAGTTGGTAGAAAAAGTCTTTTACAAAGATTTTATTTATATTTCTCTAACCTATCTCTTAACTACGAATCCAAATATGATTGCTATCACTATGCGTGAAAGTTGACAGTAGAGAAGGTACCTAATCTGAGTATTAATTTCATACTCTACCGTATGAATAATTTTTAGAGCACAATAACGGCTCTACCAAAAGTTGGTAGAAAAAGTCTTTTACAAAGATTTTATTTATATTTCTCTGACTTATTCCAAATATGATTTCCTAAGAGCATAATTTTCAACCATGCGTGTAAGTTGACAGTCAGTAGAGTATCTAATCTGAGTAATAATCACATAGGTTACTATAAATAAAGTCGTATGTAATTATGATTACGAAGATAAAGGCTTTATGGTAAGATAAAGGCGGGTGGTCAATCAGGTTACTATAATCAATATATATAAAACTCTTCCGTTACTGACTGACTGACAGACAACGCAGAGCCGAAACTACTGGGCGTAGAAAGCTGAAAATTGGCACGTGGGTTCCTTAGGGAGTGTAGGTGAGCAATCAGTATATAACATTAAATAACTCTAGTAATCAGTATATAACATTAAAATTACAAACTAACCGTCTTATTCATAAAGATACAGTAGATTTTAAGTAGCCTTACTGGAGGTCTACTTCTCTGGTTTGTTGTATGGTAAATACGTGACATCCAGTCTAAATTGACATACGTCAAATAACTAAAATGTTCTTTAACTTTTTATGAATAAGAGGGTAAGTGTTGTCAATTTTTCAACGGATACCTATACCGAACTGTAAGATTTAAATGTTAGAATGGTATGAAAATACTGCTAGTAAAATTTTCTGATAATTGTTAAAGATTAATAGCCAGATATTAATTTTTTTCGCGAATGGCGCTAGCATCGCTGTAAACTGGCTCTTAAAAAAAAACACCATTGTTTCGTAGGTACCTAGTTATCTCCAGTATTTTTTTGTGTGTAAAGTGTGAAGTCTTACTTCCTAGTCCCAGTAGTCCATCAGAGCCGGGAAAGCTGAGCGGGGTGCTGAGCTTGCGGCGCGCACGCGGCGGCGGCGTCGCGTGCGCAACGAACTCGTCGTCTTCCTCGCCGTCCGGGGGGGTCACGTGGATTGATATTTTCTTAATGTCGCCGTTTTGCATTGTCATTTTGAGTGTTTTCAGTCAGTCTCAGTTTATTACATATCTGAAAAATTAAGTAAGTATTAAAAAAACCTTACTACTTACATATATACATTCAACAGCGTCGGCCTACAAAGTACATAAATAAAATCACAAAATGGTCACAAACTCTTTTCTTAGATAATCAATGACCCATTATAAATATATCACACTAATTGCATAGTGAAAGAGCCTTTGGGGAAGAAATATGGGCCACTCACTTCCCAAGACCGACAAATTATAAGTAATGTTATTATTAAACGATGTAATTTTTTCTGTAAAATTACTTCATCATTACGGTGATGCAACAATACCGAACCGGGAAAATTATAGGTTTCTACTAATTAATAATATAGAATCTATCAAAACCATGGTAAAACAAGGATTAATAATATACAGGGTGTATGGCAGATGAGTGGACATACGTTATTGGGGGACAGGGGGGACCGTCTGCTATGCGTTCCACCCCAAAGAAATGGGCTGGGCCCTATCATTTTATTTTAATGATTTTTTTTAATTGAAATTTTCTATTTTTAAGAGTTTAGACCATAATAACTTTTCTAAAAATTACCAATTCGCAACTTTTAAATTTTATTGCCATCTAGAATTTATATACCTTCGTCTTTAAAAACTATAATGATGTGCACAAAACAGCTACTGAGAAAACTACGGGCCCTCAAACTACAAAATGAGTTAAATTTTGAGTTAAATATAAAAAAAAAAGTAAAAATAGTGGAGTTCTTACAATTTGTCAAAAACATCTTCAGTTCATATTCTTTCGAACGGCATACCACAATCCCAAACTATTAAAAAACTGCTTCAGTTATTGGTCAACTTTAACCAGGCGGACGTCTTTTTTTCCGAAAATCAACTAAGAGGAAAGTGAAATTATTTCGTCTTAAACCTGCAGGAAACTAAATAAAACAGAGTACCTAAAGTTTTAGATGATTAAACGTTTAATTTTTTTATCATCATCTCAGCCGAAAGACATCCACTGCTGAACACAGGCCGCTCCCACACATCGCCACAACGACCGGTCTTGAGCTAACCTTATCCAGTGAAATCCCAGTCTTCACCATAATAAAATTAACCCTTTCACTGTGAAAAAGTTTGTACCCAGTAAAAATAGTTTTTATGCTAATCTGTTTATAAGCCGGGATGCCGCTACCTTTTTCTCTTTCTCGGCGCTTTTGGGAAGAACCCCGGGAACCACGCATTATAGCATCCGAAGTGTTTCCCACGCTCAGCTTCTATCAGCTTCGTGCTCGGGGAGGGCATATTGTTCCTTCCCCGGCTCGCGTTTGTAGATAGACTGGTGGGTAGCATTTCGGTGAAGTACTTGCACGGAATCTACATCGCGGTGGGTTGCAGTTTAGGTCAGTACGAATTGATTTGGTTCAGTAAAATTTTGTCCTATGCCGCTGCGTTTTCGCGTTACAGCGGATTGAACTTGTCAAAAAAAAAACTATGCTAAATCATTTGCACGTGTCTGCCTTTGGGGTTCATGGTTACAATCATCTTGAAATTAAGAAAATCGAAAAGGCAGACAATTAGGGGTCTGCGTTTTCATGGGACGGAGTTGTAAAAATGTAAAAAAAAAAAACTATGCTAAATCATTAGCACGTGTCTGCCTTTGGGGTTCATGATTACAATCATCTTAAAAACAAAGAAAATCGAAGAGGCAGACACTTAGAGCTCTGCGTTTTCATGGGACGGAGGTGCAAAAACTTAAAAAAAAACTTTACTAAATCATTTGCTCTCGATTCTAATTGTGATCATTCGATTCATTTGGACTCCCTGGATAAAAAAAAACCATTTGGCAGACACTTTGCTCGCTGATTTTTAGGTTGTACGACTGTTTCAAATTCACGGAATCAAAGCAATGCGGGTATTTTATCGGATAAATAGGATTCGTTCTAGTTTTAATTCCGTCATACGTTTACAGGATGACTATATAATCATTAGCCCCAGAGGCAGACAATGTGCAAATGATTTAGTATAGTTTTTATTATTTTTACATTTTTGAAACGTTGTCAATTGAAAACGCAGGGCCACCATGTTGGCAGACTATTTTTCCGTGGTACTTTTTATTGTTTTTATTCAAACTATACACGTCTGCCAAGCGTGCATTTTTTTTTTTATTCATAAAATTAATAACTACATAAGTCAGAGCCCTAGATGTCTGCCTCTTCGATTTTACGAGTTAACAGGATGGCTGTTATCATCAGTCTCAGAGGCAGACACGTGCAAATGATTTAGTAGAGTTTTTTTTTTACATTTTTTAAACCTTGTCAATTGAAAACGCAGGGCTACCATAGTGGCAGACGCGGTCCTTGATGTTTGTTAGAGTATTATTATCGCTATTAATAGCGTCTGCCAAACGTGCTAATATTTATTTATTTTTAATCATAAAAATAAATTTAAAAATTAATAACTACAAAAGTCAGAGCCCTAGGTGTCTGCCTCTTCGATTTTACGTGTTAACAGGATGGCTGTTATCATCAGCCCCAGAGGCAGACACGTGCAAATTATTTAGTAGTTTTTTTTTTTTACATTTTTGAAACCTTGTCAATTGTAAACGCAGGGCTACCATATTGGCAGACGCGGTCCTTAAAGTTTCATCATCATCATCATCATTTCAGCCGTAGGACGTCCACTGCTGGACATAGGCCTCCCTCAAGGCTCTCCATCTGTACCGATCGCAGGTGGCCTGCATCCAGCGTGGACCCGCAGCCTTGCGCAGATCATCCGTCCATCTGGTCGGTGGACGTCCTACGCTGCGCTTGCCGATCCGTGGTCTCCACTCGAGAACTTTTCGGCCCCAGCGGCCATCTGTTCTGCGGGCTATATGACCTGCCCATTGCCACTTCAACGAGCTTATCCGCTTGGCTATGTCGGTGACCCTGGTTTCTCTGCGTATGTCCTCATTTCTGATTCGATCCCGCAGAGAAATCCCGAGCATAGCCCGCTCCATGGCTCGTTGAGCTACCCGGAGCCTGTTCATAAGCCCTATAGTGAAGCACCACGTTTCAGAACCGTACCTTGAAGTTTGTTAGGGTATTATTATCGCTATTAATAGCGTCTGCCAAGCGTGCTTATTATTTAGAAAATTTGCTCGCCACTCGCTACCTCCTTATCCATTGGAGCTACGGCGGCACAGTGCCACAAGCTGTGCCGCCGCCCATCTCGGGGCCGTTTGATGAGTCTGTCGGGCCCCCGCCCTTCACACCCATTACCCCAAAGACCCCTTTTAGTCGCCTCTTACGACAGGCAGGGCATACCGTAGACCTATTCTTACGCCCGGACCTACAGGACTTGAGGTGCCGATACCTATTATTATATCTAGGTAGTTAGATGGTGGCACTAGGCTGGCGGGATGTTATTATACTCCACTTGGCAGCAGCCACTTATTTATGTCCCTCGTTCTTGTTACAATGTATCTGGTCATTTATTTTTGTTATTTCAACAATTTTTTTTTTAATAGTCTGTGGCTGTGTGTATGTGTGTGTGTGTGTGTGTGTGTGTGTAAATAATAAAGACTTAAAAAGGCTGGACCCTGTATAAGGTAATTTACTACTGGGAGATGAATTTGCTTTTGATTTTTTTTTTATAGTCTGTGGCTGTGTGTGTGTGTGTGTTTGTGTGTGTGTGTGTGTGTGTAAATAATAAAGACTTAAAAAGGCTGAACCCTGTATTAGGTAATTTACTACTGGGAGATGAATTTGCTTATGATTTTTTGTTATAACTTAGAGATTCTTCATTACAAGAGACAAAAAACTGTTAATTTATTTCTTACATATCTTTTCCCTATTAATTATATTTTGTTAAATATTGAGCTTCACAGAATCTAGCTCTGAAAGCCGCAACTTATTAAAAGTGACCAACCCAATACCCAAACCCCATTTTCTGCAGACAAACCCCAATGTGGGTTTTGCAGAATTTTGTTAATCTTGTCTAAGAAATTTTTAATAAATAATTTTGAATTGAATTTTTGAATACAGTACTAAAGTAGCTCCTGAAGATAATCCCTTTTCAGTCCGACTAAGTTATGGATAAGGAGGTGGCGAGCAAATTTTCTAAATAATAAACACGCTTGGCAGACGCTATTAATAGCGATAATAATACCCTAACAAACATCAAGGACCGCGTCTGCCAATATGGTAGCTCTGCGTTTACGATTGACAAGGTTTCAAAAATGTAAAAAAAAAACTCTACTAAATCATTTGCACGTGTCTGCCTCTGGGGCTGATGATAACAGCCATCCTGTTAACACGTAAAATCGAAGAGGCAGACATCTAGGGCTCTGACTTTTGTATTAATTTTTAAATTTATTTTTATGATTGAAAAAAATTAATTATTAGCACGCTTGGCAGACGCTATTAATAGCGATAATAATACCCTAACAAACATCAAGCACCGCGTCTGCCACCATGGTAGCCCTGCGTTTTCAATTGACAAGGTTTAAAAAATGTAAAAAAAAACTCTACTAAATCATTTGCACGTGTCTGCCTCTGGGACTGATGATAACAGCCATCCTGTTAACACGTAAAATCGAAGAGGCAGACATCTAGGGCTCTGACTTTTGTAGTAATCAATTTTTAAATTTATTTTTATGATTAAAAAAAAAAATGCACGCTTGGCAGACGTGTATAGTTTGAATAAAAACAATAAAAAGGACCTCGGAAAAATAGTCCGCCAACATGGCCACGTTTTCAATTGAGAACGTTTCAAAAATGTAAAAATAAGAAAAACTATACTAAATCATTTAAACATTGTCTGCCTCTGGGGCTAATGATTATATAGTCATCCTGTAAACGTATGACGGAATTAAAACTAGAACGAATCCTATTTATCCGATAAAATACCCGCATTGCTTTGATTCCGTAAATTTCAAACAGTCGTACAGTCACGGACTAGGAGGCCGTAACAGATTTGTCTATGGTTACGTATGCCCTAGACTGTATTACCAAAAAACAAGAGCTATTTTGCAATACAGAAAAACCGGAGGTGTTACGCCGATCGTGTCCGCCACTGTACAACCTAAAAATCAGCGAGCAAAGTGTCTGCCAAGTGGTTTTTTTTATCCAGGGAGTCCAAATGAATAGAATTATCATAATTAGAATCGAGAGCAAATGATTTAGTAGAGTTTTTTTTTACATTTTTACACCTCCGTCCCATGAAAACGCAGAGCTCTAAGTGTCTGCCTCTTCGATTTTATTTGTCTTTAAGATGATTGTAATCATGAACCCCAAAGGCAGACACGTGCTAATGATTTAGCATAGTTTTTTTTTTACATTTTCACAACTCCGTCCCATGAAAACGCAGACCCCTAATTGTCTGCCTTTTCGATTTTATTTAGTTTCAAGATGATTGTAACCATGAACGCCAAAGGCAGACACGTGCAAATGATTTAGCATAGTTTTTTTTTTGACAAGTTCAATCCGCTGTAACGCGAAAACGCAGCGACATAGGACAAAATTTTACTGAACCAAATCAATTCGTACTGACCTAAACTGCAACCCACCGCGATGTGGATTCCGTGCAAGTACTTTACCGAAATGCTACCCACCAGTCTATCTATTAGGTACATATCAGTTTCTTAGGGATAAACATAGACTGATTTTTTTTGTGTTTGACCGACTTATCATCAATCATCAATATACATAGTATAAAATAAAGTTGCTTCTCGCGTCTGTCCGTAAATGCATTAATATTTAAAACTACGCAACGGATTTTGATGCGTTTTTTTAAAATAAATATAGTGATTCAAGAGAAAATACATGCACAAAGCAGTAATAGGTTAGGCGGTACGAAGTTCGCCGGGTCCACTAGTAATGTATGTCGTAGTAAGATTTGATAATTAGGTTTTTTGCATGAAAACTAGGGATTTTGCGAAAATCGTTTTGCAAAATCCCTAGTTTTTTGCAAAAAACCTAATTATCAAATCTTACTACGACATATATACTTGTCGAAAGTTTGTTTTCAATAAATATTTTTAATCTTTACCGGGTGCGTGCGTAACTTTTCTTTGCAGATGAATCAGAGCTAAGCAAACTTCATTCATGGTATAACTTATAAACGAAAACCTAATACCTTGCCTTTAAAGTTTTTTAAATCATTTGTATTGAATTCAAGAACGTTGGTTATATTATTTGTCATGTTGGCGAGCGCGACGCAGACGAAGTTGCTGCTCGCCTAAGTTTGTCACCTCATTATTCTAAATCAAAGCTGCCATAATATAACGTCTAGGAATATTTCAGTTGTGGAAATTTTAATTACAGATGCTTGCTTCCGGTCCTAGGGAGTTGGCAAAGAATGTCGTGTTTATTTGTAAAAGAATACATGGTTTGCTAATTGCGAAAGGGAGTAGAATGATTTGACAAAGGTGAGCTCGTTTATTGTTGCCTCCTGGGGTCTTCATTGTTGGCTTTGCTGATGGGTCTGATCGTAATCGGTATTTGGTCTTGTTTGGTCTTTTTAAAGAGGCATGCGTTATTGCACTACGCGTGTTCCATTTTCTTCTAACAAAAAAGGATTCTCTATGGAAAAAAATCTCTATTCTATTACAAATATTACAATCGTTAATTTAAGAGATTAGGGGCCCTGTTCTGTCCTTCTGTGGACAGTGGGTTCACATTCGTTATCCTAGAGCCACATGGGGGGGGGGGACATATACCACCTCGCCTCTCGCATCATAGGATAATTTTAAGGTAGGTAACTATTACTATAAGACTTGCAATAAAATATACCTTTGTATCCTTTTTTAATAAGTGCATTTTGCACCGTGCAAGTGCACCTTGACTTTGACTTTACTTTATGTGTGGGTAACTAAAATTTCGTACATTAGTGTGCCCCGTAGTTTGGTTTTCTACTTTTTTTTTCTGTGTGAATATCGAAAAAAAATTTATTAAGGACCCATCACTTCAACCTCTATAAAATATTATAGCGTTGGCGAACAGTACGAAACTATTAATGGCATCATACATGCGCTTTTATTATAACAGGAAATGTATCCCTAGATTAGGATTGTCCAAACTTGTTTTACTTTATTGTATGAAATAAAAAAATGTTAATCATTTTCTGCGAAAAAACCAAATACCTATCTTGTTTATTTAAAGAGTATCAGCCTGTATGGTCTTGCTTTGCTACACAGCAAACAGATTCAATAAAAGTAGCCTTATTGCATGCCAATATGAACCAGCGTCTATTGACAGTGCGCAGTGCGCAGTGCGCAGTCTGTCGAAAATTCTCTATATTTCAGCGAGCTGAATTGTGGATAGTTCATAAATAAGTAAAATGTCTACAATTTTCAAACCTTAGGCTTGCAGGGCCTACACTACATGTCTACAAATAAAATAATACTGAAAAATTGTAAAAATTAAATCGCTCTATGGGACTTGCTTCTGCGCCTTTCTTGGATCTGGAAGATTTGCATTTTTTTAGTGATGTACTCAGGTAAACGCAGCTATAGCCAGTTCTTGTGTTCCGAAATATGTAGAGAAACTAATTACAAAACATGTATAACCCTCAATCTCTCAAAATATGTACTCTCTTATTTTATAATTTACATTGACATTTTTGCCTGTTCTCTGAATGAATTTAGGAGGTCAGCTCTATGGGTTATTTGTTACGAAGGTACAACACCCTAATGTTTTGGTATTTTGGTTCTTAAGGATGGTGGATTTGTAAAATTGTTAATATTATATATTTTGTATTTAAATTGTATAATGGAACCCATAATATTTAAAATAAGATAAAGCTGCACTGTCGCATTGGTATTTACTGTAATAATAGTGTAGTATTGATAAATCAATACATAGTATAAAATGAAGTCGCTTCCCGCGTCTGTCCCTATGTATGCTTATATCTTTAAAAATATACAACGGATTTTGATGAGGTTTTTTTTAATAGATAGAGTTATTCAAGAGGAAGGTTTATAAGTATATTACATGCACAAAATAGTAATAGGTTAGGCAGTACGAAGTTCGCCGGGTCGACTAGTATAAAATAAAGTCGCTTGCCGCGTCTGTCCCTATGTATGCTTAAACCTTTTAAACTACGCAACGGATTTTGATACGGGTTTTTTTAAAAGATAGAGTGATTATAGAGGATAGTTTATGAGTTTAATACATGCACAAAATACTCAAAGGTTAGGCGGTACGAAGTTCGGCGGGTCGACTAGTAAATAAATAATTAAAAAAACGTATTATCAGACATTTCTAACTGATTAAATCTGTGTGTGTTTGGTTTTTCACCAATTTCAAGTGACCCGGTGAAATTGACTTTATTCTCCGGGGCCGTCATGAATTTGTCCGCAAATTGAGTTCGGTCTTAGTTAGTTGGTTCCTCGTTGATGTAAATTGCGGGTGATTGCAGCAGATCCCATCACATTAATGGATTCGTACATAACAGTCTAGAAAGTACTGTCTGTACGTGAACTTATTTTTTGCTTAGTATTTTTAAAGATTACATGCTTTCAGCAAAATTATTCATCTAAGTATCAATTCCTGTAAGTGAATTGTTGAATCAACCCGATCGACGCGATATGGTAAAAGGATTTTTAGTACAAGCTAGACCTTGTTCAGCTTTCTTTGTTTCCACACGTTTAGCTGAGATTCGTTGTATAGATGAAAAACAGAATAATTAAAGCCAATATTGAACTTAACACAAATAATTCATGTCATCAAATAGGAAGATACGTGGATCGGTGGAAGAGCAGATGACACAGTCCTCGACTGCGTTGCCAATGCTAATTCAGCACTTCAATGTTACCGATAAATAACAGATCGCTGTCGGAATACTAAATCAGTTCGGTCGTTGCCTGAGGAAACGATGCGGGAGATTCAATGACAAAGTGCCGCTACTGGAGCGGAACAGCCGGCAAGTGGAAAACTTATAAGTTGCCTATAAGTTTTTTGCTACTTGTTTTTAGGGTCCCGTAGTCCCGTACCCAGATAGTAAAAGGTCACCTTTTCGGCTGTCCCTTACTCCGCACTTCCACCCATAGGGTTTTGTCCTGCCGTGAAGGCAGCTGAAAATTTTATAGCTGAAACGTATAGACGTTAGTAGTACAGTAGTTCTACGTATTATGAGCTATTGTTTACCCGATTATCTAGTAGATTTGTCTTATAACGACGTTAAACACTGGCTGATCGTTTGCCTTCTGCTGGTTCTTGCCTTCCGTACCACCACCATTAAATAATATTTTGCATATGTATAGTAGACGCTTTATTATGATTGCTTTACAATTACTTAATAATGGCCAACAAAGTAAAACCTGACGCTAAGCGATTGAAGGCTGCTGACCCCGAGTTTTGGTTGTGCGAGTACAATTAAAGTCTACTTAAAATGTTTTAAACAATACCATCGTCAAAAATAATAACCTATAATACATAATACTAGTCTTCATAAATAAAATACAAAACTAGCATTCTTCATTCTTATTATTATGACTAGAGGCTGCCCCGCGGTTTTTCCCGCGCAGATTTCTCATAAACACAAAAATCCCGTTTTTTCCCGTTCCCGTGGGAATTTCGAAAATCCCTTCTTAGTGCTCACCTACACTCCCCAAGGAACGCACGTGCCAATTTTCAGCTTTATACGCCCAGTAGTTTCGGCTCTGCGTTGTCTGTCAGTCAGTCAGTAACGGAAGAGTTTTATATATATTGACTAGAGGCTGCCCCGCGGTTTCACTCGCGCAGATTTCTCATAAACACAAAAATCCCGTTTTCCCGTACCCATGGGAATTTCGGGAAATCCTTTCTTAGTGCTCACCTACACTCCCTAAGGAACCAACATGCAAAATTTAAGCCCGCTACGCCCAGTAGTTTTGGCTCTGCGTTGTCTGTCAGTCAGTCAGTCAGTCAGTCAGTAACGGAAGAGTTTTATATATATTGATTTAGGAACATAAACATATGGAACATAAACATTGGGAACATAATAACATGTATAAAATTCTTAATCAAATGTTAGGTACAGTCTGCTGAAGTACAGAAGAACAACCTGACCGTCCTGGTTTAAAAACTCTAATACTCCTAAGAAAACCTACTGCAGCAGACGGTACCCCCATATTATAATCTTAATCTTAGTTGGTTGTGAGTACTTTTCTAGCTAGAGTACCTACTTTTGGTTTGTTTTTGTTTTATTGCACTTAAACTTTTAATTTTATTTGGAAACATTCCGTTCCACCCACCGCTGTCATCTTCGTCGTAACAAGAGATATAGGAATTGGTTGCTAACATGTATTATTTGTTATTTTGCTTAACATAATACTGTTTTCTATTTACAGCGTAAATAACCGTTGATCATAGTCGCCGTCGAAACCAATAATAGAGCAGAGCGTGAGCGTTAGAGCCTTTCAATGGGCCCTTGTGCTTTTGTAGCGTTATTTTTGGTAAAAGCAGTTTTTCCATGTTAATCAGCAAATTAGCAGATAAAATAAGCGATTCCAAATTAAGACCCGACTGTACTGTACAAAAAGTTTTCATTGTGACGAAAAGAATATCGACCAGTAGACTTCATATAAAAATAAGTCTATATAGGTAGGCTCATGCGATAAGATAGCAAATTTCTGATTAGCTTGACGTTAGGCTCTGTTTCATATTTAGCATGGCTTTCTAATTATAACCACTATAACCATTGTTATGTTAGAGTGGCCACTCGTCGACAAATTGTGCCAATGTCATTTCTTATCAACTCAGCTCGGAAACGATAACACCGAAATCCGATTATGTTAAACCGGAGCAAGTCAGGTACATGCACGAGGGTTTTCTGCTGAAATTTGATTTTTGGATTCCGTAAAGGTAATAAATGTAATTGGTACTATTGAGTCTATTCGATATGCCGTAGCTATCTTAATATCATTCAAGCTTTTCAAAGTTGTTTTGTTTAATAACTTTCATTCCTGTTATTTTGTTTTCGTAACAAACATACAAAATACAGGTAATGTGCCTTAATAATTAAATTAAAATAGTGATATTAAGACGATGAGGCTATTTCTAAGCACTAGCCTCGTACTTATTATGAGGGTCAATCCAAAAGTCTGTGGCCCGAACACAAGTCATCTTCTTACTATAAAACAAAGTCGCATGCCTACGTCTGTATATATGTTAAGGTAAATGTGATTAATCGGTAACTATGCATAATTACCGGGAATTATGTATAATCACCAACGTACGCGGTAAATGTGATAAATTATTCACATTGACCGGTAATAATGCATAATTTCCATGCAACAGAGGTAAATGTTGACAAAAGCTTTGAATAGACAAAATTAAAAATTTAAAAAATCTCCCGACCGAGTTATTACCCTCATCAACCAAACTAGAACTAGAGCTGATCATTTTCAAAAAGTCATGGTTACCTTACCATTGAAATCCTGAAAAATTTAAAATCGTTAGGACATCTGGAAGGCAGTTAGGTCCCCATTCACTCAGCCATTTGAAGATGATCAGCCATTTGCAGATGATCAGCCCTTAAATAGCGGATGAGTGGATCTTTCTTCCTGTCAGATGTCCAATTGATTTTAAAATTTTCACCGTGTTACTTCAATGATATTGAAAGAATATGGGAAGGTAACCATGACCTGATCAGTCGTTTCAAGATGATCAGCTCTGAAATAGTGGATGAGGGGCTCTAACTACCTTCTATATGTCCTTATTGTGTGCTTATTGAATAAAAATAAAAACATTTATACTCGTATTAATATAATTAACAAATAATCAGTCATAAATTAAAAGAACTAACACAATAAAAATCAGTGAAACAATAACAATAAAATAAGTATACCTCAAATTTATAAAAAAAAAAATTAAAACCTCCGACGAACTCAGAAAACTCATCAACTAAACTAGATTCGAAAGATCATGTTTACCATACCATATTCTTTTAATATAATTGAAGTAACACGGTGCAAAATTTAAAATCGATAGGACTTATAGAATGTAGTTAGATCCCCTTATCCACTATTAAAGAGCTGATCAACTTCAAACGGCTGATGTGCGGTGGTAGCTTGGCGTACAATTTGTCGAATTTGTCGTATCTCTGTCACTTTTGTCGTTCCTCTTTATACATTTTCCCGCATTTAAATGTCAAAAGCGATCAAAAGTGACAGAACTGAATTATATAGTTACCGGTTAATGTGATAAATTTGGAGTTTTTATTACATTTACCGCAAGTGCCGGGAATTATGCATAATAACCGGTAATTATGCATAATCACCGCATTATTCACATTTACCGTAACATATATATGCTTAGTTTTTAAATATTTATATGATGAATATTGATGTTTGTTTCCGGTCTGGGAGTAATGTTTGTCACTACTGTGTGTTTCAGGTACAGGTTCTTCCTAGTTAGGGGCTCTGATTGTGATGTGTAATTATTATGTTTCTCGTTCTCTTGGAAACCACGGGATGGAGCCCGGTCTTTTAAGAGGCGTGCGTCCTTTATTATTATAATATTTAATACGCAACGGATTTTGTTAAAAAGATATTGTGATTCAAGAGAAAGGTTTTTATTGTATAATGCATGCATACTATAGTAGATCATTATAGAGGTTTATATATTGTCGAAATTTGCCGGGTAAGCTAGTAAAAATAATTTTGAAGATCGATTAATAAGGTATTCATATACTTACCTATATTTACTTATGTAAAAAAAACTTTTATTAGATTATTTTAAAAAAAAAGTATTAACATATTTGTCAGGTCACGACATTTTGGATTCAATCTACGTACTTAAATTTACATTTTAAGACGTACGGGCCTACTATGTATGTAAGTTCCAAGGCTGTATAAATAGTCCCTTACCGTGTCACCTTCATTAGTGCGTCTCTATCTCTTTTTTTGATAAGGACATTGCTAGAATACCAAGCTCACGATAAAAGGGATTTTTAATGAAGGTACACTTTTACCTTTTATGAATACATTTTGGTGGATGGTTAACATTTCATTTACTTACCTACCTATTGGTTTAGAAAATACTTTGAAAATTTAATATACCTATATTAAGTAACTAGAGGCTGCCCCGCGGATTTTCCCGCGCAGATTTCTCATAAACACAAAACTACCGTTTTTTCCCGTTCCCGTGGGAATTTCGGGAAATCCCTTCTTAGTGCTCACCTACACTCCCCAAGGAACCCACGTGCCAATTTTCAGCTTTCTACACCCAGTAGTTTCGGCTCTGCGTTGTCTGTCAGTCAGTCAGTCAGTCAGTAACGGAAGAGTTTTATATATATTGATTTATTAAAATATTATCCCAAAAGCCAAAAGACTTTTCCGGGAGACGCATTTGATTCTTAAAAAAACTATTCCGCATTTTTATAGGGTTTCATTTCAGTTAAGACATGGTTGCAGGAAAATAACTATCTTGACATTGGTCGTCGTCTTCGGAACATTTTATAAGAAATAAATTCGTTTTGAATAGGTACATTTTGTTTCCTTTTCCAATCTATCTATCGATAGAAAGCTGGTTTGACTGCCGGGACGGGTCGGGCGGCGGGATCCGGGCTCCGGCCGGTCGCTGGTGGCCGTAGATTTTGGAATATTTTGTTATTAGGGACTTATGCTTCGATATGTTATCTTGTTGAGTCATTCATCATCAATATCAATATCATCAATACATAGCATAAAATAAAGTCGCTTTCCGCGTCTGTCCCTATGTATGCAAAATCTTCAAAATTATGCAACGGACAATAAAATTTGTAAGTACTTTATAAGGGAAACTTGTTATTTTAGTAATATGTACAGTGGCGGACACGGGCAGCGTAACAGATTTGTCTATGGTTTCGTCAGCCCTAGACTGTATTACCAAAGAAAAAGAGCTATTTTGCAATACAGAAAAACCGGAAGCGTTACGCCGACCGTGTCCGCCACTGAACTACAGTACCCCTTCAAGTTCGTCGTTATTTTTTAAGATAACCACTTACTTTTTTTTTTTTAATTAAATTACAAAAGACCAAAAACAATCCAGTGAAAGCAACACTCTCCCCTCGTTTCTTGAAGGACCTGTCTGACCTCCAGCCCAGTAGTCTGCCAGCATATAATCATCACTCTCTTGGATGCCATTCCAGTCATCTTTTTGCTCTGGTCCACCGTCCGTGTTCTCTCTATCTCTTGGCCTGGTCTCAGACCGTGACGGCTAGGAGTGACGAATAATTAAAGACTATCATCATAATCTTAGCATTATGATGATAGTCTTTAATTAGAGAGACAAGAACACAGTATACAAATTGCCACACTGAGCAGTCTTGAGCGACCTTCATCCAGTGTACCTACTTCCGCAACCTCAAAAAAATCGGTAAAGTGTTCGATACCGGAAGACGCAGAGTATGCAATGCAGACCACCCACAAGGTGGTTGATGACTATTTAGTTGCACAAAAAGCTTAATTATGTTGATGTGCTACATACTGTACGTCCCTATGGCAGGCAGCTGACTAATCATTAGTATATTGTTTCTCACGTCTGCGTCTGTATCAAGTCTGTCAAGTTATCACCCTACGTGAATAAAAGTGTCAGAGGTACCTAGATATATTTTTCTTCTTTTATTAAGTTTTCGAGGCTGTTCGCGTCTCGCCTGTTGTTATTAAATTAAAAGTAAGCAGGTAAATCGTATACTTTACGTGTAATAGGATTCAGGTTTTATTAAAAAGTTCTTAAACGCTATTTCGTTAGGAGAAAACCATTTTTACGTTAACCTAATCTTAATCATAATAGTTATTTATATGACTGGTACTTAATAAGAGGCTTAAAAGGTATGTGGTTTTCGAAGGCGAGTTTCATAACAATAATAGTCCAGGCAAAATAAGGTTTGAGGTCGCATTGATTCGTATCTTTTTGATTTTTACAGTAAATGTAAAGTACACAATTACGAATGCTTTTCAATAGTTTTTATGGTTCTAGGTATTAAGGCTTTCGAGGAATACCTAAAATAGTTTTTCTTTGTTTGACGCCAAACTATAAATAATAGGAATTTGAAATTTGGCATTAACATACCTGATGGCCACATTATTATAGTTAATAAGTAACTATATTTAAAAAATTAGAATTATACACAGTAGAATTTTTTAAACTTTGACATGCGAAATCACCGACTTAGAAAATCGCTTTTTTGGGAAAAAATTAGTTTAATGTATTTTTATTATTATAATTTTTACCTAAAACCACAAGAATCCCCAAAATTTGATTTAATGTGACCTCTTCCATACATTCCACCCTAGTTTTCCCGAACTATAAGATCACAGAAGTGTTTTAAATGCCTTATTATGTACACTTGCATACATACATATCTCTACATGCATATCATAAGTTTTCTAAAATATTTACAGATTGGCCTGCATTTTCAAGTTACTGGTACCTACCATTAACTTATTTGCTGTTAAAAAACCTACAACTACAATAATTTTTCTGATATTTAGAAGTTCGTTCGAAAAAAATGACTGACATTCAAAGTTTTTTTTAAATCAAAAACAATTTGACTTGAATCGATTTCGATTCTCAAATCGATAGCCATAAGCAATAATTCCACATCGAATGAAATTAAAAAGAAAATTAAGTAATCACCATTAAACATTTTTTTTTTAATGAGATGTTCTAAATTTAATCATAATTAAAGTTTGGTTATCGATAGATAGAGTAAAGAAAAAATTACGATGCACCCACTGATACAGTTTTCTTAATATATGCCATTAACTTATCGTTTCTGAACGTGTAATATCCATATCATAACTTTCCTACAAAGTTATGATATAGATGTAGATAAAAAGCATAAAATAATTGTATGGCAGAATATACTAATGTAATATACACTTTAATCAGTTAATAAAAATAAATAAAACAACTGCTAATCGAATCAATGTATTGATGAACACTGTCACATTTCAGAAACACTATGTAAGCACTATGTATGTGAGTATTGTCATCGTAATTGCATACATAACCTATCCCTTCACTTCATAAAGTAAGTATAACGTATAAGGTCTGTTACGCCAGTTTATAAACTAACGTACATAGGTAATGTTAGGTGGTTATGTATTTTTTTTCTTGTGTTTAAATTGTACAATGTAATACCTACCATACAATAATTTTAGGTAAACTTTGCAAATAAAATATTTTGGAGCTATAAGTGACTTTAACTCTGGGCAATTCCTTGGAAGCAATGAGCATCGTCAGCCGAGCAGCCTCAGGACTGGACTGTCTAATTTGGTACATATTGTATTAAAATGGTAATTTGACCGTCGAGACGCTGCCATGTCTGACGTCGTCTCGTGTTGACGTCACGCACGGCCGTCGCACGGCTCACGGGGGCAGTGCCTTCTGTCACAAGACAGGACGGACGACCCGACTCAGTCATGGCTAGGTTAGCCCCGAGCCTTTCTTTTCCAGATAAGAAAAAACTGTACGTTACCTACGGTGAGAAAGTTTTATAATCAAGATAGGGATTAAAAAAGAAAAAAAACTCACCCATCGACGCTGACGCATTGACCTAGACGTCATTAATTACTGAATTATTTAAAAAAATTCACCATTGACATGACCCAGTGTTTTTGTTAAACATTTGATTAAATACTAGTAGATGTATAAATATTTTCGCCTTAGTAAAAATTTATAGGATAAGGAATACCTACATAGACTTCCAAAAGAAATAAAAGACATTGAAACTATACACAAATTTAAAATAAAACTTAGGTCATTCTTAATAGGTAAATCGCATTACAGTACCAAGGAATATTTGAATGATAAGTTTAATATTTGACATTTTACTTAGAATTTTGACATTATAAGTATCATCATCACCATCATTCCAGCCGTAAGACGTCCACTGCTGGACATAGGCCTCCCTTAAGGCTCTCCATCTGTACCGATCGCAGGTGGCCTGCATCCAGCGTGGACCCGCAGCCTTGCGCAGATCATCCGTCCATCTGGTCGGTGGACGCCCTACGCTGCGCTTGCCGATCCGTGGTCTCCATTCGAGAACTTTTCGGCCCCAGCGGCCATCTGTTCTGCGGGCTATATGACCTGCCCATTGCCACTTCAACGAGCTTATCCGCTTGGCTATGTCGGTGACCCTGGTTTCTCTGCGTATGTCCTCATTTCTGATTCGATCCCGCAGAGAAATCCCGAGCATAGCCCGCTCCATGGCTCGTTGAGCTACTCGGAGCCTGTTCATAAGCCCTATAGTGAAGCACCACGTTTCAGAACCGTATGTCATCACTGGCAGCACACATTGGTTAAATACCTTCGTCTTCAGGCACTGAGGAATTGGACGAGAAGACGTTGCGTAGTTTCCCGAACGCCGCCCATCCGAGCTGGATTCGGCGATTGACCTCCTTCTCGAAGTTGGACCTACCTAACTGGATGGTTTGTCCTAGGTATACGTACTCGTCGACAACTTCGAGAACCGAGTTCCCAACCATAACTGGGGTAGGCAGAACATGGACATTAGACATGACCTTCGTCTTGTCCATGTTCATTTTAAGGCCCACCTGTTGGGAGACTCGGTTGAGGCCTTCGAGCATCGTGCTGAGTTCCTCCATCGACCTTGCCATGACTACGATGTCGTCGGCAAACCGAAGGTGAGTGATGTATTCGCCGTTAATATTGATGCCCTGCCCTTTCCATTCTAGAAGTTTGAAGGCGTCTTCTAAAGTGGCGGTGAACAGTTTCGGAGATATAACATCTCCCTGTCTCACGCCTCTGTTCAAGGGAATAGCCTTCGAATTCTGTTCCTGAACTCGGACAGACATGGTGGCGTTGCTACACAAACACACACAGCACTTCGATGTACCGATAGTCAATCCGGCATCGTTGGAGGGACTCTAGCACCGCCCATGTTTCGACCGAATCAAAGGCCTTCTCATAGTCCACAAACGCTAGACATAGCGGCAAGTTATACTCTTGTAAGTATGTATAATATTATTTTCAATTTGATAGAAATTTGTAAATAATGTATAAATTGCATGATTTGCATGCCATAATTTTGTATTTTTTTATGTAAGATAAAGTATCAAGATTTTTGCATGCCCTTTGAGGCCGATTACAGTGTGACTATTTTTTAACTAAGATTTATGTTAATTGAATATTAAATAGAGATAGATTACATATTATGAGACTAATCTGGAATTTAAAAAAAAAAATTGAAAACTATACCTACATAGGTACCGAGTTGCCCAGGGCAACACACACAGGGCAGGGTGTCACCATCACCAAATGAATTCAGAACTCCTTTTTCGAAGGTTCAAAGTGAAGGCAATGTCATATTGCACCTATTTATTTTTTAATTAGTTTTTTTTTTATCGCATAATGCTTAGTTTTTCTATCTACTTTCTATATTTCAAAACGTGGATGGTAGGTACCGCGATTTTTTCTGGTTCTAATAATAATGTTGTGGCTTCAGATATTGATTAAACTTTGACTTTGCCTGTTATTTATGTTTTTTTATTTAACTACTAAGGTTAAGTGGCGGTCTAGGTCGCCGTAACACTTCCGGGTTTTCTGTATTGAAAAATAGCTTTTGTTCTTTGGCAAAACAGTAAGTAAACTGTATGAGCCCTAGAGGGTTGAAGAAACCATAGAATATAGTAATTATTATATTTTTTAAGTATCTACTATTATTTTTACGTACTTACGTATTATAAGATTTATCGGAAATATATTCTAATCTTTATCTATACATTTATATCTTCAGTACAATTTAAAGGTACTGAATTAAAAGGAAAGTTAAAGTTATTATAATCCTCTATACACTTTGACGGGAGATTATTTATCTCGAGTTGTTTAACAATCAAATAAATCCTACTCCAGGGCAGCAAAGCAAAAGCGTGTAATCCTGTTATCCTGTTATTTATGACGCTTTCAGAAACGATTTGTAGAAGTCGTAAACCTACACCTACTATCAGAACCATTGATAAAAGCACCTTTCGAAATAGGCCGGCTTGTTCTCTGTATTTCAATTGAATGTACATACTGTAACCCAGCGGCTCTCCCTGGGACCGCAGGGTATACTCGTCAGGGGTTTCCCACCCTTTAAATTTTTTTTAAGTACTAAATTATATATCTAACTCTCTCTATATTAATAATATCTACGGGGTGCGAATGTTATTTTTGTAGGGAAACATATTTATTGATAGTTACTGAGAAAACTAACTGTGACTGATGGAAACAGACAGTGATGAATTTCGTTTATTCACTTTAATCCTACAAAAGAATCTAAAAATAATATTACCAAAACAAAGTTTGCCAATAATGATAATTACGAGACGCTAGAATATACGAGCTAAACGGGCAGACCCAGCTATCTCCGATGTTCTGTTTCTGTAGCCGCGTTTCCTGCATAATAGAGATGTTTACAGCCGGCACAATGGCCGCGCGATGGTCCATAAACCGGCATCTGCATCACAATTAACAATACGTGACACATGCGCATAACGTAGTGAATAAAAAATAGATTGATTTCACGTGCTACATGGTAATTTAAAGTCGTATGCATATTTCTGAAAATTGCTAATTACAATTTCATTTTGCTAAAATCATAAATATGTTATATTCAAACAGTAAACATAAAGAATCACAAGAAATTTAGTTTGATATTGATAATTAATCCAGCTATCTTAGGAATAGCGCATATCTGTCGTAGCGCGGCGTACATACCGGGAGGGTAACAATTCATTGGCGCTGGCTGGGTCAATTATTGTAAGCTCCTAGAGATACGGCATGCCTGGCCTTAGGCCTTAGGTGTATTGAGCGAGGATATTGTATGTAACTGAGATCAATGCCTGTTGCACTTACCGACTCTAGGAGGACTTACGTAGTGTTGTGGCACATTGGCACCACTAAAACTTCCCGGTGACCAACTCAACCATTTTGGGAAGGATCCGGGATTCGTCGATGATGGGCATCTAGTGTTAAAAGTATTGTGAAAATCTTTTATACCTATGTTTTATAGGTGGACAAGAATAAGGGTGCCCGCCCACGTCCAACAATACACATGCACAAGGAGGAAAATTTAACGTACTGATTGCAATAATGTAACATACACGACCTACAAAAAATCTGTCAGAAAAAAAAAAAAAATCTGTCCTTCACAAAGTCTTAGGTGGGTACTGGGTACCATTTTTTTTTTATGGCGGGGAAACTCCTAACGAGAACCCTGCAGCCCCGTGGGGAGCCGCAGGGTTATGTGGGGTTCGCACCCACTAAAACCCCGCCGGTGTCCTTCTCGGCTGATAGCAGGAGGATCGCGGGTAAGCCTGTGGAATTCTCCGCGACCCCCCCCCCCCACAGCATTGGCTGTATAGCCTCTTCTCGGAGGGACATGATGGTTGTCCCCCCGGAGCGTGGTAGCTTTCCTAACGCTCAACGGCGGAAACGGGACACCCGCGTTCCGTCGTCCTTCTCGGGGCCGTTATATGACTACACGAGGCCCCCGCCTCGTGCACCCAACGATCCCGGGGTCCCCTCTTAGTCGCCTCTTACGACAGGCAGGGGATACCTCAGTCCTATTCTTCGCCCGTTACTGCAGGGCGTGCGGCGGCGCTTCAAGGTCTCGCGCCGCCGCGGCGACGAACTCGCCGTCTGGCCGGGTTCGCCGCCTCCCTCTCGCGTTCGGCCGCCTCCTTGGCGAGCATGACTGCTTCGCAGAAGGAGACGACCGCCGCGTACTGGGTACCCTAACCTAAGTAGAAATATTTAATTTACTCACTAAGTTCTAGAAAATCATGGTACTTAACCATTGCAAAGATTTAACAAAGGCTTTGATTGCTACATAAACGAACATCGTTGTATAGAATTGCATTTATATGCATGTCATAGGAAGATTTAATAATAAGTTTTTTTGCGACAAAACTAGGGATTTTGTTTTGTTTGATTTGAAAATAAATTTTAATGTATACCTACTAGTTTTTTTTCTCTGCAAAAACTGTTTTTTCTTAGCATGTTTGAAAAACAAAAATTATATTATCCGTGTTTTCGCAAAATCACTACATATTTTTTTCTAAAAAAGTAATAATCAAATCTTCCTACAACATGCATACGGCGTACGCGCACGCCACGCTGGTACTTTTCCTATGCAATCACAATGCGCTACGCTTTTACCTACTGCTTTACGTCGAGATAATGCCAACTGCCAACCAGTAAGTACACCTCCACTAGCCTACATTTTATAATAATAGGATCGTAAGTATTACTTTGTTTAATATTAGAGTTTATGTACAGTCACGGACTAGGAGGCCGTAACAGATTTGTCTATGGTTTCGTCAGCCCTAGTCTGTATTACCAAAGAACAAGAGCTATTTTGCAATACAGAAAAACCGGAAGTGTTACGCCGAACGTGTCCGCCACTGTACAAAAGAGAATCGCATTAAAGACGAACAATTTTATGGAAGCTACTACACTGTCTGCTATGAATTACACTAGATTATAGTATAGTTAATTTTGAACAAAACAGAAACATTATAAAAATTAAAGTACCTAATACTTATAATAATATTATAAGTTTAGCGGACTATCTAAGATAGCTTGTATCGATTTTTTCTGCATACTTCCAAGCAAGGCCTAAATTGCCAAGTGTTGTCTATTAAATTTTTTAGGTGTTACCTTTGAAATGAGAAAATTTACAAAATCATCTTAGACATGGCCAAAATTACTCCAATATAGAAGCGATTTTAAATAATGAAAATTCAATTAATAGACTGATTAAAACAGTAATCTATGATAAACATAAAAATAAACATAAAATTTATATTCTTTTAAAATACAGATATTTTGGTTTGTCTCCCTAAACATATTTTTCATTCAAAGAAGTAAGAAGAAGTTCTATGAGTAATCATTCCCCACTTCCTTAGTGAGTAAACAAAATTGAAAGCAATTATTTTCTCAAGTTAAAATTTGCTTTCTTGAATTATATTACTGAGCCAACCACTCTTGAACAACCTTGCTACCTCCTTATAACTAAAGTTTATTAATAGACTATTTGCATGCTTTAATAAAATACTAAATATTAAAATAAATAAAAAAATTTTAGAAAAAAAAAATTCGAAACTCTGCAAGCACGTTTTTTGTCACTGTGGGGGGAGTAGAGTGAGTCTCCTATCCTAGCACAGGTTTTATATACTTAAATATAGGCCACATGCTTGTAAACATATGTACACGGAAACTGAAATAAATTTTTTTTTTTTTTTTTTTAACCAAAAAGCCAATAACCAATTTAGACAAGAAAATATATTTTAGTTAATTTGTGAAAAACCTTAATGTTCAACATAAATTATTAAAAGTATAAGTAGGTATTTAAGAAAAACCTTGAAAGAAGCAATTACAGGAGTATTGAGTAGGCACCGCGAAGCCATAGCCATCGGTGGTGGCGATTTGGAAGCAGTTTTTTATTTGTAATTGTGTTTACTTTTTATTTATTTTTTTGTTTAATTCTTGTAAATAAAACTGTAAATCGGTGATACTTTGATATAACTGTAAATAATAAATAGCGAGCATTGAGTAGGTAGGGTAAAACGTCCTATTACCGCGGTAGTCTAAATCACGTCCTATTACGGCTCTATTTTATCTTTTTCAATTTATGATTCGTTGTGACTGTGTATGGTAAAGGTGACTACATAGTGTCCAAGGGAAACTAACAAGTAACTTATTACCCAGCATTCGTGCGTTTAAAATCGTTTAAAATTACTTAAATTAATTATTTTGTGTAACGTCAGCGAAGCGAGAAGCTGTTTCATACAAACGCAGACTGACTCGTGGTAGAACATTGAATTTTCAGACTTCGTTTTTAGTTCAAACAAACACTTTAAGATTATGTTACTATATTCGAATACTTTTTACATTCAAGAAGTCTTCGTTAATCAAGTTGATTTCCGTTTAAAATCAAATAAAACAAATAAATATGAGTAAACAAAAGTCCGCCGTGTTAGGAAGGCTATTTGAGGGTTCCGCCTATTATGGAGGGTACCATCGGTATTAGGAAAAACGCAGTGTCGGTAATTTTTAAATTTAGTGGTATAATAAATATAATTTATGAACATTTCGTTATTTAAGTGTAATTTTCATTCTCAAGTATAAAACCAATTTTGGAGGTTCATGTTTTTTAACTAGAATCCTTGTTTTTGACGCTTAAAGTTGACAGTAAAATTTAAGTTTGTTAGAATACTGTAAAACCTAACGTATGAGTTTTAATGAAGAAAAATAGTCTAATACATTGATTACTAACGATTTGAGAGTTTTATGGTAAAGTCAGAGTGCTCTTATGTGTAAGTAATAACTTACATTACCGAAATATCTTAACATTATATTTCAGAATAAGGATATAAAAACTCATTAGATATTTTAGTACCTTTTTTTTTTTTTTTAAGGCGGGGAAACACCTAACGAGTACCCTGCAGCCCCGGGGGGAGCCGCAGGGTTATGTGGGGTTCGCACCCACTAAAACCCCGCCGGTGTCCTTCTCGGCTGATAGCAGGAGGGTCGCGGGTAAGCCTGTGGAATTCTCCGCGACACCAGCATTGGCTGTGTAGCCTCTTCACGGGGGGACAGGTGAAGGTCCTGATGCGGTGAGGATCCTGAGCGCGGATGGCTCTTCCTACGCTCGACGGCGGAAACGGGACACCGCGTTCCGCCGTCCTTCTCGGGGCCGTTATATGACTACACGAGGCCCCCGCCTCGTGCACCCAACGACCCCGGGGTCCCCTCTTAGTCGCCTCTTACGACAGGCAGGGGATACCTCAGTCCTATTCTTCGGCCCGGTACTGCAGAGCGTAGATATTTTAGTACCTACCGTATTAGGTTGTAAGGAATCCTAACACGGTATATGGAAATTACAGAGCTAATAATTTAACCGTATTTTTCATAAAGATACCATACATTTTAAAAAGCTTTACTGCAGGTCTACTTATTTGGTTTGTTGTATGGTAAAAACGGGACATCCTGTCTAAATTGTCATACGTAAAATAACTAAAATGCACTTTACAGGGTAAGTAAATAATTAAAAAACTTTCAGAAAAATGTATACTAAAGTTAGTTTTATCGTATTTTCTCATCAATATAATAATTTAATACTAGATTTTACCGCAACTTTGACACACCATACAAAACTGATTATGATTTGTTGGTTGTTTTATTAATTATTGTATTTTGGTTTACTGTTTTGTTGTTGTTTTTTTTGTGCCATTTTTGCATGTTTGTGTCAACGTTGTTGTAAAAAAATGTATCTTTCTTTTTTTTTTAACTTTCTCCACTTGGGTAGAAATCCATTTTCCATCTTTTCTTACCGTTTAACTTAACCTTCACTGACTACACTCTGCTGCTTCGCCAGTTAAATTTTCCTTCAAATATGTTTTATTTGTAAGATTTCATTAAAATTTATTTCGTAGTTTTTACGTGAAAGAGTTACAGACATCCTTTATTACAAACTTTGTTGTTTATAACATTAGTAGGATTATTAAACCCCTCGTCTGGGCCTTTTTCAAATTAAAGTTTTATAACGAAAAAAAAAAGGTTTAGGTTTAGGTATCAATTCGACCTGTATGTATGTTTGTCCGCGATTATTTCGATTTTGTCAAAACCATTTTTCACAAAAGTTTTTTTTTATTCAGAAGAAGTGTTTTAGTACCTAATTTTAACCGATTTTAAAAAATAGGTAGTTCTAAGTTTAGGTTTGTATCAGTTTATTGATTAAGGTTTCGGGTACACGTCCTTTGGCGGACAGACAGACGGACGGATGGAAAAGACATATTAATAAGGTCCCGACCTTATTAATATGTCTTTTCCATCCGTCCGTCTGTCTGTCCGCCAAAGGCACTAATTTCCGAATCGGCTCGATTAATTTTAATGAATAAATTTCACGATATTTTATTTGTCGTCAAAAGAATACTAACAAATATTAAAAACTTCAAAAAATAATGGAAATTTAGAGAAAATTTCAAAAATTGTGCCAAAATCTTCCTTTTTTGAACAAACTTTTGTCGAGCCTCTACTGAGATATTGACCTGGTCAACAGACATTAAATAAAGATCATTTGTAACTTCACTTAATGTAGATTAACAACAAATATTAAAAATTATGTTATTATGCTAGCCAAATTCACACCAATTACGCTTTTATGAGTATAACCTGCGCACATAAAGAAACGATCTCAAAATGGCAGCCGTTGTATGGGCTGTCTCGCTTTTCAACTCTTCTCTCATACTAATATACGCGAGATAGCATTCGTTCGGCCGCCATTTTCAAATCGTTTCTTTATCAGCGCGGCTTATAAAAAAAAACGTCCCCATATTTAATTCATTCCGTTCCATTGTGCAGAGAGATGGGAGAACGTTACGATGCCGTAGATTAATTGATTGATTGTTGTTTTGTTATTCGCCCTTTCAGGTCAGGCAAAGGAACATAATAGCCCATACAGCCAAATATTCATTATTCGTGTTTCCCAAACAAATTATATTACTGGAAACTTCTTAGCGCGAGGCCGTTTATTTAATAGTTGATACACAAAATATTATCAAAATAGCCCCTTACTAGGAAGAACCTGTATCAGTGCCAGTAACAATTACAGCCATTGCATAATATTTTCTGATTGCACGGAACCGTGAGCTGAGTTGAAAATGTTTCATCGTGCGTGTGTTGGCATCCCATACTCCGTAATAGGCAGTGCTTACCGCCGTAATGGGCTTCAAACTTTTTTTTGCCGCCGTAATAGGAATTCCGAATTGTCAGAAAAAATATTTATTTAAAATTAATTATCACTCTAGAATAAATAAAACGACAACTGAAATAGAAAATATAATTATCATAAGTGTCAAAAAAAAATTCAAATATCTGCTAAAATATTTAGAAATGCTTAATTTCTTACCCTACTTTAAAATGTCGTCAAAACGCGCCGTAATAGGGCATGTTACCCTATTTAGTATTTTTAAAACAAATTATTAAACTAAATTTATTATTTAATCATCAATACATAGTATAAAACAAAGTCGCTTCCCGCGTCTGTCCCTTCTTCTTCTTCTTTAAACTTCAGAGTTTCGCTCTTATCTGTGAGGAGCCTCCTCCATTCCTCCCTTTTCCCCGCCATCTGCTTGACTTCTTGATACATCAGACTAATAGGCTGACCGGCAGACCGACAGACCGACAGACCGACAGACAGACAGTTACAAACGTTAAAAAAAATTATAACACCCCTCTGATTTTTCGTCAGGGGTTAATAAATAGGAAATCTTTCATGATTTGCACTGTTACGCAGTAAATATTCGTTCAGCACGAAAAATTCTACTAGTCATATCCTGGAAAAACATCACTTGGTTGTATTAAACCTACTGGTCATCATTTTGCCTTATCGACCTTCATACATTATATTCTATTTTAAAAAAACCTTTTAGGGACCTGGTTGGGTAGGTACATTTTAAGTAGCATAGCGTGACGCTTTCAAACGCACCGTGACTGGCAAAGGCCGCTGCAGCGGGCCCGCGGAGATTAATGACGTCGACAATGTTACTGCTATTATTTTCAGTATGAAAATTACTTTCTACTTTATGACGAACCATATAAGGTAGTTTAAGTAAGAAAAAGAAGTAGTTTTTTTGGTATTGTCAAGGTTACAGCTTCTATTCTTCTCTGCAAACAAAGCAGACAGGTCATCGGGGCTATCTCAGATTATTACTCCTTTTGTAGCACACAATGAGATTAAAGATTTGCTAATTTTCACGGCTGAGCGTTAACAAAAATAACAATATAGAGAACAAGTTTATGAATTATTTTACAAAGTTGATCATGACGCATAAAATCGTGAAAATAATTCTCTAAAGCCAGCATTACAGAAGCAACTATTAATCAATATTTGTCTATTTAAGTAGTAGAGTAGTTAGAATGACGTGCTGGCACCTTTAAACAGAATATAATAATAATAACAAATAAAACATCTCGACCAACTTGTCTTAAAAAAACTTAATCGCTAGAACATTCAACAAAAAATCTTTTAGAAGATCGTAATTTCAGGAATTTACATAATTAGAGCTATAAAACAAAGATGTAAAAAATTCTTTGTTGTTAGAAGTTACACGAATCGGTGCTGAAAGTGGAATCGTAAACGGAAGCTTGAAGGCCACGAGTCTGTACTTGCTGCTGGCTGCGTCTGATAGCGAGCCACCTACTGCTACCGGAACTTTAAAAATAAAATGGTAACTAAAGACACTAAAAATCAAAAACAGAATCTATTAAACTTTGCGATTGAAAAATAATTAGTAGTGAAAAAACGTTTTCTCTTTTTGTTAGGACGCGTTCGGAGTATTAGCACTTATGATTCTTGTTAATTGTCTTTTTAAAGCAAAACAGTGGATGCTCTTTTGATTAAGCAATTAACACTATTTTGCATGTTACATAGTGAGACTTAATTAATACGTTATCTTTAATAAAAAAAGTTTTACAATATCTAATATGTGATGGATATCATCATCATCATTTCGACTGAAATAAGTCTACTTCTGCATATAAGCAGGTCTAGTTAATACGCCACCCTCATCCGGGTTACTCCCGTTCCTCCCTCCTCTGTGTCTTGCTGATCTGCTTGAGTATGGCAGCAGGGTTGGCTGCGAAGCCGCCGTCCATGCTGCCAGAACCTACCTGGATAGGAGCACTGCCGACGTTCTGCTGAAGGTGGATGTAAACAGGGGCGCCTTGTTGACAGAAGTAAGAAACCACACCCCAGCAATCTACTCTTTCCTTTGGCAATGCTATAGCACCCCCTCAAAATTAACCTTTAAAAACAATCCTCTTATTTTGGCAGTAGGCTGTCAGCAGGGCGACCCACTCGGGCCAGCAATATTCAGTTTGGCAATACACCCGGTAATTTCAAATTTAAATTCAAAATTTTATGTCTGGTACCTCGACGACGGCACCCTAGGAGGTGACGCAGACACAGTTTTGGACGATTTATCAAATTTAATAGATATGTTTGGCAAAATTGGTTTAGAACTAAATTTTTCAAAATGTGAATAATTTCTTTCGGAAAAACTAAATTCCATCGAAAAAGAACGATCTCCACAAAATTTAACCTTTTGGCTCCGAATATAAAAATTTTAAACAAAGAATCGCTTCGCCTCCTCGGTCCGCCGTTGTATAACGAGGGGATCCCAGGCTTCATAGACGAACAGGCCTCTTAATTCAAAGACTCACACGACCGACTACTCACCATCCACCCCCACATGGCTTTTTTATTATTAAATTCTTTATAATACCGTATATTTATAATTCGTACCCAATCTTACATATTCACTCCGACCCTTTTGGAAATTTACACAATCTTTTAACAAATTAGACGATAAAATTAAAAACACCCTACCGAAATTATTAATAGCCCTATCCATGACAGATCCTGGTTCCAAGCATCACTGCCTGTTCGTCTGGGCAGCTTGGGAATCCGCAAAATTTCCAGTGTTGCGCTCCCGGCTTTCCTTTCCTCCGTCCACAGTACGCACGTCCTCTTCGGTAAAATAATTAACCCGTCACTCGGTGACGTTGAGGCATCGTTCGTGGACGAGGCAAGGACAGCCTGGAGCGCTGCTTGCCCGGGCGAGGACCACCCTGCCAACCCTAACCTACAAAAGCAATGGGACGAGCCGCTCTGAAGGGCTGTCAAAAAAATCTTTTAGACTTAGTCAACAGAGTTCTGCAAAGCGCGCTCGCCTCCTTGCCGCCTCGGATCCGGTGTCGGGGTACTGGCTGCAAGCTGTTCCATCGGCAGCGATAGGAACCCTGCTAGACAGGATTACCTATCGCTGTCGGTGTGCCTGCGGCTGGGGGTACCGATTTGCGCTCCACATCGCTGCCACTGCGGTGGCATGGTCGATCGATTCGGCCACCATGGACTTTCCTGCGCGCGCAGTGTGAGTCGACTGCCGCGCCACGCCAGCCTAAACGACACAATCCGCCGGGCCCTAGCCAGCGTCCACGTAACAGCCATATTGGAACCCAATGGGTTGGTGCGTGACGACGGCAAGCGGCCCGACGGTATGATTGTCATTCCGTGGAAGCGCGGCAGGCCTCTAGTGTGGGACGCCACTTGTGTCGACACACTGGCGGCCTGTCACGTCAAACACACGGCAACTGGCGCGGGCGCGGCAGCCGCCAGCCGCTGAAGAACTCAAATGGCGCAAATACGCCACTCTTAGCGGGGAGTACGAATTTGTGCCGTTTGGGGTCGAAACCCTGGGGCCGTGGGGGCCGGAGGCGCGCCGATTGTTTAAAGAACTGTCGACGCGCCTGATCGACCAGTCAGGTGACCAGCGGGCCGGGTCATATCTTGGCCAGCGCTTAAGCCTGGCCATTCAGCGTGGGAACGCAGCCAGCCTGCTGGGCACGGTTCCGACCAGTGGCGGCGATCTGAAGGTAATATTTTATTTATAGGCTCTTTTAATTTTTATAGTTTTCCTTTCCTTTTTTTTAAATATATATAATGTACTTACTTAAGTAACTGTAAATATTAATATAATTTTAGGTCGTAATTATAGCTATAATACTGTGAAGTTTCATTCAATTCCAAAAGCAGAGTGGTGTAAAGTGTTACAATCATTAAAATATTCTCGAGAACTTCCCATTCATAACATTACAGGTAATTGGGAGTTCCACACATGCCATAAAATTTAAATGATTTCTTTTCTTATGAGTTTTATGAAATGTGGCGAAACGGTGCAATACTAGCGCCACTCAAAGTCAAAGTCAAAGTCAAATTCTTTATTCAATATAGGATACAAGATATCACTTATTAAAAGTCAATTAGACTACATCTAATCTAATCGCTATTAACACCTTATTTGGTAAAGTATCCTATACTGTGAGAGGCGAGGTAGTTCAGGGTGCCCACCAATTGGCTCAGGTAAACAAATGTTTGCCTTGCCTTACGACAATAGTCGCCTGGAGAGGCCCCCAAACGAGCCCTCCTCTGTCAAATGATTCTACTCCCTTTCGCAATGATTTTACAGCGTAGATAAGAAAGGGGTAACAAACTCTACTTTACAATTACACAGTTGTACAAATTACTAATAAGTGTCAAAAAGCCAGCATAATTTTGCACTGATGAGCTGCTACTGTTACTGCAAGTCAACGACTCTTAATTTAGACAATTGTTCCAATAGCCCCACTTCTGTACTGAAACAGTTCATTCATCAGAATGAGTGATGCACAAATTGTGTTATTTAATTAAAACTTAACACAATGCAAGTGGCAAAACACAATTGACCGTTTTGAAGGATTACACTTTATCAAATAAGGACCTAACCTGAAGCCTCCGATAGCATAATACCTAGTTAACATAACCGCGCTTATCTGTTTTACTTTTTTAATTTAGCGAATGAATCGCGATTTTTCACTAAAGGCGCTTTGAAAGACAATAACAATAACAGGTAACAGTAGCATGTACTTAGTGTAGCACAGCAGGAATATGAATGTCAATTACATAGGTGTAGTAGACATAAAATGTATGGAACCCGCGTCGTTCCACAATATGCTGCAAGATAAAAGTACAGTTTCTTACTTCACTCCAGAAACTATACTTATTAATATTTTGATTAAAAAAGTGTTACATTTAATTCCTGTACCTTATTCAATAAAACTAGCCGGTTTTTTTTAACACAATTACGTAGAAGAAGTATACTTACACATAGTGCACTATTTAATACTAAGAAGAAAAACAAATCGTTTTCAGCATCAATATACCTACTAACAAAGAAAAAGAGAACCCTTGTTCCACATGATTTATCAAAAGGACCTTTTATGGGATTAGCTTTAACGACTGTTTTGTGTGTATTGCCTGGTCTCTTTGGTCACACCTAAAAATTTTCTTAAACTGAGATCCTAATTATTAAGAGTAGGTTTTATCTAATCTTTTTATTGTTATTGATTATAAAAAGTACATAAGGATTATAGTAGGAGCCTGTCTTCCTGATGTCACTGCAGTCCTTTTTTGGGTTCCGTATTGAAGCGAGGAACTCTTAGGCTGACATTCACAGTCAGCGCGCAAAGTTCAACTTCGACCTGACTGGCTCAAGTATCATATTAGCGACTCGGAGTAGACTCGCAATCATTCGTATTCAGAGACGAGTTTCGCTGCCACTTGGGTTTGACTTCGCGAAGTTCAAACATTCGGCACAGATGCAATAGTTTTCATCTCACAATGGTAAAACACCACAAAATTTTATCGATTGTCTATGCTCATGGACACCCTATTTAAAAAAAAGTTGAAAGACAGAGAGTTGTTGTATTATTATTATTTCGTACATCGAAAAGGGATGGCACATTGAAGTACCTATCTACCTTATAGGTTAGAATCGTTTGTTTTGATTTCAAAGTAAAACAAATCACTAGAAAAAACACGCTTTACAGAATGGAATTCCAGTGCTTATCTTTCGGCTTCTTCATCAGACCTTGAAGCCCTATCGTGGTCAAAGTTACAAAATTACAAGACTGCTCTAACAACTTCACACACAGCTTCGATACCGATGTTTCATAAAGTTTCAGTTTATATCCTCCGGCTCCATCATCAGATCAGTTCGACAGTACAATATAATTGTATTGTCATTAGAAATACACACTGCTGCCAATTTTCATGACGCTTCGCTACGACCCTTGGAAGATGATTAATTTTGTTCCATTACATTATGGAGCAAAGGCAAAACGATCGACTGACCAAGCCGTCCCCGAATGGAGAACAAGAGAAGGGAAAAGAAGTGTAGGCAGACCACCAGCCAAATGGACCTACGATATAAAGACCGTTCCTGGAGAAACATGGATGAGACTGGCAGCCGCTGAAGCCAACTGGAAAATACTTGGAGAGGCGTTCGTCCAGCAGTGGGCTTATATATGATTAAGGTAAAGGAAGAAAAGGTTAATACAGGTCAACTTCATTCAAAATTTAGGTTTTTGGACTAATTCTAAAGATTGTTTTGTGAAATTATTAAATCTTTATAAAAACATTTAAAAGTTTTGTTTTTAATTATGAATTCTAACTAACTTACACATTTTAACAATATAGCTTCCACAAAAGCAAAGCCTGTATTGTTGCAAATAAAAAATTTTAGTTAGTGGGCCGCAGTTAAAAATTACAGTTAATTTTTTATTGTGGTTAGTGGGATGGGTAGTAATTATACAAAATAAAATGGAAATAATGTTAAATATGTAACATTAATAAAATACATATTATTATTATAATAATACAGAATAACTATTCGAAAGAAAAAAGTATAACCCTATTGTAGTAAATCACGCCAAGTTTTTAATATGATCAGATTTTTCTATTGAGTCACAAGGACATGATTAGACATAAGAGCTGAACCTAGGTTACTACAGTTGAGGAGTTTATGGAATTTAGTTTACTGCGGGAAAGTGTGATAGTTTTAGGAAAAGGAATTTAATTTATTAGAAACTAGAGGCTGCCCCGCGGTTTCACTCGCGCAGATTTCTCATAAAATCAAAAATCAATTTTTTTCCCGTTCCCATGGGAATTTCGGGAAATCCTTTCTTAGTGCTCACCTACACTCCCTAAGGAACCTACATGCGAAATTTCAGCCCGCTACGCCCAGTAGTTTCGGCTCTGCGTTGTCTGTCAGTCAGTCAGTCAGTCAGTCAGTCAGTCAGTCAGTCAGTAACGGAAGAGTTTTATATATATAGATTACTTACCTACCTAGATTTTCTTGAAGCCAAGAGGTAACAAGCATTAGTGTGGTACTTACAGTTTAGGCTAATAATCAATGTATATGTCACCGGAAAATAATAAGATTCGCAAGTTTATAAATTTCCTAGGAAATTTATAAACTTTCGTAGGATTCTAAACGAGAGATAAATTGAATTATTTTACGCCCACTTTTTCGCAAATTTATAAATTTTCGACGCGTCGTAGTAAATTTATAAACTAACGGATATCAATCCGTAAGATTCTAAACGGATCGACCAATCACAGAAGAGCTTTTAATTTTACGCTTTTTGAAATACGGAAAATAACACACTGCTCTCTGATTGGTCGATGTTGACAGTGAAAATGCTTGCGTCCTTAGACTTACGTACAATCAGACTTGCCAAACAATTCGATCACACTAAAAGTATTTTTACTGGTACTAAAAACTTAGTAGGTTTATAGGTTAATATGTGACCGCTAATGTGCGAAATTCAGTAAAAGTGCACTAACTGGCTGAATCCGTTAGAGTTCGAAATAAAATGTTGTTCTCAACATTAACTAGGTAATCTGCAAAATCCCTAGGTAATCTACAGAGTTAACGACTAAGTTAAGTTCGAAAAATTGTTGCCTTAGATTTCAGTTTAACACAGGTAACCCAAGCTCCGCTCGCTTCGCTCGCTACGCTGGTTAAAGATCACAAGCCAAACCTAACCTAACCTACAATTTTGCCCTAGATTTGAATTTTAGTTAGGAGCTTTCTGTTTTCCGCACTTTAACGGCGAGACCCCAGATACCCCATATTTCACATAAAATTTCGCACATTAACTGACCTAAACAGTGTGCCCGGGAGAGAGCACATTAACGTATTTCGCACTATAACGGTGACAGATATAATATGCTATTATGGGATAATAGCATATTTTATCAAAAAGTAACCTTGTATTTTAGGTACCTACCTACCTACCTACCTAGTAGGGGGTTAAAATTCCCTATTTCACTCTACCAAAATAAAACATTTTGGTCATGGCTAAAACTTTCGTAGCTCTGTGTTAAATTTCAATTCATTATACATGGCGTTTGGTTATTGGTTACTTATTATTTTACGAGTGAGTTTAGTAAGTTTATCAATTTACGAAAATGTAGGCGTAAAATAATACAATTTATCACTCGTTTAGAATCCTACGAAAGTTTATAAATTTCCTAGTAAATTTATAAATTTACGGTTCTTGTTATTTTCCGGTGACATATATAAGAGATAACAAAAGTCAATCCAGATTCAGAGTGAGCAACAACTTATTCGCTAAGACCATATATCTATTTTGAAAAATTATTGATTTGTGGCAGACCTATACCCTATCAACTTACGTACCTCCAACCAGAATAATAAGTGGGTAAATAAAAATAGGTGTTTCAATTAGATTCTTTAATTTCTTTTCAAGTAACATAGGTATAAAATATAATTCCTGAAGGCGAGACCAAATAAAGTTTTTTATGATTTTTCAAACCATTAACCGCTGGTGCTGCTGCTGTATCCAGCTCCACAAATCGTTCGTAATACTATAATGTTTATAAATTCTTAAACAAAAATCTAACAACGAAATTCTTGGATGTGGCCAGTCTTGTGTTTTCCGACCTGCAAGCATCATGGGTAGCTTTTCCATACACAAATGGTTATCCATTCTATAGTGGTCCAAACTATAAAGAGGGTCCTGGTAAGACAATTTCCGCAGTCAGTTAGATATGTTAGATAAGTAGATTAGCAAAAAGAACGAAAAACCGAAAAACCAATCAACTCAGATCAGAAACAAAAACAAGCAGTGATATTTTTCAAACAATTGATTGATTACTTTCGTGACTGTGTGTGGTATTGATAGAAATGTCTTGTCCTAGCCGTCGCGAGTGCTAGCCAAGTGCTAAATTTGGTGACTCGGGCCGTCTCATGCTTTGCCGAGTGACAGGGCACTGAGATCACTATGATACTCGACTGTGAATATGAATTTCGAGCGGAGAGCGAGTTTACGGGCGATTTTGACAGTTCGGAGTGATACTCAGTGCTGCAACTCGACTGTGAATGTCAGCCTTATTTATCGATACGTTTGCCTGTCTGCCTGTCTGTTCGTCTCTGTCTGCAACTATCATTTTTCTCCCAAACTTTTCAAGTTAGAAGTTTGTTTTTTTTTAATCCTTATTATGTTAAGTGTCCACCCACTCCGCAAAGAGTTATATTGACAACCCCATGTTTTTTTTAAATTTATTTTTACCTATAATTTACTTAAAATTTCAAAAAAAAAATACTATAAATAATGTCATTAATTACAGACAGAAAAAACAAATAATATATTATACCCAAGTACTTGATAACTTTGATTTAAAAAAACTTTAAGTTATCCAGCCAAATAATTAATAAATAAACTCGAAACCCAATACCTACTTATTCATTCATAACTTATATTTCATAGTATATTTAAATTTAGACATTCATAATCACGATTTATAGAATGCAAATCAATTTGAGTTAAATTATTAATTACCTTTAGCCTCTCTGTTCCAAGGGCTGGCTCTTGGCTGGCTCTTTCCACTGAATTTCTTTTGTAATTAAAAAGTAATGCAAACTTTTCCACTTAGTTCTTCTGACTTCAATAAAAGACTGTAAAGACTTCACCGGCCGGCGGAAATCCAATGCAATAAAATGTCTAGTATATGTTTGCCAACCAAGGATGACTGTTCCATGATGATAAGATATCGGTACCTAGACGCGCACGCGCCTCGTCGACCCTGCGCACGCCCGGCGCGCACCAGCCGTTCTTATCAACTAAACACAACACAACACAACACAACCATCACCTATACATTTTCCAGTCCGCCTGACGACCATCTTCATTGTTCGTGTACGGTACTGCCTGTTCTACAACCGAGATAGAACATACTGCCTATTAAATTAACTATTTAAAAAAATTACAAGTAAGGAACGAATCAATAAAAATACATTTAGTTAATTTTTGAAAATATATTAATTTGAATGTTAATTTAGGAGATCGCGAAGTATAAATGTCCACTTTTAGTTTTTGTTAAAACGATTTATTTTCTTTCAAAGTAGTTTTATTGGCTGAGATTGTAAGGCTTAAGGCTTGGTGCTTCAAAAATTTGTGTTTTTGAAATTTTTTTAAACAATCTGAGACATACAAAATTGATGTCTTCATTCTGAAAAAAATATATGTGTTAGTTAAGGATCTAATCTAGTCATCATACTAAAGGAAAACAGGATCTAATTAATTTTAGTTGATAGAAAAAAATCTCAAAGTTACCTCTTTTTGTTCCGTTTTTTCCATTTTATTTTTAAACCGCTGATTGTTTTTATTTGATTTTTGGAATGAAAATTGCTGACCTTACCTTAAGAAACCAATTTTGATACCGATATTACATTTATAAAACCGTCGCATTACAAACTTACCTTTTTTATTCCCACAAATAAAACTTAAATCATAGGGTACTTATATAGTTATATCATATCTTTGTTAGTTCTGTGGCGCCGATAACACAATATTAATATTACATTAGCACAATATTACGTGGTATACTTACTCAAATTACTTTAAGAAGGCAGTAATTTATGTCTTAATAGAAAATGTTTCCTTTTTATTTAACGCTTTTCGGTTTTTTCGGCTGTTTAATTTTTTGATGAAAAGATTTTATTTTTTGCTTTTCAGTTTAATTTTTATGGAATCCCCCCCCCCCTCACTTCAAGGTTCACCTTCACCTCAAATCACCCTCCAAACGCTGGTCTCACACCCCTGAAGGTGGTCAGACGACCTGGTAAAGGTTGCGGCCTATGTCCAGCAGTGGACGCTATCGTGTGAGATCGGCTGCTTAAAATCAAAACCTAGTAACTCGTTTTAACAAAAATGTTCAGGAGAGCCAAAAAACGGGTCGACCACTTTAATTCGTTGTCCCGAAGAAACCAGACGCAATAGCGATTTCGGTGTTTGACCAAAAGTTTGACTATATTGTTGACTATAGTCACACTTAAATCGATCCCACTATTTTTTTTTTTTAATTTACCCAAATATGACAATGAAAAAAATTTTGAAATACAATCTCTGAGTTAATTCTCTACTTTTTAAAGCATTTTATATTTTTAGTTGTACGCTTCGAATGAAAAATGTTATTTTTTGAAGTGCATTCATTTAAAAGTTATACAAATGATTTATTTGTGGCAGAATTAAGTTTTGTTTACGATTTGGTTACGACTCGTGGTTAATTCAGCCAAATTTGTATACTGTTTTTGTAACTTACTAAATTCCATCAAAATTTGATTGATTTTATAATCGGCGCCAAATTCAAAACATAGTAAGTCAGCTTTCAAATTCATAACCTAGTAAGTCGGTTGAGTTGCTAGGTTTTTTTATTTGTAATCCGACATGCGCTATGTTAAGAATATGTACTTCATGGAAATTTCAATAACTTTTCCAAATTGGGTAGACTTGCTAAATTTTATTTTTAAAATTACGTAAAAAACTGGGTGTTTTAAGGTTCATATCAAATCTATACCGCCTAGTAAGTCGAAAAATGACAAAAACGTTTTTTTTTGCAAAAACACCGTTACTAGGTTTTGAATTTGGGCAGCCGAGATGATGATGATGATTATTATTATATTAGTCGGCGAGGCGCTTCTCCAGAAGTCCCCCAGAGTCCTCCAGAAGAAGGCAGGTAGTCGCCACTTACAATGGAACTGGTGGGGCGAGTGTTGAAAATTTTGCGGTTTTTGTAATCCAATCGTCGTAGGTCGCCAATTTAGAGAACTCCTATGTCCGCCCGCCTGCAGTAGAAATAACTCCAGAGGTTGAAGAAGGGATGATATATTTACACATGGTTAGGTACACTATTTACAAGAAAATGAATGCATGTTAATGTGTACAGCGGCTGAGATGTACTGCCTAGTTAACAAAAGTCTTTTTGAAAGGTAACAATGTCAATTTTAAAATCTTCTTCTATAAATTAAAAAGTAACAGTATCAAAAATTAGTTTGGTTACAAAAAGGTTGGAGGAAAGGCACAATTTACTTTTATATAAAAAATATATATATACTTATGCGAGCAGTTCTCACGTAAATTACAATATGGAAATACAATCTGTGAGTGAATAAAAAAGGCATCCATATTTTATCCACCCTTAGGCCGCATTTGCAGGCCGCACGCAGGGCGTTGCGCGAGGCGTCGTGCGGGGCGTGCTGCGCCCAAATCAAATGTATAGCAATAGTATGAGACCGTTTAAAGAGACGCGCATAGGCCTATGTTCGATATCGTATAAGGAAACGCGTCGGCTCCCGCGGCGGCGCCCGCAGCGGCGGCGCCCGCAGCGGCGGCGCCCGTGGTGGGGCGCCCGCGTCGGAGCCCACACGACATCCCGCACAACACGCCGCGTCTTCGTAAAGGAGGCCTTAGGGTGTGATTTTAGTTCCAAATAAAAAAAGTTATCAACTCAAACTATATCGTTATTTGTTTAAAATTAAAACAACCAGTGGTGTTTTATTTATATTGAGAAAACACTACAAAAAGGGTTTACTTTGATATTTATTTCTACAGAGTGAAATTCATTACATCTGGTTACTTTTTAATAACTTGTCTAAACTAAATCCTACATCTATATTTTTCAGAATTAAGAAATCTGTTTTATATTTCTCAGATGGTTTAAAAAAAACTCGTTATTACAAATACCTTACCTAAACGCAAATTCTTGTTAGCTGAAACGAAAATCGGAAAGAAAAATTGTGCGGTAGGTATAAACATCTCGATTTAACTTCGGCTTGTATGAAAAGTAATAAAATTTAAAACTGCCGCGACATTTCGCATTTCGACGCGCGCATGTCACAGCTGCGAGGGTGGGGGACCCTCATACCTAATTAGGTAAGAAGCTTCAAACTACGGAGTCTTAAGATTGGGCGCTCATTGACGAACAGCAGGTAGAAATCATGGAAGCTAAGACTGAGAGAGAATCTTGGCAGCATCCCAAAACAGATGCTGGCCGGAAACATTAGGAAGAAAACTGAGAAACAATTACTACAGGAATGAGGATAAATGGACAGAAAATAACTTTTAACATATTATGGAGTGCTTTTATTATAAAATGTCGGCCATTATCAGAAATGAGCATTTTGGCGCGTCCGGGCCGTTATTAAATACTTTTTCTTTAAAAACTTTGTCAAAATAGGTCTTCATGGCTTCTACTAATCCATATCAAGGTATTACATAAAAATTCGAAGTTAGATAAAACACTTTTGGGGTCTAAAAATAACTCAAATCTCTTGTTATCTCACTACCGTTCCGCGTCCGCTACCCGATTTTGTGCAGACACTTGCCTGTAGTTTTTTGTTTTTATCGGTGCAACTAGATTTCATTCTTAGTAAATGCTCGGCAATACATGTCCGTTATTTTAATATAAATTTTAAAATTTTAAAAACATTCTGAGAAAAGTTATCATGGTTAATCTGCTCGTCCGGCCGAACTAAGGGCTTACCGTTACGTTCCTTAATTTTCGATGCCCATCCATACTACGAAATGGCATAAAAGTCACCAGTGGATTAAGTGTTATTTTGTAAATATAGTGGCTTTGTTATCAGTTATACCGCGGATTTGTCATGTTTGGACGAATGTTGGACTATTATTTTAAATTTTACACGTGAATGTGTATGATTGCCGTTACCTTGGATTTCAAATGTTATAATTACCGTTACGATACCTTAATAAAAAATACTTATTTGTAAATTATAGTGTTTATTGAAAAACACGCAGAACTATGTCTTAAATTGTCTGCATTAGCAATTTTTTATCAAATCTGTTTGTTTTTAGATTTATGAATAAAAATATCTTGTGTCCTAATTACCGTTACGCAAATTACCGTTACATATAACTACCGTTCTATGAAAATTTTGTATGGACTTCAAAAATATTTATATTGATTTACAAAATAACATTTATCATTATAATATTTCTAGTTTACTACACAACCCACCACAACAGTACTTTTTTTTCTAAGTTTGTGAGGTTGTCAGAGTGATTATATTTTAAGCGATAAGGCCACCCTTCCAACATTACCATTGTTTTCTGTATCCTGTGTTTTTATTTTTAGTTGTTAATTTATATTTATTTGTTTTTTTTTTATTTTTTTTTTAAATGCAAACACTTTGGGACCATTGCAAAAAATCTTTCGCCTCTATTTGCAATATTTGTGAGTTTTTGTTTGTTGGTTTTTTGTATTAAATTGGCATTTAATTGCACTTTCGTTCTAAAAATAAAAATAATTAAAAAGTATAAAACAATTTTATGAATAAAAAAAATTGGAATACGTCTGAAAAAAAATAACACGGTAGGTTACATTATAATTATCATCCCCTTGCATGCCTCTTAATATCCGGGCTCCGTCCCATGATACCGAAGAGCATGAGAAACATCATAATAATTGTGAGATTTTAATTGTAATTTTATGTCTTAGAAGGCTTTTTGACAAGTTCTTCCTAAGCTTATATTGTTATCTATTTTAAATTATATTCATTTAATAATGTTTAATTACAAATAGAATAAAAAATACAATTAATTACGAATTTTCTAATTACCGTTACTATAAATTTCTTAATTTTTAATTACCGTTACCATATCATTTTTTAACTTCTTATAAATCGAAAATGGCTGAAACAATTTGAGTGCCAACAAGACTAATAATTAAGTTTATATATAGTTTAACACATTTCAAGAGTTAATAAACAAATAAAATGCAAAATAAAAATGGTAACGGTAATTAGACGGATAATGCTCAATCGTGATAATGACCGATGTATATAGAATACAAAGTATAAAATAAAGTCGCGAAAAAAAAGAAAAATAACCCGCGTAGAAAAATATTTTGTAGGTATTGCTTTCTAAGCATTTCAGATATCTCTTTCATTCAATGTAGAATAATTACAAGGACGAATCCCTCCTTAGAGTTCTTCTGTTTTATGAAGGTATGATTTGTTCGACGAATTCAAACAAATAAAAATACGAAATATAAACAGTTTTTCACAATTTAATTTTTTTCTGAAGAATTTTTCCAAGCTTTTTAAATCATAAACTAAAGAATTCAGAGCTCATTATCTCTATGTAATATCATTACATAGAGATAATGAGTTTGTCTCTGTCTCACTTATGATAAGTTTGTTATTACTGAAGGAGTAAGAGTATAGTAGTTTTCAATTCCTACTAAAATTGATTTCATTTAGTAAAGTGGCGGGCGGTCTAGGACGGCATAACACTTACAGTTTTTCTGTATGAAAAATACCTCTTGTTTCTTTGGTATAGAAATATAGCTTCTGCCGCACGAAACCAAAGACTAATCTGTTCGCCCTCCTAGACCGCCACTGTACTATGTGGTGAATAAAATTAAATGTCTGTTATGGTTGGTAGTGTATTCTATGTTCAATTTATTATATTAATAACCCCCGACGAAGGAATTCAGAGACGGGTGTTATAATTTTAACGTGTCTATCTGTCTGTCTGTCTGTGTATCTGTTTGTGGCATCGTAGAGCCCAAACGGCTGAACCGATTTTCGTTTAGTTTTTTTTGTATCATAGATAATTTCGGGCCGAGTGTTCTTAGCCATGTCTGATGAAGATCTGATCAGCGGTTTGAAGATGATCAGCTCTTGAATAATGGATGAGAGGATTTAACTAGCTTCCTTATGTCCGATCGATTTTGAATTTGGTAACATGTTACATCTATGATATAGAAAGTATTTGTTAAGGTAACCATGACCTGATCTTCCGTTTGAATATAATCAGCTCTTGAATAATGGATGAGAGGCACTAACTAGCTGCCTTATGTTCGATCGAGATGAAATTTGGTACCATGTTACATCTATGATATAGAAAGTATTTGTTTAGGTAACCATGACCTGATCTTCCGTTTGAAGATGATCAGCTCTTGAATAATGGATTAGAGGATCTAAGTAGCTTCCATATGTCCTATTGAGTTTAAATTTCGTACAGAGTTACGTCAATGATATTGTAAGCATCATCATCATCATCATCATTTCAGCCGTAGGACGTCCACTGCTGGACATAGGCCTCCCTTAAGGCTCTCCATCTGTACCGATCGCAGGTGGCCTGCATCCAGCGTGGACCCGCAACCTTGCGCAGATCATCCGTCCATCTGGTCGGTGGACGTCCTACGCTGCGCTTGCCGATCCGTGGTCTCCACTCGAGAAGAGTATAACTTGCCGCTATGTCTAGCGTTTGTGGACTATGAGAAGGCCTTTGATTCGGTCGAAACATGGGCGGTGCTAGAGTCTCTCCAACGATGCCGGATTGACTATCGGTACATCGAAGTGCTGAAGTGTTTGTATAGCAACGCCACCATGTCTGTCCGAGTACAGGAACAGAATTCGAAGGCTATTCCCTTGAACAGAGGCGTGAGACAGGGAGATGTTATATCTCCGAAACTGTTCACCGCCACTTTAGAAGACGCCTTCAAACTTCTAGAATGGAAAGGGCAGGGCATCAATATTAACGGCGAATACATCACTCTCCTTTGGTTTGCCGACGACATCGTAGTCATGGCAAGGTCGATGGAGGAACTCAGCACGATGCTCGAAGGCCTCAACCGAGTCTCCCAACAGGTGGGCCTTAAAATGAACATGGACAAGACGAAGGTCATGTCTAATGTCCATGTTCTGCCTACCCCAGTTATGGTTGGGAACTCGGTTCTCGGAGTTGTCGACGAGTACGTATAAATAGGACAAACCATCCAATTAGGTAGGTCCAACTTCGAGAAGGAGGTCAATCGCCGAATCCAGCTCGGATGGGCGGCGTTCGGGAAACTACGCAACGTCTTCTCGTCCAATATTCCTCAGTGCCTGAAGACGAAGGTATTTAACCAATGTGTGCTGCCAGTGATGACATACGGTTCTGAAACGTGGTGCTTCACTATAGGGCTTATGAACAGGCTCCGAGTAGCTCAACGAGCCATGGAGCGGGCTATGCTCGGGATTTCTCTGCGGGATCGAATCAGAAATGAGGACATACGCAGAGAAACCAGGGTCACCGACATAGCCAAGCGGATAAGCTCGTTGAAGTGGCAATGGGCAGGTCATATAGCCCGCAGAACAGATGGCCGCTGGGGCCGAAAAGTTCTCGAGTGGAGACCACGGATTGTAAGCATATGTTAAGGTAACCATGACCTGATCTTCCGTTTGAAGATGATCAGCTCTTGAATAATGGATGAGAGGATCTAACTAGCTTCCTTATGTTTATGTCCGATCGAGTTGAAATTTGGTACGGTGTTACTTCATACATAGGGACAGACGCGGGAAGCGACTTTGTTTTATACTATGTATTGATACCTTTTTTTTTTGTTGCAAAAGTCGACCTCTCTGACTTAAAAAATTCATGGTGACGACTCGAGGTTACGACTACAGGGAGACAGCAATAATCGCCACTGCTGGTGTCGCGCACGTGGTGCGCAGAATCCGAATGGTGGGCCTTGAGGTGGCCCTCCAAAAGTCCCAGGCGGTGTGGTTTCACGGGGCGAGAAATCCTCCCCCGACGAACACACCCATCATTGTGGGCGGGGAGACCATTGCCGTCGAGTCGACCCTGAAATACCTGGGGTTGGTCCTCGACGGTAGGTGGACGTTCCACGCTCACTTTGAGCGCCTGGGACCAAGATTGCTTGTGGCGGCAGCAGCGCTGAGCAGGCTGCTGCCGAATCTTGGAGGGCCAGCGGCCTTTTGCCGGCAGCTCTATGCGGGGATCGTGCGGTCCATTGCGATGTACGGCGCCCCGATCTGGGCGCCTGCACTGGACAGCCACATTGAGGTGTTGCTGGGCCGAGCCCAGAGAACGATGGCTGTCCGGGTAGCGCGTGGATATCGCACGATCTCCCGCGAGGCGGCGTGTGTGCTGGCGCGGAGTCTGCCGTGGGACCTTGACGCGAGGGCCCTCGCGGACATCTTCCACTGGCGCGAGGAGGCGCGTGCGAGGGACCACTGGCCCACTCCGCGCAAAATAGCAGCTCGCCGGCAGGAGGCCGACGCCGCTGCAGAGGAAGTTTGGGCGCTCAGGCTGGAGAGGCCGAGCGCGGGGCACAGGACGGTGGAGGCGATCCTCCCCGTCCTGCCACAGTGGTTGCATCGGCATCACGGGGCTCTCAGCTTCCGGCTAACGCAGGTGCTCTCGGGGCATGGTTGCTTCGGGAGCTACCTTGCTATGCTGGGGCGCGAGCAGTCCCCCCGATGCCATCACTGTGACTGCCCCGAAGATACGGCCCAGCACACCTTGGAGGTGTGCCCAGCCTGGGCGACTGAAAGAGCGGCCCTCAAGGCCACCATTGGGCAGGACCTCTCCCTGCCGGCCGTGGTGCGAACTATGGTCGGCGGCAGAGAGGCCTGGGAGGCGGTCGTCTCCTTCTGCGAAGCAGCCATGCTCGCCAAGGAGGCGGCCGAACGCGAGAGGGAGGCGGCGAACCCGGCCAGACGGCGAGTTCGTCGCCGCGGCGGCGCGAGACCTTGAAGCGCTGCCGCACGCCCTGCAGTACCGGGCCGAAGAATAGGACTGAGGTATCCCCTGCCTGTCGTAAGAGGCGACTAAGAGGGGACCCCGGGGTCGTTGGGTGCACGAGGCGGGGGCCTCGTGTAGTCATATAACGGCCCCGAGAAGGACGGCGGAACGCGGTGTCCCGTTTCCGCCGTCGAGCGTAGGAAGAGCCATCCGCGCTCAGGGGGGACTACCTTCACCTGTCCCCCCGTGAAGAGGCTACACAGCCAATGCTGGGGGGGGTCGCGGAGAATTCCACAGGCTTACCCGCGACCCTCCTGCTATCAGCCGAGAAGGACACCGGCGGGGTTTTAGTGGGTGCGAACCCCACATAACCCTGCGGCTCCCCCCGGGGCTGCAGGGTACTCGTTAGGAGTTTCCCCGCCTAAAAAAAAAAAAAAAAAAAGGTCTTGATCGAAGGCTCAGTAGGCAAGCTACCTAAATAACTAACAAAATAATTAAGTATTGACTTTATCTACTTCTACTGAATCGTGGTTCGTTAGTCGTGCTAAAACTCGAGAACGGCCGGGCCGATTTAGCTGATTTTGATTTTTTAATATTCGGAGTATTCCTGGGAAGGTTTAAAAGGTGAGAAAATGTGAAAGAATGGCCGGGAAGTTAGTAAAAACAACAAATTTATTTTTTCCGTATAAAATTGTAAGGCGCGATATAAATTAAATTAGTATTTTTGGAAGAAGACAATTTCTGAAATATTAGATGAAGAGGAAAAATAAATCTAGTACCACAACTCAAAAGCTAACAATAAAACACAAAAAAAAAAAATTATAGCATTTTTTGTGGTAACTTTGAAAAACGATTTAAAATTATTCTGTTAGTAAATGAACTAAACTAAAGACCTAAATTAAGCTACTGTGAGCCTGAGATCTTTAACTTTGAATTTAAAATTAGGCGGGGTCGACGTTTGCAAAAACAAAACATACTTGTTGTAAGACAGCGACCCCCCACATAGAGTGGTTTTGGTCGATGAAATTGACCATACATACAAATAATACAGCATACATGATGATTTTATTACTTCCCCGGACACATTGTATTATTAAACATATACGATGTTATTCTTTATAAACTTTGATGGTAAAAAATACATTGATTTATATTTTCAAATAAATTGCAAAACAAAAACTTGGTTATGTTTGGTTTGTGGAGACATCTTTGTTTGAATTGGTATATATCTTGGCCTGGTTCTCAACTATTATTCTTAATGATAATAAATCGGATCTAGTTACGATTCTGAGCAGTTGAGCGGAGGCGGGCATTGAGCTGCCATGGAGACGCCCCAACAAAAGCTTTCTGAATGCTTTCATTATCTCTAAGAAATATACAATCAAACTGTTTCCGAATATCCAATAACTCAAAATACAGGAAGAAAAATATCTTAAATATAATAAATGGCTGTTCGTATTTTTACTATTTTCCTCACTTTTCACTTTTTCTGTCACCACTCAAACATAAGTATCCTTTGTATACTTATTTATTTTACCTGCTTTTGTATTTTAAAGCATTTTTTTTATATTATAAAAAACTTTTTATCAAAAAATAAAACCGCCGAAAAAAAAACTGAAAAGCATAAAATAATAATCGAATTACTAAGTTCTTAAAGTAATGTAGGGTATATACCAAGCAATTTTAAGTCGGCGCGCCACACAAGCAAATTCCATAATTACGTAAAGATTGATGCGCGGCAGCGCATGAATTTTGGTTATTTCTTTAAATTTAAGGTACCTAATTTAATGGTCTTTGTACGAGGAATCTGTGGCGCCGACTCAAAATTACTTGGTATATACCCTACATTACTTTAAGAACTTAGTAATTCGATTATTATTTTATGCTTTTCAGTTTTTTTTTCGGCGGTTTTATTTTTTGATAAAAAGTTTTATTTTATGCTTTTCAGTTCTTTCAGGGTTTTATTATTTTGTTCTCCCACAAGGTGGTCAGTGGTCACTCCGCATAAGGTGATCAGACGACATGGTTGACAGGGACGACAAGACCGGTCGGTATGGCGATTTGTGGGGGAGGCCTATGTCCAGCAGTGGACGTCTTTCGACTGATTTTATTTCATTTCAAAATATATTGTAAGTAGGTATCAAAATGTATAGTGTTACACGTAAAATGCAACTTGTGAGTTGATAAATCCACCCGCCGACCAAAAAGTCACCCCTATTTTCCCACCCTTAGGGTGGGAATTTTATTTCCAAATTTTTATGGGACCAACTTCAAGGTATGCCCTGTCGATTAAAAAAAGAATTATCAAAATTGAACTACTCTGTAAAAAGTTATGCGTGATCATACATTAAAAAAAAAAAAAAAATAATATACGTGTCGAATTGAGTACCTCCTCCTTTTTTTTTTCGTCGGTCAAAAAATGTATGCAGCGCTCTACGCAAAGTTTTGCAGCAAGGGTAAGGATACCCTTCCAAAAACTTTATCCGAATTCCATTGTGAGTATACGTAACCGTTTTAAATACTTCTACGCTTGACCAATTTTTCAAGATCTCATTAAAATTGTGGTTTACAATGTGGACAAGGCCTAACTAGTCTCGGTATAGAAGTGGTTGCTACGTACGACTTTGAATATAAAGTCACGTCCTTCCCTTCCGAGCTATAGCATCTGTTGCCGCTGCAGCCGGCTGCTTCACAGGCTTCGCCAGAAATGCTTGCTGCTTTGCATCTTTACTAATAAGTTGGGGAAGAAGCCGGATATAGAAAACAAATATAATTTTCCTTACATTAAATGACTAGGTGCATTTTGTTAGGATATTTCTTCTTCTACGTTATATATATAACGTACCTAACTACAATCTTCTCGTCACTTATAATTATTGGAAATCCGTATTTTTCGTTATAATAACAAATTACGATGGATTATGGTAGGTAACGAAAATTCTTCCAAAAGAAGAGAAGGAATCAATTAAGAATAGGAGAAAAGCTAAAATACTCGAGATTGTCGAGTAGGTTTGAGATGGTGAAGTGTTTGGAGCAAGCAAGGTTAAGCCGCCAAGTTCAAGCGGGAGCGCCTGCGGTACGAGCCACGGGACACAATGCGCTCGAGGAGCAGCATATTTGCAAATACTCAATCTGCTGCAGCCTTCGCCAACTTTTTTCATTACATTTTTAACAGAACGCAGGCCCGTCAGGCTTAGTACAGGTAGCTGGCTGATATAAAAAAAAAAGTAATTACAAAAGTATTTTCACACTTTTGATTGCTTCGTTATTATAAAGCGAAAATTTTATGCAAATGATTTATTTGCATAAAATTTTCGATGATGATTTATTTGTTGCGTACTATTTGATAAGCTTGAAACCAAATATGAAAGTTTGTTTTTACTTAGATCAACGCTCTGCAAAATAGGCGTTTCCTGGCGCCTCTGGTACCGGAATGCATAGAACACTTAATTTCCTTAGTGTGTGAGTCTGCCATCTGCACGCGGTATCGGGAGGCTGGAATATTTGCGCTTACATTCACCAATCCTATTCACACTTGCTTTCCAATTTAAAAATTCGTGCACAAAATTGAATGTCATAGATAAATTATTTGAAGTAAATGCGCCTGAGACATATTTTACAGCAAAAATGTAAAGAATTCCTCGAGATTTACTTTAAAATGATTGTTTTCAATATTAATATTTTTAAGTAATACTGAATATAGTAGTAAGTACTGAATATATTCAATAAAATAAATTCATTAAAAATTATAAAAAATATTTATGTATTTTTGAAGTATGTAAATGCTAAGGGAATTCGTGCTTACCAAGAACCGAAGGTTATCATTAATTAGGGCACCTTCGTAACAAGCCTTCATAGAGCTAGCTTTTATTGAGGTTTAGAAATTAGAGTAAAAATTTTTCGATATGCCTACGAACCCAATTTTTTTATATAAATTCATAAATAAGGAAAACCGTTTCCATTTATTTGCTGAAGCTCTAAAAATACACACTTTAGTAGAAAATAAAAGTACAAAAATGTCTTCATAAAATGTTGGCATAAAAATAACTATTGAAAACATTTCGATATATACAATTATACATAATTGTACTATTGCGTATTATCAGAAACTAAAAGTATCAGATTATGTAACTACCTTATCAAGTAGTGAACTGTACCGCTCGCCAAAGCTATACCACGGTACGTACGACTACGAGTATTACCGTTACGACTAGATTGCCTAGTTCTTTAGTTAGAAATTGGTTTTGTGAACTTTTTCCTGCAAAGGAAGTAACGACCATGAGTGCAAGATCTTAGTTAGCTTCACTGGTATGAGAAGTCTTCTTATCATATTTGGGACTCAACGTGCAACTATGTATTTGTCCCAACTAAGTGTTTTTTTCGACCCCTGCACAAGTTTTAATTTTGGATCAGCAATATGAAAATAATGTAAGTTAGAAGCTCAATAATATAATATAAATTTGTTTCATTAAATAAATCATTATTACAATTTCTTGAAGTAACGATTAAGTTTTATTGTTACCTCAGCTTAGAATAAACGGCCAAGTGCGAGGACTCGCGCTTATAAGTTCGCACGAAATTAAAATTTTGCTGTATGGACTATGTTCCTTTGCCAGTCCATAATGGGCGTATAAAAAACAAAATCCAATTTACAGTATAAGGTAAGTAAACGACTAGTGAGTAAATTTTTTCTATGAAGTAAACCTCAGAGAAAGGAAACCGCCGCTGTTAACACTATGTACATATAGGGAACGGCATGAGTTTACAATGGCGACGATTTCATTTTATTTTACCTATAAAAGCGTCAATCGTGTAAAGTTAGCTAGCTTTAGATAGTTTTCAGTACCTACCTACTTGTTGTGTTGTTATTGTTCATAAATTGAAGCTGTGACAGCTAATTATTTGGTGCCTGTTACGGTTTTTTGCAGTTATCTCTAAATTTACGTTATTTTTTCAAGTTTTCAATATTTGTTAGTATTCTTTGGACAACAAGAAAAATCTTGTGCAAACATTTCATTCGACTGCTCCGTGGCTCAGTTGGCAGTGATGTGGACTAAGCGTGGTAAGCGTGTGCACCTGGGTTCGATTCCCGGGCGGGGCGAATATTGATATTATGAATATCGATGTTTGTTTCCGGTCTGGTTGTAATGTTCGTCTCTGTTTGTATCGGGCACCCTAAATACAGGTTCTTCCTAGTGTCTCTGAGTGTGATTGTGTTATAATTATTATTTAGATTTAAAAGTCGTTTCTGAGATATGCCTTTGACAGACTAAGCGAAGTACCCGGAACCTAAAAAAGTATGATACATACAGTGTAATTGACATCTTCTTTGCATAAAAACATTTGGGTTTGGATAGGTAGTTGTTTTGAGATATCGGTTAGATTAGAGATACATATCCTGCTGCGTAGCTCAGTTGGCAGTGATGTGGACTGAGTTAGCGTGTGCACCCGGGTTCGATTCCCGGGCGGGGCGAATATTGATATGATGAATATTGATGTTTGTTTCCGGTCTGAGTGTGATGTTTGTCTCTGTATATGTTTCGGGCACCCTAGATACAGGTTCTACCTAGTTAGGGGCTCTGAGTGTGTTGTGTTATTATTATTATTATATATTTTTACACTTACAAGTACAAGCTTGAGAAATTCAATCAAAACTAAACGTAAATCGGTTCATCGGTTTGTGCTCTACGATGCCACAGACAGATACACAGACACACAGAAACACAGACAGATACACACGTTAAAATTATAACACCCCTCTGATTTTTTCGTCGGGGGTTAAACAACCGTTGCAGATTATGGTCAAACAGTTGATATTTGTAAAGACAGTTTGCTTTGCGGATACTCTAGGCTAAGAAGATCTATCTTGAGGGTATCGAAAGTCCGAAAAAGTAAAAAATTAATTTTGGAATATACCATTTCTTCACTCTTACAAATAATCAACATAAAGGAGACAGTTTGCAGCCAATTTACAACATCAATCATCTGAATTACGAAGTTAGTTAGGTACCCTTTTTTAGAAGTTATTTTTTATCGTAATTAATAATAATATGTTGATGACGAAGAACTGTGTAATATTTAGATGAAAAAGATATGATCACGACTGACAATTTTCTAAGGACGCAGATAAGTCCTTCATTAAATATTTGCAAAGCCATACCACTGGGAATAGTTGCCGTACTGCGATTGCAAAATGCAACTTGCCTGCCAGCGTTGCAATTATGGCCCCTGACTAGCCCCTCACAGTGTTCGTCCTTGGAGAGTGAATGATGATTGATTTGTGGAGGAGGCCAATGTCCAAGGTCTCTTATAGGGTGAAAAGAAAAAGATCATTTACTTTTTATACATTTAGCCAATTTTAATTAACCTTTTCGATAAGGCAATAAGTATTCAAAGTTCTTAAAACCAAGTAAGTTCCCAAGATTTTACCTACTTAATAAAATTTTACCTAGTAATAAGTAGAACTCTTTGGAATCCCGCCCCTCTGTGTACAATGGAACGTGGCTAGAATGGAGGATCGCATTTTTGTATTTTCGATTTGGAAAATAGAATCACTCCCTCCAAAATTTCGTTGATATATTCCTGCGCGCTGAAACGCTGCTGGAGTTTCATCTAATCTAACTGGGTTTCACACGTTACTTTGCCGTTGCCAAGCAATCTACAATTACAAGTGCACAATCTGCAGTTACAAGTTTTAAGTAGCTTTAATGGAGGTCTGCTTCTCTGGTTTGTTGTATGACAAATACGTGACATACAGTCTAAATTGACGTACGTCAAATAACTAAAATTCTCTTAATTTTTTTATGAATAACAGGGTAATAATATAAATATGACTGCTCCGTGGCTCAGTTGGCAGTGATGTGGACTGAGTAAGCGTGTGCACCCGGGTTCGATTCCCGGGCGGGGCGAATATTGATATGATGATTATCAATGTTTGTTTCCGGTCTGGGTGTAATGTTTGTCTCTGTATATGTTTCGGGCACCCTAGATACAGGTTCTACCTAGTTAGGAGCTCTGAGTGTGATGTGTTGTTGTTGTTGTTTGTTGTTAAATATGATAGTAACTCTGTCTGCCTGTCTGTCCCTCTTTCACGGCAAACCTACTAAACCGATTTTAATTAAATTTGGTACAGATAAAGTCTTAAGCCTGAGAAAGGACATACTAGGCTACTTATATCCAAAAAATCCCATGGGAACGGAAATTGGGATTTTTCAGTTTGAAGGAAAATTGCGCTGGCCGCGGGGTGCTCACTAGTAGTACCTTTTAAATAATTGTAAATAACACTGTATTGTGGCTTGTACGTTATAGATGCACTTTTAAAAATACATTCAAACCTAATTCAAACGCATTAAATTGTTGGCAGGCGTGCCATGTTATCGTAGTTTACCTCAACAAGTCTCTACTCTACCTTAGCAAGTGTTTTCATATAATCTTTGTTGACAAACAATTTTGCAGGGACAATGCGCGAAGACAAAATGTAATCCTAATTGAAAAATAATAATCACTATGTACATACAAAACAAAGTCCCTTCCTGCTGCGTATGTGTATGCTTTAGACCTTTAAGGTCCGCAACGAAATTTAATGCGATATTTTATAATTTAGAGAGTGATTTAAGAGGAAGTTTTATACAGTGTGTCCGGGGAAGTTATAACATTATTTTAAGGGTGTATTCTATGATCAATTTCATCGACGAAAACATCCCATATGGAGGGTCGCAGCCTCACTTTAGAAGTTTTTTTTATAGAGTAGCGCAATTGTTCACGTTATAGGACTCTTTATTTAGGTCTTAATCGAATTAAATAAATATTGACTTAAATCTATATATATAAAATTCAAAGGTGACTGACTGACTGACTGACTGACTGACTGACTGACTGACATAGTGATCTATCAACGCACAGCCCAAACTACTGGACGGATTAAGCTGAAATTTGGCATGCAGGTAGATGTTATGGCATAGGCATCCGCTAAGAAAGGATTTCCCAAAATTCCCTCAGGAACGGGAATTACGGGACTTTTAAGTTAGTATGAAAAATCGACATTATTGAGAGTATCGACGTGAAACTTGGTGTACAGGTTCCTCAGCAAATGAAAAAGTGTTGAAAGAAAGGAATTTACAAAATTCCCACGGGAACGGGAATTACGGGACTTTTTTAGTGATAATGAAAAATCGACATCCTTGAGTGTTTCGACGTGAAATTTGATGTACAGGTTCCTCAGTAAATGTAGGAATGTTGAAAGAAAGTAATTTACAAAATTCCTATGGGAACTGTAATAACGGGACTTTTTGTGAGATGGAAATCTCGACTTCCTTGAGTGTATCGACGTGAAATTTGTATACAGGTTCCTCAGTGGATGAAAGGGTATTGAAGAAAGGAATTAACTAAATTCCCATGGTAATGGGGTTACAGGACTAATTATTTAGTATGAAAAATCGTTTTCTTTGAGTATGCCAACGTGAAATTTGGTCTACAAGTGTAAGGGTGTTGGAAGGAAGAAATATACTAAATTCCCACGGGAATGTAAAACGGGACTCTTTAGTTTCTATTAAAACAATGTATATGTTAAGGTAAATGTGAATAATCGGTAATTATGCATAATTACTGGGAATTATGTATAATCACCAACGTACGCGGTAAATGTGATAAATTATTCACATTGACCGGTAATTATGCATAATTTCCATGCAACAGAGGTAAATGTTGACAAAAGCTTTGAATAACCAAAATTTAAAATTTAAAAAACCTCCCGACCGAGTCAGATACCCCATCAACTAAACTAGAACTAGAGCTGATCATTTTCAAAAGGTCATGGTTACCTTAACATTAACTTTACAAAATTATTGAAGTAACACGTTGAAATTTTTAAAATCGTTAGGACATCTGGAAGGTAGTTAGGTCCCCATCCACTCAGCCGTTTGAAGATGATCAGCTCTAACGGCAGATGTGTGGTAGCTTGGCGTACAATTTGTCGAATTTGTCGTATCTATCTGTCACTTTTGTAGTTCCTCTTTATACATTTTCCCGCATTTAAATGTTAAAAGCGATCAAAATTGACAGAACGATTTGACAAATGGTCAGTCATGCTACACAAGCAGGTCATGGTTACCTTACCATATTGTTTCAATATCATTGAAGTAACACTTTAGCAAATTTAAAATCGATAGGTCATGGAAGGTAGTTAGGTCCCCTCATCCACTCAGCCGTTTGAAGATGATCAGCTCTTAAATAGTGGATGAGGGGATCTAACTACCTTCCAGATCAGATCTAAACACTCCCAGTCTGATGAATATAAACGTAATTTATTACATTTACCAATGGGGACTGGGAATTATATATAGTTACCGGTAAATGTGATAAATTCAAAGTTTTTTATTACATTTACCGCAAGTGCCGGTAATTATGCATATTAACCGGGAATTATTCGCATTATTCACATTTACCGTAACATATATATATGTCTTAATTTCCACGTAAAAATTGGAAAACGGGTTCTTCAGTGGGTGTAATTAGATTCAGAGTTCTATTAAGAAAAATTTAACCAAAATTCACATGGTAACGGAACATTCCCAAAAACATGAAGCGCCTAAAAATCTTCAACTTTTTTTTACTCGAGTAGGTACATATACTAGGTATGTAGGTACGTATATCCAACTACTTTTACCCAACCAGCTAAAAGAAATGTTAGAAGTTTCAGTGTCTGAATGGTGGAGTGTAGAAATGAATTTTTGGAGTTGCCACGGGAACTGTAATAAAGAAAGATATTTCTAGGGGGTATGAGTGCGATTAGAAATGATGTCACCAAAATCCTGAGTCGTAAATCAACCAGTAATTACCCAACCAGCAAATCGTGTCGTAAAAAAGTCAGCAGCACGTTTCTCTTTCAGCTATTGGTCGTAAGAAGGATCTTTAAAAAGTCGAGTAAATGCTCTGTGCACGTTCTCTCAACGCGATTTGGGCGCACTTCTCTCAGCTTTAGATGCAGTAAATATCGTAAGATTATCGTATGAGTAGCCATTTAGTCGAATAAATATCGAGTAATCGCAACTAGAATGCTACTTCGTACCATAATGGCCATCAGAATGCCATTATTCGACACATCTGCTTTTTCCAAGTCGGTAGAACCGCTTTTATTCGACTTATTTATAGTTATAAAGCAATTTGGTTGCAATCACTCGACTTTTTCATCGTGTAACTGCACCCAAGCAGCACTTATAGACTTTTTATTTTATACGTGTAATTTATGTCAGTTGAAGTGTCAAACCTAATAAATATAAGTATATTTTGCCATCGTATTAACCATTACGTTCTTAAGCCATCAAGCCAAATGATGACAGGTAATTAGTTACCTGTTAAAGTTAGGTCGTAGGGTCTTACTTTCATATGCGGAATAAAATTTTCCGTCTATATACTTAGCATTGTAGTTAATATTTCAATGGGCCCCAAGATTTCTATGTAAATAATGAATAACAAATAATGTTAATTTAACATTTAAAATAAATTCGCCATCAATAGCAACTCATTTATCATCACAGAGCATTCTCTCAGCTGTTAGTCGAAAGATTGAAATGAGATTTCCATCTTACGACTTCTAGGGACGCCATTACAGATAGTTTAGGGTTCCTTAGTGCAAAATCTACTATCTACTTCTTCTACCTACTATCTATCTAGCAATATATAAAAATGAATCGTGGTTTGTTAGTCTCGCAAAAACTCCAGAACGGCTGGGCCGATTTAGCTTTTAGTCTTGAAATGTTTGTAGTAGTCCAGAGAAGGTTGAAAAGGTGAGAAAATTTTGAAAAATTGAGGGATAGTTAGTAAAAAACAACAATTACTTATAATTTCCAATGCTAAGTTTTCCGTTACTGTTGTATCCATTTTTAATCAAAAGATTGATTGATTTGACGTTGTTTTTAAATTCTTTAATTCTGGGCGGGCAAAATAACAAAGTACATACAGCCAAGTTTTTAGCGGGTAGATAATGTTATAATAATCGTGCTAACTTATATCTAGGGCGATCCGGAGTTTGCCGGGTCAGCTTAGTATAAAATAATTACTTTACTATCAATAAATTTAATATACCGTCAACTTCGCTAAATTTTTGCATATTTTGAAACATTTTTAAATTTTGGAAAGATTGACCAATCAGACAAGCGCCGATCTACGCCTCTGTTTAAGACGGGGCGCGCGGCCGTGTTTAAAAACTGCCTATACCATCAACCTAACTTAAAAAAAAAACCACATTGAATAGTTAAGTTACATTGAATTTGGTTTGCGTAAGTTCATAGAATACAATATTTTAGGTAAAATTCGCTTTTTTTTTATAGGTGACAATGTAAAATGGTAGTCTACTTGGATATAGATAAATTCATAAAAAAAGAGGACTTAAAGAAGCTTAAGGAAGCAAAATGGCCTTGGAAGAAAACACATTTCTTTATAATGCTTAAATGTTACTCATGTCATTTTGTAATTAAAAATGGATCAAAACCACGTCATTTTATATTATCTGAGAAGAGAATAAAATTATTACTGTGCACCTCATTTTTCTGGTGTCCGAATTGTTCAGAATATTCAATTTATTATCACTATCCAAGCGACGAATGTTATTATTGCAAGTAGGATCACTTAATACAAAACAAAATTGTAAGTACTTACTTAAGTATAAGTATATCTTTATTATAAAAAAATAATAATAATAGTTTAGTCAAATTCTTTGGGTACCTACCAACTAACTTATTAAATTATAAAAACAAACACAATAAGTTTAAGATAAACACCCATGACTTAGAAAAACATACTGGCAAATTCAATAAATTGCAAACGGTGGTCTATATGGCCGTTGTTACCTACATCACAGAATACCTAATAGTACCTAATCGTAGTAGTAATTATTATACGCTACGGAACCCTCACGCCTATCAATTAAACGCTCTTCACTCGTGGTTATAGCCAATGAAGATCTTGACTGTTTCAATCGTGTATTCATCTTATTTACTTTACGTCGGAATCCTCCACTTCTTTTAATTCTTTTCCATCGATTATAATCCATTTTGCGAATAAAAAAAGCAAATTACGTTGTTTATTTTGGTATGATGTAACAAAATGGCAGATAGTGCTGTAAAAGATTTCAAAAAGCATTTATACCACTATATCGATGTAAAATGGCTTTCAAATAACCTTTAGAGACCGAAAAGGCTGTAAAAGAATAATTTGAAAGCTTTTACTCAACGTAATTAGTTAAGTCGAATAAAAGCATTCCATAGAGTTATCATACGACATAAAGTGCTGTTAAAGTAACTAAGATGCTGTTTTATCGTATGAACCGCGTTTACTCCACAATTATGCTGTGAAAATTAAATGTCGATAGATTGTGCTATAATAGCTAGTTTGACGACAAATTAGCAATTCAGTTGCTTTTAAAGAGCTGTCTTACGACTTATTGTTGTATAATGGCGATCAAGAGATACATTTATACAACAATCGAGTAAATGCGATGTGATTTCATCGTATAAACGTTTACTAGACATGTTTATAGAGCCAAAAAGCGTTGAATGCAAAATAATCCAGATAGCCGCTTTTATACAGCTTTTTAACATTTTAGGATCGTTTATACAAGTGTCTTACGATCTATAGTCGAAAGAGTAAATCTTATACGACCTTCGTTGCTAGTTGGGTAACGATTTTAATGAAAAAGCGCGTGCGAAGCTGCGGGCAAAAGCTAGTTTTTAATAAAGTGGGTTTAACTGAAATCTTAAATTAAAAGGTAAAAGCGAAGGGTTTTTTTGGTAGTTGATAATTTCTAAAGTAATAGACGAAGAAATATTTATCTAGTACCATTTTGGATAAAACACAAAAAAATAAAAAGTATCTTCATTTATTTGTGATAACTTTGAAAAACCGTAAAAAATGCATAATATTTTTTTGATTCACCCACTTTTAAAAAAATAGGTAAGCAATACATGATTATTTTGTTAGTTACTTAGGTAGCCTAACTACTGAGCCTTCTGTGAGCCTTAGTTCTTTAACTGTGAATTTAAACGTAGGCGGGGTCGAATTTTGCAAAAAAAAATAAAAACATGATACTGAGGGGGGGGTGAGGCTGCTACCCCCTATATGGGGTGTTTTCGTCGATAAAATTGATTATAGAATACACATTTAAAATTATGTTATAACATCCCCGGACACACTTTCAGACAAAAATTCAAAGAAATTGATATTTTGACGCTTCCGTCCCAGTACGTGTTTGAAATTATTATGTATACTCGTAAAAACTTACATATATGTTTGATAAAAAATGTGATAAAATTAAAGACCTTAGAACGCGTAGCAAAAACAAACTAAGTATTCCACAGAACAGACTAAAACGGACAAACAAATGCTTTATAGGAAACGAAGTAAGATATTATAACAAGATCCCAGAAGAGATTTTGATCCTGAATGATAATGAGTTTAAAACTCGTATCAAAAAAGGTTTGATTAAGAAAGCTTATTACAATGTTGATGATTATGAAAACGACAAAGACGCATGGAAGTAGTCTAGCTCTGCACGATATTTTCATTATTTCATGTATGTACTTTAAATCTTATTAATTTACTAGCTTTTGCCCGCAGCTTCGCACGCGCTTTTTCATTAAAATCGTTAATTACTGGTTGATTTACGACTCAGGATTTTGGTGACATCATTTCTAATCGCACTCATACCCCCTAGAAATATCTTTCTTTATTACAGTTCCCGTGGCAACTCCAAAAATTCATTTCTACACTCCACCATTCAGACACTGAAACTTCTAACATTTCTTTTAGCTGGTTGGGTAAAAGTAGTTGGATATACGTACCTACATACCTAGTATATGTACCTACTCGAGTAAAAAAAAGTTGAAGATTTTTAGGCGCTTCATGTTTTTGGGAATGTTCCGTTACCATGTGAATTTTGGTTAAATTTTTCTTAATAGAACTCTGAATCTAATTACACCCACTGAAGAACCCGTTTTCCAATTTTTACGTGGAAATTAAGACATATATATATGTTACGGTAAATGTGAATAATGCGAATAATTCCCGGTTAATATGCATAATTACCGGCACTTGCGGTAAATGTAATAAAAAACTTTGAATTTATCACATTTACCGGTAACTATATATAATTCCCAGTCCCCATTGGTAAATGTAATAAATTACGTTTATATTCATCAGACTGGGAGTGTTTAGATCTGATCTGGAAGGTAGTTAGATCCCCTCATCCACTATTTAAGAGCTGATCATCTTCAAACGGCTGAGTGGATGAGGGGACCTAACTACCTTCCATGACCTATCGATTTTAAATTTGCTAAAGTGTTACTTCAATGATATTGAAACAATATGGTAAGGTAACCATGACCTGCTTGTGTAGCATGACTGACCATTTGTCAAATCGTTCTGTCAATTTTGATCGCTTTTAACATTTAAATGCGGGAAAATGTATAAAGAGGAACTACAAAAGTGACAGATAGATACGACAAATTCGACAAATTGTACGCCAAGCTACCACACATCTGCCGTTAGAGCTGATCATCTTCAAACGGCTGAGTGGATGGGGACCTAACTACCTTCCAGATGTCCTAACGATTTTAAAAATTTCAACGTGTTACTTCAATAATTTTGTAAAGTTAATGTTAAGGTAACCATGACCTTTTGAAAATGATCAGCTCTAGTTCTAGTTTAGTTGATGGGGTATCTGACTCGGTCGGGAGGTTTTTTAAATTTTAAATTTTGGTTATTCAAAGCTTTTGTCAACATTTACCTCTGTTGCATGGAAATTATGCATAATTACCGGTCAATGTGAATAATTTATCACATTTACCGCGTACGTTGGTGATTATACATAATTCCCAGTAATTATGCATAATTACCGATTATTCACATTTACCTTAACATATACATTGTTTTAATAGAAACTAAAGAGTCCCGTTTTACGTTCCCGTGGGAATTTAGTATATTTCTTCCTTCCAACACCCTTACACTTGTAGACCAAATTTCACGTTGGCATACTCAAAGAAAACGATTTTTCATACTAAATAATTAGTCCTGTAACCCCATTACCATGGGAATTTAGTTAATTCCTTTCTTCAATACCCTTTCATCCACTGAGGAACCTGTATACAAATTTCACGTCGATACACTCAAGGAAGTCGAGATTTCCATCTCACAAAAAGTCCCGTTATTACAGTTCCCATAGGAATTTTGTAAATTACTTTCTTTCAACATTCCTACATTTACTGAGGAACCTGTACATCAAATTTCACGTCGAAACACTCAAGGATGTCGATTTTTCATTATCACTAAAAAAGTCCCGTAATTCCCGTTCCCGTGGGAATTTTGTAAATTCCTTTCTTTCAACACTTTTTCATTTGCTGAGGAACCTGTACACCAAGTTTCACGTCGATACTCTCAATAATGTCGATTTTTCATACTAACTTAAAAGTCCCGTAATTCCCGTTCCTGAGGGAATTTTGGGAAATCCTTTCTTAGCGGATGCCTATGCCATAACATCTACCTGCATGCCAAATTTCAGCTTAATCCGTCCAGTAGTTTGGGCTGTGCGTTGATAGATCACTATGTCAGTCAGTCAGTCAGTCAGTCAGTCAGTCACCTTTGAATTTTATATATATAGATGTTCTTTGTATTCTAAATTAAATTGTAATGTCACATAAGAACAAAAAAAGAGAGAGATAAATTGTAAAGTAGAGTTTGTTACCCCTTTCTTCTCTACGCTGTAAAATCATTGCGAAAGGGAGTAGAATCATTTGACAGAGGAGGGCTCGTTTGGGGGCGTCTCCAGGCGACCATTGTCGTAAGGCAAGGCAAACATTAAAATTTGTTTGCCTGAGCCAATTAGTGGGCACCCTGAACTACCTCGCCTCTATCAGTATAGGATACTTTACGAAATAAGGTATCAATATTAATTAGATTAGTCTAATTGACTTTCAATAAGCGATATCTTGTATCCTGTATTGAATAAATCCTTTTTTACTTTTACTTTACTTTACTTTACTTTACTTTACTTTACTTTACTTTACTTTACTTTACTTTACTTTACTTTACTTTACTTTACTTTACTTTACTTTACTTTACTTTACTTTACTTTACTTTACTTTACTTTACTTTACTTTACTTTACTTTACTTTACTTTACTTTACTTTACTTTACTTTACTTTACTTTACTTTACTTTACTTTACTTTACTTTACTTTACTTTACTTTACTTTACTTTACTTTACTTTACTTTACTTTACTTTACTTTACTTTACTTTACTTTACTTTACTTTACTTTACTTTACTTTACTTTACTTTACTTTACTTTACTTTACTTTACTTTACTTTACTTTACTTTACTTTACTTTACTTTACTTTACTTTACTTTACTTTACTTTACTTTACTTTACTTTACTTTACTTTACTTTACTTTACTTTACTTTACTTTACTTTACTTTACTTTACTTTACTTTACTTTACTTTACTTTACTTTACTTTACTTTACTTTACTTTACTTTACTTTACTTTACTTTACTTTACTTTACTTTACTTTACTTTACACACTGTATTGTATATTATTTCCATCTTATTCATAAAAAGTTAAAAAGCATTTTAGTTATTTGACGTATGTCAATTTAGACTGGATGTCACGTATTTACCATACAACAAACCAGAGAAGTAGACCTCCAGTAAGGCTACTTAAAATATACTGTATCTTTATGAATAAGACGGTTTAAGTTTAATAGGTGCACAATATAGATGTTAGACGGTACGAAGTTCTAAAGTTCGAAGTTATATCAAAATTATAAGAACAAAATCGTCGGTGTATGCTGCATATCTTTTAGTTAAAACACCTTGACGAATGGAAGTTAATCTCCGAAGTTAGAAAGTTACTCAACCACATTATTTGAGACACTTTTAGAAGTTAATAAAGGTTTCGAGAGCAGTTTGTGCTTGACTTTTGTAGTTCAACGTTTGTTAATAGGTACATTAGGGCAATTAAAGAACTAGAAACTTACTTAGAGCTATCTACACACTGCACTTGATTTTACTTGAAAACAAAGATGGTAAAATAGGGTGTCACACTAAAAGTATGTTTTTTAATTATACCTATTATTTATAATAACCTATATATTTTAAACCTGTTCAGGACGGTATATAGGTGTAAGGTTGGTATATTTACAAATTTCTCTTGCATAGACATAGACAGAAATAATAGACTTTTATTATAGGTACGTATCTCACTTTATTAGCTTTTTCGTCTTAATTAACTTTTAAAGACAGTGGCTGAAGTTGTATTGAAGGAAGTACGGACTGCTAACAGGATTATTGGTTCAGTACTTGATTCCAGATCGTTTGAAGTAAATGAAATACTTAGTCGGCATTTGGGATCTAATTTGAAACACTGACAGCACCTAGTGTTGGATCAGTATACTTAATTTATTAGGGCATTGCGACTGTTATCCAGCAATCACTACAAGGAACCAATTTGAATTTATTGATAGACTTATAAGCTTGGACACTATGAGTTAAAACTTAGTTAAAAGTCATTGAAAAATTGTTAGCCCTGCTAAAATTGCCAATGCATGCCATTTCTATTCTAAAGTAATGCATCTCACTGTGTGCATTTTCTTATATATTTATTTATTTACTTTTATGGACAAACTACAGATGTAGACTTAGATTAGATAAAAAATATTACATTATATAGTTTAGTAAGTATACACCCTTCAAGCGTTTATCACTAATAATTTACATTTTTTTTTACGCAAGTTCACATGAGGTTATTGTATGCATTAAGAAGAAGGGAAAAAAAAATACAAATAAATTTTCATTAAACTTAAACTATGACTAAGGCATGCAGTGCAAAAGATTCTACCGTTAAAAAAACAATAAAAATATAAAAATTAAAATAAAAAAAAAAACTAAAAACCTACTGTGCTGGAGGAGACTCTCTTACTTCTTTCTTAAATTTATATTTCGAGTTACAAAATATATCGATAGTCAAGAAATGATCATTTTGGGCCTTTTGGATACGATAGAGATAATTATCCTCTTGTATGTGACGCGCGTGGCGGCCATTTTGTTTGTCAAAGTCCTCTCTGTTGGGACAAATATTACCAGAGGCTACTCTCTTAGACTCTTAAATGGTCCCAAATGTATGTTTTTTTTTTTTGTTTTTACTAAACTAAAGAACCATTTGCAGAGTTCATATGTCACCGTTATAGTGCGAAATACGTTATTGTGATTCAAATCTAAGCAAAACTGTAGGTTAGGTTAGGTTTGGCTTGTGATCTTTTGGGTTACCTGTGTTAAACTGAAACTAAAACTAACTAAAAGGCACCAGTTTTTCGAACTTTACCGTATGCTTGGTCGTTAATCTGCAGATTACCTAGGGATTTTGCAGATTACATAAGTAATGTTGAGAACAATATTTTATTTCGAACTCTTAACGGATTCAGCCAGTTAGTCTGTAGATTAACTAGTTATTTAGTAGTTAATCTGCACTTTAACGTAGTTTCACACATTACCGGTAACACATTAAACTAACTTAAAAAATCAGTTTTAACATCATTCCATTCAGTTTGGTAGAATTAGCGAAATTAAGCAAAGTTAAAGATGGCTACCTATGTTTAGCTTTTAGAGCCGACTCAGCCTGGTTATCACAGGAAGTTATTACGAGGGGCACATGCAACGCTGACTTAGAATAAGATAGATATTGCTGTTAACTGAGTAATCTGGGAACTCAGGAAGTAAGTAATATGATGCTAATTTGCAAAGGAGTTTTATACCGGTATACAACAAAGTGCTTCTGACAAAACGGTAGAAAGATTGAGGATGTAAGTTTCAAGCAAGAATTTAACGCCTGTTACTGTGTAAGACGAAATTTCATTTCTATATTTTTATGTAACAGAGTACGTATTGAAATCGAATCTAAAAACATATTGCACCATACTTATCACGTAAATACTTTTTATAAAAAAACTAGAGGCTGCCCCGCGGTTTTTCCCGCGCAGATTTCTCATAAACACAAAATTCCCGTTTGTTCCCGTTCCCGTGGGAATTTCGGGAAATCCCTTCTTAGTGCTCACCTGCACTCCCTAAGGAACCTACATGCCAAATTTCAGCTTTGTACGCCCAGTAGTTTCGGCTCTGCGTTGTCTGTCAGTCAGTCAGTCAGTCAGTCAGTAACGGAAGAGTTTTATATATATTGATTAAACCGCCGAAAAAACTGAAAAGCATTAAATAATAGGGAAACATTTTCTATTAGGCCTTAATTTACTCACTTCTTAAAGTAATTTTGGATTAACATAACAAGAAATTTTAAGTCGGCGCCACACCACACAAGCAAATTCATTATCTATGTAAAGCGCGATGCGCAGCGGCATACGTTTTTTGGTTATTTCTTTGAATTTCAGGTAATTTAGTGATCTTTATTCGTTGATTCTGTGGCACCGACTCAAAATGTCTTGTTAATCCAAAATTACTTTAAGAAGTGAGTAAATTAAGGCCTAATAGAAAATGTTTCCCTATTATTTAATGCTTTTCAGTTTTTTCGGCGGTTTAATTTTTTGTTAAAAAGTTTTTTTTTTTGCTTTTCAGATTTTTTTGGGCTAATTTTTTGACCCCAGCTAATCATACTTCACCGGGTGGTCGCACCCCACAAGGTGGCCACACAACCTGGTGAAGGTTGAGGGACTAACAGGATGAGGTTCGATCACGACCGGTCGGTGAGGCGATTTGTGAGGTAGGCCTATGTCCAGCAGTGGAAGTCTTTTGGCTGTATTATTTCATTTCCAAAGATATTGTAGGTAGGTATCAAAAGTTATAATGTAACACGGAAATGCAACCTGTGAGTGGATAAGTCGACCCGCCGACCAAAAAGTCACCCCTATTTTCCCACCCTTAGGGTGGGAATTTTATTTCCAAATTTTTATGGGACCAACTTCAAGGTATACCCTATCGATTAAAAAAAGAATTATCAAAATCGGTCCACACAGTAAAAAGTTTTGCGTGATCATACATAAAAAAAAAAATATATATACGCGACGAATTGAGAACCTCCTCCTTTTTGTTTTTTCGTCGGTTAAAAATAATAATTACAAATGCTGATAAAGTCGCGGTACAACCCTAAAGTGGTAAAAAGTCGTATTTTGAATTAGACGAAGTCAACTTACGTTGACTGTTTTGTCAGTTTTTTTTAGTTGTCAACTCTTCCGTTACTGACTGACTGACAGACAACGCAGAGCCTATACTACTGGGCTTAGCGGGCTGAAATTTTGCACGTGGGTTCCTTGGGGAGTGTAGGGGAGCACTAAGGAATAGATTCCCGAAATTCTCATGGGAACGGGAGAAACGATAAATAATGGATTTTTGTGTGGAAATCTGCGCGAGTAAAACCGCGAGGCAGCCTCTAGTACTATAGAATAGAAATAATATTAGGTATTTATTTAATAGTTCGAAATGATTAAAACTAATCACACTCATTGTTCATTCATCTGATTGAAAGAGAACTGAACGGACACTATTACTTTAACCAACCGTTGATTCGTCTTTTCACGCATTTCTTCATGAAATTGAATTTCGTGACTTATCTAGTTGATCTAGTCTTTCTAGGCATATTATATTTTTTTTATAGTCATTGATAAATAATATAAAATGGATACGGCTGATAGGGGCTGAAGCTGCCTCGAGTTCCAATATTAGCACGTACCTATTTGTTTGTCTACTGGCTTTACTTTTTTTTTTCGTTAAAATAAATTATATCAGACTGCCTACAATCATTTTCACTAGTATTTTTTTTTATTATATTAGTGGGATAAGTAGACAAACTTTATGCACAGTTTTATTTTAAAAAATCTGCACAGTGCTAAATATAAAATCAAAACTATAAAAAAAAACTTAAAGTTTAGTAATGACATTAAAATTATGAAAAATCTACTTTTTTATATTATTTTTATAGAATTAAGTTACAGATTTTTTACTATTCAGCCGAAAGACGTCCACTGCTGTACATAGGCATGTAATTGGAATTCCCTCGTAAATTTATTTCGAATTGTTTTAAACGCCCAGCCATTTCCTGTTGAACGTTTTTCTAGTGAATCGCCATCAGCTGGTAGTAACCTCACCCGAGGCATAATAACTTTACCCCAAAGTTGTATATACTGCTTTTTATTCCATCCGATGAGAAAATTCCGATATAAAAGTAGAACCTTTGGAACCTACCTAATTTTGCTGACCTAATCAACTAGCTTCTTTTGAGTACCACTTAACTTTAATTATTTATTAACCGACGAAAAAACAAAAAGGAGGAGGTTCTCAATTCGTCGCGTATATATTTTTTTTATGTTTGATCACGCATAACTTTTTACTGTGTGGACCGATTTTGATAATTCTTTTTTTAATCGACAGAATATACCTTGAAGTAGGTCCCATAAAAAAAAGGAAATAAAATTCCAACCCTAAGGGTGGAAAAATAGGGGTGACTTTATTGTTCACTCACAGATTGTATTGCCGTGTTGTGATTTACGTGAAAACTGCTAGGTATAATTATGAGTCTTTTTTATATGTATGTTAATAATCATAATCTCAGCCGATAGACGTCCACTGCTGGACATAGGCCTCCCTCACAAATCGCCCCACCGACCGGTCGTGATCGAACCTCATCCTGTTAGTCCCTCAACCTTCACCAGGTTGTGTGGCACTTTGTGGGGTGCGACCACCCTGTGAAGGGTGATTAGCTGGGGTCAAAAAAATTAGCCCAAAAAAACTGAAAATCAAAAAATAAAAACTTTTTATAAAAAAATTAAACCGCCGAAAAAACATAATAGGGAAACATTTTCTATTAGGCCTTAATTTACTCACTCCTTAAAGTAATTTTGGATTACCAAGAAATTTTGAGTCGGTGCCACAGAATCAACGAATAAAGATCACTTAATTACCTGAAATTCAAAGAAATAACCTAAAAACGTGTGCAGCTGCGCATCGCGCTTTACGTAGATAATGAATTTGTTTGTGTGGTGTGGCACCGACTAAAAATTTCTTGGTAATTAAAAATTACTTTAAGAAGTGAGTAAATTAAGGCCTAATAGAAAATGTTTCCCTATTATTTAATGCTTTTCAGTTTTTTCGGCGGTTTAATTTTTTTATAAAAAGTTTTTATTTTTGCAACAATAATAGGTACAATAATTATGCATTATAATTGCCCAGAGGTGAATAAAGGATGTATGGAAATTCATTATAACCGGCTATAAACCGCAAGTGAATAATGAGGAACTTTACGGTTAGAGTACAGTAATCAAAAAGTATTTTTCTTTCTAAAATTTATTTGAAGAGTGGGGAAATCCGATATTGAGTGAATTATGGATCTAATAAATTTTATATAATTCCTTTTTACAAAAAAGGAACCCTCCTTCAATAAACTGACACACACATAAAGTGAGAACTTCCTCTTTTCCGAAGTCGGTTTCAATCGGTACTTTAACCTTCTCCTGAATGTAACGAATACTTTTCTGAAAACCGCATCAAAATCGGTCCAACCAAACACGAGATAATCACGGACAAACATACATACATACAGGTCAAACTGATAATCTCCTTTTTTGTAGTCGGTTAAAAACAGGATACGTTATTTATTTATTTATTTATTTATTTATTTATTTACATTAACTTAAACTATCATTACAGGCTAAAATCCTAATACGATAGAAAAGTACATTGCACATAGAGATTATAAAATGAAATATTTAACACACTACAATAAAATAAATTCAATAAAATTGCATAATTTAAATATAAATCAATAATAATTACAATACATTTAAAACAACTACAAATAAGTTAATATCAAGATAAAAATAATAAATTAATGTTGAACTAACTCTACTAAATCACTTTTAAGAATTATTTGCTTATAACATATAGTGACACCTTTGTGAAGTCATTGATGTGGCAGACAAAGAGATCTAGCTTATCCGCGACGTCATTTAGAGTACGTAAGGTCCGTGTGAGCGGTGTGTTCTGTACAAGCTTGGTCCGCCCATGAGGTACATTAAATAGTTTAGGCTGTCGTCGCCTTCTAACATACGCGTTTGGTACATAAAATCCTATTAATTTTAAAAGCTCCGCGTTAAACTGTTTGCCGCGCAGAAGCTTAAACAAGTACGTAGCAAGAGCAAGTTCCCTTCTTACTTCCAATTTATTATAACCCACCATGCCAAGAACAAACAGCGTTGGGTACATCAGTGGGTAGAAGGGGTAAACGCCATATAGTTTTCGATACAGAAAACGCGTAAACTTGTTTTGAATTTTTTCTAACATGCTTGCATATTTTGCTTCATGAGGAGCCCACACTGTTGCATTGTACTCTAAATGGCTCCTAACATTAGCATCATACAAAGCTCGTATGGCACTGGCATTTGTAAACTGATGTGCTTGCCTTAATTGGATCAAGGGTCTTCATAAAGTTATAAGTACCTACCTTACTTCTATGGAGTCGTTCGTTACTTTGTAGTTTGTAGCTGTTCTAATACATAGGTACCTAATGTACAAAAAACGAATATTCCAATCCCGTTACGTATCCGGTATTATTGACCGATAACAACGCACACTTATGTGGAAAAGCCTTTAGATTTCCCGGAAATATTAGTCGAAATGATAACTAGGTTAATATTTATTTATACACCTTTCATAGCACAACCATGATAGCATCCACCATGATAGCACAACTCCTGAAGTACCGTAGATCGTTAGGCAAAGCGTTGCACTTAAAAACCAAACGATAGCAAATTCTTTAGATCAAATCACAGCTCCTCTGAAGTTCATCCCCTAACACAGGACGATCGCTTCTTTACACAAACGAGCCTAAAGTCGCATATTATCAAATGTTAGAAAAGAGGTCTCGCCCCCGGATTAGTTTATCGCGAAGTTAGTTTTTACGGTTTAGTGTTTAATGTTTGAATAAATAATATAATATAAGTTTGTATAAAATCAGACCCCTCCCTCGATACATTCATTCTGCCTCACACAGATTCTTTCTGCCTCACACACATTCTTCAAGTCGTATTTAAGCTGATAATGGTTATGGTGTTAGTTGAGTGTAAAAGAATTATCACAAATCTCTAGAATACGTCATCCAACGAGTAACAAACAACGTAAGCAGTCAAACTTCGACGAAAGGATATTTTATATTTGGTTAGAACGATTCGGGCCTCATTTACTCAAAGGTATTTATTATCAATCAACTATCTCGTACTCCGTAGTGTATCGTCAAGTTTGATGTGAGCTTTACTAAGTTGTTCATTTGATCTCCATGCCACCAATCATGAAGTCTTGTCTAGAACACTTGGTCCTTTACTTATATTATCCTTTGTCTTAGCAATTCCGCATTACATATGTAAGCCACCACGCATTGATATCGGCAAACTTGAGATTATTAAGTGTGATAATAGAGGATTAGACTTTCCCACAACAAGCATCCATTTCGCACAATCTACGATTTACAAAAAATGATTAACATCGTAAAAGGCAATCAAGACACAAGAGTAGTAATCGTGCAATCCTGCGTTCGATTTTGGCACACTAAATAGACTGCAGCGAATAGTTCTCAAAGAACATGATTACCCAAACAAGTAATCTTTTTGTGACCAGTGTAAAGTGTTCGGTTATGTATTTAACTACTCATTACCCAACTAACTACTTTGATGAAGCGAGTGCCGAGACGGCCTCAACACACCCCGCATCGTCCGAAGGTATGAGTACATAAATATAGCTGTATTCATGTCAAATCAAAGGAAAACAAAACACAATCTCCCCGCGCCGAGACGCGGTAGCCGTTTCTAGGGAGCCGTCGTCGAATCCATTCAAAAGTATAAAATATATATATATTTTTTAAATTTAATAAAGCTAAAAGCTGTACGATATAGGAAGGATCGTTACAGTACTTACCTACTTTCATTAGTTTTTATTAATTATCCACCAAAATCTTACCTCGAATTCTTGACAGGTGTAGGAAGTAGGGAATGCGTTCCTCGGCTAGCATCCCGTATTCCGCGATGTTTACCAGCTCTTTAAACCATCTTAGGTACTTATTAAAATACTTGTTTTGAAAGTCCAGGCGCAAAACGCGCTCAAATCAAACGGACCATTTGGGAGGGATTATTGGTAATGGCTCCCAAGCGTGCCTCGTAAACGGCTTAGGCTCGGCACAGCTATCCATCCTACACGTCCTCTCCGACGAATACTCGGGATACCGATGAGGGACACAGCAATAATCACGGTCATACATCAAATTGAATGCAGCTCAGAAATTCAGTGTTACAAAATCACAAAAACATATTGTTGTAATCAATACTTACCTAGTACTAGGTAAATACACATTACCACATTAAACATTAATCAATACTTAAAAAACAAAGTCGCTCCCGCGTATGTCTTTCGCTTTATATGCTTAAATCTTCAAAACTATACAACGGATTTTGATGCGATTTTTTTAAATAGGTAGAGTGACTCAAGAGGAGGGTTTATAGGAATAACACATGCACAAAATAGTAATATGTTAGGCGGTACAAAGTTCACCGGGTCAACTAGTTTTTATATTAAAAAAATCAACTGTCCGATTTCAAATTTTGGTTCGAGGGTGCGTCTTAAGATTATTATTTTTCATTAATTTAATGTTGGATAGGATGCTCCAATACTGCAATAACCAAAATGGTACAGCTAATTTAAGTAAATAGGTCATATAGTAGACGACTGAAATTAAAAAAAAAACATCTTTCGAAAGTAAATTTTTCTTTGTGAATATTGCATGAATATTGATAAAAAAATATGACACTAGCGCTGCAGCTAGATGTGCTTTAGATTATACATTTTATCCGCTTTCCAAAAATGTATTACTTAGTTCAGGTTTTTAGAAATGTACATCTTAGTTGTATAGCTAAATTGGGAGGTTAAGATTTTATCTTAGTAAAAAATAAAACTAATGACTGAGAACAAATTACAAAAAGTGGTTTAATATACTAATCGTGTTATTCATAAATTACTGGAGGTCTTCTTCTTTGGTTTGTTGTATGGTAAATACGTGACATCCAGTATAATTTGACATACGGCAAATAACTAAAATGCTTTTTAACTTTTTATGAATAACACGGTAAGTGTCTAGGTTCGTTTTGGTAAAGACGAAGCTAAGTTAGCTGTCGCAGTCAATTCAAATGGTTTTGTGATGTCCTTTCCCCATAGGTTGTTTCATTTAATCAACTGGTACCACCATACTTTTTTCATATTAAGTATATAAGTAGATTACAAAGTGCCAAAGCGGGATTATGCAAGTTATAAACGAGTTGACTTTTAAAAAAGGCAAGCGCTTAACTAGTGAAACTGGGAGATCATCCTCCGCACGCACGAGTAGGGCTTGGATACCGGTTTTCGGTAGTACCGAAAAACCGGGATACCGGACCAATATTACCGTATTTTAAAACCGGTTTTCGATGGTCAAAATACCGGTTTTTCGGTAAATTTTCTTGATTTTTTATTTTATTGCTTAGGTTAGCACTGTGACTGTTATCAAATGTGTTTTTGTTTCTTTTAACATAAGCACGTTTATAAAATGTATTTAACCTTTTTTTGAGTGACTTTGAGCTTTGCATAAGGTCCATAGATAGTTACAATGTCTCAGTCCGGTAAGTTGCCTCTGGCAACAGACATGGCTTGTTGACTTTCGTCGTCAACTTGGACGAGAAGATGAAGTGAAGCTTCCCAAACGCTGGGTATCCAATTTTGACTTGACGATCGACCTCTTTTTCGAAGATTGACCGACCTAGGTGGACAGTTCGTCCCAGGTATATGTTTTCGTCAACAATACATACAACAACCGATCGAAAAGTAGCGGATCTTGACTGAAATCGGTTTAGCATATTAGCATGGGCGTTCAACATGATTTTCGTTTGGTCCATCACATAGGAAGGTCTACGTATCAACAGCGCCAAAACAAAGGAGATGCGTCTCAACACCACTCCAATTTGTGTCAACGGCAATGTCGTTTAGCGCGTGGATAAATTCACGTACCTGGGCAGTGTCGTGAATCCGGGCGGAGGAGCGGAAGCCGACAGAGAACCTCGCATAAATAAGGCACGATCAGCTTTTGCCCAACTCAAGCCAGTGTGGAGGTCCTCAGTCATAACGCGCCAAACAAAACTCAGAATCTTCGAGTCCAATGTGAAGTCGGTTCTCCTTTAAGGCTGTGAAACCTGGTTTGTCAGAAAGGATCTGTCTGCTAGGTTGCAGGTTTTTATTAACAAATGCCTACGACAGATCCTTAGAGTATTTTGGCCCAAGACAATCAGGAACTCTGAGCTATGGATAATCACGCACCAGAAACCTGTTGGGTTGGAGATCAAGATAAGGAAATGGCGTTGGATAGGCCACACACTTAGGAGGCCAGACGACCATCCGTCGAAGATAGCCCTTAATTGGTGCCCACAAGGACGTCGCAGAGTCGGCCGCCCTAAGCAGACCTGGCGCCGCACGGTGGAACAAGAGGCTCCCACACTCGGAGCACCGTGGGGCGAGATGCAGGAGGTTGCCCAAGACAGGAGCAAGTGGCGAGCTTTACTGAGAGCCCTATGTCCCTGATGAGGGATAAAAGGACATCAGTATCATCATCATCCATCACATGCTCATTATATTTATCGAGCATTGCACTGAAATCCTTAGCAGTCTGTGCCATAAACTACAATGTTGAGTGATATACTCGCCGTTTATGCCTTGGCCAAGTTCTTTACAGTCCAGACACTTGGAGACATTCTCGGTAAACAGTTTTAGGCATATAACATCCCTATATAACTTCCTGCTACCAGTCGAATAACCTTCGATTTCTGATCTATTGATTCCACTTCAGAGTCCAACAGACATAGTGGTGATTCATTGGTAGTCCACTTGGCACCGCTCTGGAAAGATTTTAGCACTGCCCAGGTCTCAACTCAATCGAAACCAAGGTTTTATTATAGTCCATAAATAATCGTCAAAGTGGCAGGGTATACTCATCAGTCTTCGTATTACATGTAGCATGATAATGAGAAGAACTTAAGTCGCCGACATAGCCCAAATAATTGTGCATTGGGCAAGGCACATAGTTCGAAAGTTCTCGATTGGCGACTGCGCACAGGAAGAGCAGAGTAGGCAGATCCCCAACAAGGTGGTCATACGACTTGGTAAATTTTGCGTGCGGAAGTACACTGGATAAGATTTCTTATCTTAGATTAGCTGAACACCGGTCGGTAAGGCAATATGTGGGGGAGACCCTACGACCAACCAAACTAAGTTTAATTTAAAAACATTTTTTTTTTTAATTTGAGTAAAAAAAGTTATTTTTAAAGTTAAATATAACAGAAAGATAACTTACTTTTACGTTAAGTGTTTTAATTTGAACTTTTCTTCAAAAACAAACATTTTTTCAAAGAAAAAGTAAAATACCGAAAAATTACCGAAATACCGGTTTCCCGGTTTTAAAATTTTCACTACCGAAAAAAAACCGGTTTTCAAAAATATATCGGTAGTCCAAGCCCTACGCACGAGCTGCTGGCCGCTGGCCGCCGCCGCCGCCGCCGCCCCGCACCGCCCCCCCAGCCATGCACCTATAAACCGATTATGTACGTCGTCGTCACAATTTTAATGAAACTCGCAAGTTCCTGGATGCCCAACTCTCTTCCATTGTGCGCTTCTCATAGTTTGCCAAGGATAAAAATATTATTAAAGGCGAATACATTAAAAGTGTCACTATTAAGTTTCCACAGATTCTTGGAAGCCTTAAATTTAAATAACCTAAAATAAAGTACGTTCTAAATTTATATCATCCTGTAAATTATATGGTAGAATCGGTGCGATACCAGCGCCATTTCGATCTTCTAAACCATGGCTGAAATCAAAAATATATGCGTCTTTGACTTCCTAGATAATCTTGCTTAGAATTTTTTAAAGCTCTTTTCTATCTGGACCTCAGTATCTACTGGGGTCCAGATGCCAGGATGCCGGATGTTCCAGAGCCCGCATAGACGCAACGCATTGAAGCCTGATGGGACCCGCGGAGTCGCTTTGGAGCCCTTGCAGAACCCTAGCGGCTCCCTAGACCCCACACCACACAGACTTGCGCTGCCACCAGCGATACTAGATTGCTGTAGGTAGATAAAGCGGCTCTAGCAGCTTCTTCGGCCCTTTTATTAACCCCATTGCAAAAACTTGCGAATGAGGCTAGTTTTATGTCTGATTCCGCTTGGCGTAATTTAGTGAACATTGTTATGTTTTGAAAGGATTTTCATTATTAATATCAATAACACTATAGAAAAATACCTAGAGCACAATTTTTAACCCTTGCCCTCATTTTCCGCGATTTTGGCGTCAAAATAGGGATAATACGAATAGTCTATACATTTTTGTAATACATATGATATGTATATAGGTAAATTTACTTACCTACTTATGCTTAACAAACAGTAGCGTATTATAGGTGCGAATGTTAAAACCTAAGCTCAGTGAGAGTTTCAAAACATGAACAAGCATGGGTTGTAACAGCACCCGAAGCGTAATAGCTTGAAACCCATGTTACATATTGTTTTTTTTATTTCATCTGACGAGAAAATGTATACCTATTAAAAACATAAAAAAATGCAGATACCTAAGTTAGGTATGTACCTACCATATTCTGATGACCTAATCAGCATGATCACTTTGTTTTTATTCAAAATAAAAATAAAAAACTACTGCTGCTACGTAAAGAAGCCGTGCTATTAAGAATTTCCATAAATTCTTGTAATGAACCGATAATTTTAACAGTGTTTATAATGGAATAATGCGTTTTGAATATCGGACGTGACTTTGTATTATTTTTCGCTGGTGTGCGCCCCGCGGCTTCCCTTCAGACCGCAAAATCTTCGTGGAATTTTCGTAAAAGTAGCCTATGACTTTTCCTCAGGATATAGACTATCTCTGTACAAAAATTAATATACCTAAATCCCTTCAGTATTTTTGGCATGAAAAGGAAAAATACTGAAAGGCAGACAGACAGAGTTAACTTTGCATTTATAATATTATTATGGATTTTTCAGATATATATATATATATATATATTTTAACGGCTTTGACATAAATATGAGTTGTGCGTGAAATATAAGTTAATTATTACCTTTCTGAGCTGTCTTTTACTTTGCTCATTAACACTATCATTTCGGTTTTTCCATCAGAAGCAAATATTAATTTGCGTAGGCACTTGTTAGTTTGAGGTAGCATAATGACTAGAAAAATAAAATATTTGTTGCTTTGACGCATAATCTGAAATGCTTGGCCCCATTTTTTTTTTTTTTAAATCTAAGGCGATTGATTAAATTGACATAAAATATTTTTCTACTTTCTGTTTTTTTTTTACATATATTAAAAATACTCTAATTCATACAACATGTACATAATATATACCTAGTATTAAAATATGTAAAGGAAATTAATTATTTTGAACTTAATTCTACTAACCTACCTTTTTTTTATGGCGTGGAAACTCCTAGCGGCGGGCCCGGGGGGAGCCGCCAGATTATGTGGGGTTCGCACCCACTAAAACCCCGCCGGTGTCCACCTCGGCTGTTGGCAAGGGGGTCACGGGAGATATATTCGAGCTGGTTCATCTCTGCGACACATAAATACCTACCTATAATTGTAATTTACTTTCAGTGGTTTTTTACGCAATAATAGATACTATATTTTAGTTATACACACGGTTAGTTTTAAAAATGGCAATTATGTCTCAATTTTTTTTCAAATAATTTTACCTGCCTGTGTTGGAAGGTTGTATATAGGTAAAGGCTTACACAAAAGGTCACCTACTTTTATTTAAACCCAATTACGAGACATTCAAGAGTTCATGAATTTGTGGGCCGCGGACTCCTTTCTTTTGAATTTACTTCAAATTAGCATAATATGCTAATTTGAATATTATTCAATAGATTTCCACAATTCTCTTTGGACGATAATTTGGTTGGATAATTATTATAATTAGGTTTTATTTATTTATATGTGATGTGATGGGGGTAATATTAAATGAGAGTTTTCAACGTTTATTCCCGAACCGATCGTTGTGAGGGAATACATATGGCTATAAAATTGAACAAGCGAGGGTTGTAACAGCACCTGAAGCGGAATAGCTTAAAACTTATTTATTGTACTTTTCATTTTATTGACGAGTTTTTTTTTTTTTTTGAATATATAAAATTGGCCTAAATCCTCTTTAATTTAATAATAATTTTTTGTCACAATTAATAATACGCAAAATAAAATTACAGTACAATAGAAAACGTAAACAATAATTAACGACATTTTTTTCAATGTTTGTTTTGTCGGATGTCGCATGTTCGTTCGCATTCAAAATAAAAAAAAACAGTTGCTGCCATGTACCTATAAGTCTTTAATAATTACGCACATTATTAATATTCCAGGACAATAAAGAATGTATGAAAATTAATATTAAATTGCCAGACTTTAAACCGGAAGTCAATAAAGTAGAGTAACTAAAAAGTAATCTTTTTAACCGGATAGGCTAAAAATTACTATTTTCAAGTGAGTAGGATGATAATCTAATTATAGGTATAATAGGCTTTTACCATTTACAAGCAGTAGGTATGCTTTATAATGTATATCTTTATCCATACATTCAGGTAGGTACCTAAATTTGCAAATCTGATTATGCCATCTTTTTTGCAGAGGGCCCAGTGGATATTTCCTGTTCATTAATCATTCGTGTTGTGGAGCAAGCCCAAGTTTTTATGTTTGTTTATCTCTGCAACGTGTTTCGCATATTTCAACTTATTCATTGGCATATATGATGTCAAAACTCGCAACGGTAAATCTCAACTTTACCTACCAATAACATCACTACAGATGCGCAGTAAGTTAATAGGTATTTTTTTTTATGATATATGTTACAATTTATGTAAGATTATGTACCTATAGATGTTAAATTTTTCAGTGTTGAAATTGATCATCATCATGTCAAAGGTTGTTAAGAGTGGAGGCACGGAAGGTAAAACAAACTTGTGTAGCAGAAAAATCCAATGAAAGCCCGATTGTTCCCTTTTGTAAACCGCGATCGTGTGTTGCTTTTTTGACAGGTAATTTTTGGGGCGACCATGGGTACTATAACGGCCGCTTTTGCAATATTGCTTTGCGTCCTTTTTACTTAAAGCAATATTGCAAATGTGGCCGTAATAGTACACCAGTGCGTGGTAGTTTATCTTTGATAAGTTTTGACATTGGAAATGTTTTTTCGTTCGTTCCTCCAGTATAGGCATCGATTTACGAAAAAGTGAGATCGCCTTATCAAAAAGACGCGTTTTTAAAAGACCTTTGGTATGAAAAAAGGATTATTCAAGAAAATCTAAAAATAATGGCCGAAAAAGTGAATCACTGAAATTTATAATATGGCGCTCGATATTTTGAAGAATGATATCAACAATTTGAGAAAAAACTCCTCTGGAAAATTTCATCATTTCAGCCGTAGGACGTCCACTGCTGGACATAGGCCTCCCTCAAGGCTCTCCATCTGTACCGATCGCAGGTGGCCTGGATCCAGCGTGGACCCGCAGCCTTGCGCAGATCATCCGTCCATCTGGTCGGTGGACGTCCTACGCTGCGCTTGCCGATCCGTGGTCTCCACTCGAGAACTTTTCGGCCCCAGCGGCCATCTGTTCTGCGGGCTATATGACCTGCCCATTGCCACTTCAACGAGCTTATCCGCTTGGCTATGTCGGTGACCCTGGTTTCTCTGCGTATGTCCTCATTTCTGATTCGATCCCGCAGAGAAATCCCGAGCATAGCCCGCTCCATGGCTCATTGAGCTACTCGGAGCCTGTTCATAAGCCCTATAGTGAAGCACTACGTTTCAGAACCGTATGTCATCACTGGCAGCACACATTGGCTAAATACCTTCGTCTTCAGGCACTGAGGAATATTGGACGAAAAGACGTTGCGTAGTTTCCCGAACGCCGCCCATCCGAGCTGTATTCGGCGATTGACCTCCTTCTCGAAGTTGGACCTACCTAATTGGATGGTTTGTCCTAGGTATACGTACTCGTCGACAACTTCGAGAACCGAGTTCCCAACCATAACTGGGGTAGGCACAACATGGACATTAGACATGACCTTCGTCTTGTCCATGTTCATTTTAAGGCTCACCTGTTGGGAGACTCGGTTGAGGCCTTCGAGCATCGTGCTGAGTTCCTCCATCGACCTTGCCATGACTACGATGTCGTCGGCAAACCGAAGGTGAGTGATGTATTCGCCGTTAATATTGATGCCCTGCCCTTTCCATTCTAGAAGTTTGAAGGCGTCTTCTAAAGAGGCGGTGAACAGTTTCGGAGAAATAACATCTCCCTGTCTCACTGTGTCTGGAAAATTTAGTCAGCTCCAATTTAATCCTAACAAAAGGACGATCGGGTTAAGGGTTGGCCCTGTAGCTCAACCTTTTCAAAAGAAGTCAGATCAGAACGAGTCTGTGACGATGACGGCGATGTGAATGCTACTCGTAACTCCTGTTGGCTTGACTACGATTTTATAAAACTCTTCCGTTACTGACTGACTGACAGACAACGCAGAGCCAAAACTACTGGGCGTAGAAAGCTGAAAATTGGCACGTGGGTTCCTTGTGGGGTGTAGGTGAGCACTAAGAAGGGATTTCCCGAAATTCCCACGGGAACGGGATTAAACAGGATTTTTGTGTTTATAAAAAATTTGCGCGGGAAATACCGCGGGGCAGCCTCTAGTATGTTATAATTTTCTGGTACTTTGAACATCAATATCAATATCATCAATCAATACATAGTATAAAACAAAGTCGCTTCCCGCGTCTGTCCCTATGTATGTTTATGTCTTTAAAACTATGCAACGGATTTTGATGCGGTTTTTTTTAATAGATAGAGTGATTCGAGAGGAAGGTTTATAAGTATAATACATTCACAACATAGGTAATAGGTAAGGCGGTACGAAGTTCGCCAGGTCAACTAGTTATTATATAATCTCAGCTGAAAGACTTCTACTGCTGGACGTAAGCCTCTTCCCCAGGAGTGAGCGTTGCGACGATGGACCGTTTCGATGGACCGTTTTTTGCTCTGCGACGGTGCGACCGTTTCATGCGGCATCCCAAACCACTTTTGCTCGAACACTTTGGCCTCGTCGACGTCGAGTCGTCGCGTCGCGTCGACGACGACGCGGGAAACGAAAATGATAAGCAGGTCATCATACTTTTTCTATGGTCGGCAGAGACATGGTATTAACGCTACGCCTTAGCTCTGTCTGTCTGTCGGGTCAACTAGTGATTAATAAAATTAAAATCTTTGCTTCTCGTGCTTTTGTATTTTTTTTTACAGTGTTCCAACTTAGTCTTATTGTTTTACTCGTCGACGCGGTGAACTTCGTACTGCCCAATCTATTAGTATTGCATGCAAACTTATTCTTATCAAAAATATTGAAATTGATATGTAATTGTTTTTATTTTAATTTAATATAATTGTTTAAAGCTTTAAAGACTATATTATTGTATGTTTCGTTTAAGCTAATAAGTTTAATTTAGTTTAGTTTAAGCTTTCAGGGCCATCTGAAAACCAGGGCTGGAAACCGGGTAACCAGTTCCCAGCATCCGCTGAGATGGCACCTTTTGTTTCTTTTAGCATAGTATGTTTTAATTATGTTCATGAATGTTTATGTTACTAAAGAACAATAAAAATATTTGTATTTGTATTTGTATTTGTATGTACTCTATAAACCTTCATTATGAAACACTCTACTAAAAAAAAACTTTTTTACAAAAAATAAAACCGCCGATAAAACTGAAAAGCATTAAATAATTGGGAAACATTTTCTATTAGGACTTAATTTACTCACTTCTTAAAGTAATTTTGGTTAACCAAGAAATTTTAAGTCGGTGCCACACCACACAAGCAAATTCCATAACTACCTATAGCGCGATGCGCGGCGGCACACGTTTTTCGGTTATTTCTTTGAATTTCAGATAATTTAGTGATCCTTATTCGTTGATTCTGTGGCACCGACTCAAAAATTTCTTGGTTAACCAAAATTACTTTAAGAAGTGAGTAAATTAAGTCCTAATAGAAAATGTTTCCCAATTATTTAATGCTTTTCAGTTTTTTCGGCGGTTTTATTTTTGTAAAAAAGTTTTTTTTTTTTGCTTTTCAGTTTTTTTTGGGCTAATTTTTTTGACCCCAGCCAATCACCCTCCACAGGGTGGTCGCACCCCACAAGGTGGCCACACAACCTGGTGAAGGTTTAGGAACTAACAGGATGAGGTTCGATCACGACCGGTCGGTGAGGCGATTTTTGAGCGAGGCCTATGTCCAGCAGTGGACGTCTATCGGCTGAGATTATGATTATTAACATTCATATAAAAAAGATTCACAATTATACCTAGCAGTTTTCATGTAAATCACAAAACGGCAATACAATCTGTGAGTGAACAATTAAGTCACCCCTATTTTTCCACCCTTAGGGTTGGAATTTTATTTCCAAATTTTTATGGGACCAACTTCAAGGTATACCCTGTCGATTAAAAAAGGAATTATCAAAATCGGTCCACACAGTAAAAACTTATGCGTGATCATACATAAAAAAAAAATATATATATATACGCGACGAATTGAGAACCTCCTCCTTTTTGTTTTTTCGTCGGTTAAAAAACTGCATTAAATCTGTTGCGTACTTTTAAAGATTTAAGCATACAGAAAGAAAGAAAGAAAGAAAGAAAGAAAGAAAGAAAGAAAGAAAGAAAGAAAGAAAGAAAGAAAGAAAGAAAGAAAGAAAGAAAGAAAGAAAGAAAGAAAGAAAGAAAGAAAGAAAGAAAGAAAGAAAGAAAGAAAGAAAGAAAGAAAGAAAGAAAGAAAGAAAGAAAGAAAGAAAGAAAGAAAGAAAGAAAGAGAGAAAGAAAGAAAGAAAGAAAGAAAGAAAGAAAGAAAGAAAGAAAGAAAGAAAGAAAGAAAGAAAGAAAGAAAGAAAGAAAGAAAGAAAGAAAGAAAGAAAGAAAGAAAGAAAGAAAGAAAGAAAGAAAGAAAGAAAGAAAGAAAGAAAGAAAGAAAGAAAGAAAGAAAGAAAGAAAGAAAGAAAGAAAGAAAGAAAGAAAGAAAGAAAGAAAGAAAGAAAGAAAGAAAGAAAGAAAGAAAGAAAGAAAGAAAGAAAGAAAAAACGTAAACTACATTGAAACACGACATAAATGTAAAAGAAAAAAAAGATATATAAAACCATGCGTGCACATAAACAATAAAAATAAAGTAAAAGATTCTAAAGTACGACAAACAATTTTAAACAAATAAAATAAGTTAACTATTCTAAACAGGTGATTAATGTGTATCCCTGCAGCAATTAATAGGCACTGGCTCAGCATATTGCTGAGAGCTTGCACCCACAGCGCTGTTTTTTTTTTCAGCCAGCACCATACCGTGACGCACGGAACATCATCGGGCGGCTATCATTACAATCTTTATACCTATCTTTTTGTACATGCTGTGGTAAAGTCAAAATAATAAAATGAATGCAAAAAGAAAAAAACACGTTCCTTAAATTTAGTGTAATTTACTTTAGCGACAACGCCTGACGTGCAAGTGGACGATGACGAAGCATACATAAGGACAGACGCGGGAAGCGACTTTATTTCATACGAGCTTTCCCGGCTTACTTCGTTACGCCATAGAATATAAGATACTACAAAAGACTTGGCTCTATAGACTATGTTCTTTTGACTGCCCAGAATGGCCGAAAAAAACAACAACAAACCACCTGTCAAAATATGTAAACAACGGAAAAAATATTGCACCTTGGGTTACATTTAAGTTTAGGTAAGGATCCCTAACTTTTTTGAAAATCTAATATAGCCTATGACACTCGGGGTTAATGTAGCTTCCTACCAGTGGGGTGCTGGCCAGAGAACCTCCACGCGGTGCACCCTGGGCAACAGCGGACGATCACACTTTTCGTTTCCCGTTTGGTGTGATCGTCCGGTGGCTAATAATCTGGCGGGAGTGGCGCTCCACATGCTCTCTGCCCTATCAGAGAGCATAGTGTGAGTCGAGACGGAGAGCGGGGCTTGAGACTTCCACCACGGCGAACTGCTCAGCGCCGTGGGGGGACTAACAAGCCCTGCTGAGCGAGGAAGAAAAATGAGGGAAGGAAGGAGGAGAGATTGGAGAAGAAGGATGGCGACGGGATGGAGTGCGGGGATTGGGAGCTTCCCAATGGCACGTCCACGTGGGGATTGATGGCTCGGCTGATTAGAAACCCTGCGTTATTAGATGCCGGGAACAATAGTCCTGCCCACGGTTGGCTTGATGACTACGTCGCCAACCGTTGGGATCACAGGTCTACCCGGCTGATCCGAACCCGCAGGGGAGTAGATGCCGGGCTGTCATTTCTCCACGCTTTGCGGTCGGCTTGATGTCGCCGTCGCTGCCGCAATGGGCGTGGCGATGGGGCGCTCACAATGCCCCGTAGGAGAGGGTGGCAGTGTCCTATCCAGGGCACTGTCACACACGATCGCTGGGTGCTGCGGCCAAGGTGGAACGGCTAGTAGCACCTGGCGGTCGAGGAGGAAGGGGCGGGGACTTGACGCTTCCAACATGGCACGTTACGTGGTGCCATGTGGGGAGTGACAAGCCCTGCTCCCGCTCGACTGCTGGATGGGGCGGTCGAGGAGGAGAGCGGGCGGGGCCTCAAAGGTCCCACCACGGTGGATCACATACGCCGTGGCGGGGCCGACAGGCCCCGATCCGCCCTGCAGCACCGCTGCAGGACCCCGGGGTCGTTGGGTGCACGAGGCGGGGGCCTCGTGTAGTCACATAACGGCCCCGAGAAGGACGACGGAACGAGGTGTCCAGTTCCGTCGTCGGGCGTAGGAAGAGCCATCCGCGCTCAGGGGGGACTATCACCACCTGTCCCCCGTGAAGAGGCTACACAGCCAATGCTGGGGGGGGGTCGCGGAGAATTCCACAGGCTTACCCGCGACCCTCCTGCTATCAGCCGAGAAGGACACCGGCGGGGTTTTAGTGGGTGCGAACCCCACATAACCCTGCGGCTCCCCCCGGGGCTGCAGGGTACTCATTAGGAGTTTCCCCGCCTTAAAAAAAAAAAAAAAAAGCTTCCTACCAGTGAAAGAATTTTTCAAATCGGTTCAGTATTTCCGGAGCCTATTCGTTACAAACAAACAAACAAACAAAAAAACAAATCTTTCCTCTTTATAATATTGGTATAGACTATGCATTGATATTGATTAATTTCACAAGTTATTTGTGTGACGTTTTCTTTTTTAACCCCCGAACGAAAAATTCAGAGAGGGTGTTATAATTTTAACGTGTGTATCTGTCTGTCTGTCTGTGTATCCGTCTGTGGCATCGTAGAGCCCAAACGGCTGAACCGATTTTCGTTTATTTTTTTTTGTATCATAAATAATTTCAGGCCGAGTGTTCTTAACCATGTCTGATGAAGATATGATCAGCGGTTTGAAGATGATCAGCTCTTGAATGATGGATGAGAGGATCTTACTAGTTTCCTTATGTCCGATCGATTTGAAATTTGGTACCATGTTACATCTATGTTATAGAAAGTATTTGGTAAGGTAACCATGTCCTGATCTGCCGTTTGAAGATGATCAGCTCTTGAAAAATGGATGAGAGGATCTAACTAGCTTCCTTATATCCGATCGAGTTGAAATTTGGTACCATGTTACATCTATGATATAGAAAGTTTATGGTAAGGTAACCATTACCTGATCAGCCGTTTGAAGATGATCAGCTCTTGAATAATGGATGAGAGGATCTAACTAGCTTCCTTATGTCCGATCGAGTTGAAATTTGGTACCATGTTACATCTATGATATTGAAAGTATATGTTAAGGTAAACATGACCTGATCTGCCGTTTGAAGATGACCAGCTCTTGAATAATGGATGAGAGGATATAACCACCTTCCATTTGTCCTATCAATTAAAAATTTTGTACAGTGTAACTAATGTTATTGAAAGGTGACCATGATATTTTTAAGATGATTAGCTCTAGTTCTAGTTAAGTTGATGAGGGGTGTGACTGGGTCGGGGGTTTTTAATTTTTTTAAATTTGAGTTATTATTAAGAGCTTTTAATTCCAAAGTATTACGCCAAATTTATACTTACATATTTTTCATGAAGTCATTCTATTTTACCCGGGGCGAGTCCGAGCGCGCCGGCCTCGCGCCGGTCTCGCGCCGGCAGATGTGTCAGCTATAAAATATTAAAGCTCAGAAGCGAAGAGTTCCGAGTGGTACCTAATAAAATGTTTAACAAGGTAACACAAACAGATGGGTACATTCCTGTTTAATTAAAGTTGAGTATTTTTCTAATGATGATGATGATGATGATGATTTTTCTAATATCCAGATACTAATTTACTTTACTTTTACTTTTACTTTTAATTACCTTTAAAGGGAAGGGTCGACATAAAGCCCGTCAACATTATAAAACAGTGAAAGGTAGAAACGGTTCTAACGCCACTTGTGTGCCTTACTAGTCGAACCCGATGTTCGGGCCCATCACTAGCAGAACCAGTTTTTAGTTTTTACCGCGTCGCCCGCGCATCGTCCACTTCCTTTTAAAATCACCTATCAACTAGACGTGTGCATTTTTTATTTATATATAATTCGGCCGCGAACAAACTGTATTATTTCAATTATTTTGTTATTGAACACACTCGTGTTCAATAACAAAATAATTGAAATAATAAAATTGGGGTCAGATTGTTTTATTCATAGAAATAGGGTTACTTACTATCCCAAACAGGTACCTACCAGTTTTGTACGTGAATGCACCCTAAGTTGATAATATTCGGATATTAATAGTTAGACAAACACAAATTCAAATGCCAAAGTATTTATTGTAAGTTCTTAGAGAAAGGAATATAGTTTTACAGTTTCACCAAGTTTAATTCCTAGCTGTCTCGAAACACTGTGGACTGAATATTCTTTTAATGTTTTCATTTTTTTTTTATCTACGTACATAATATACTTACTCAGTTATTTTTGAAAAGATTTTTTTTTAAACTTTTTTGCAAGATCTTAATCCCCAAAGAAGGTGAAGAATGACGTCAGTTTTTGTAGACAGTAACTTAGGTATATTCATGTAATTCTGGTTGCCAGCGCTGTACGTTAATACATCCTAACACCAACCAGAAACTTAATACTATCTGATATCTGAGTGTTAATGGTTCGATCTGAGATCCTGGTTGCAGCCATGCCTTTGCCAGCCCAATAATTCAGTTTAATGTATGTTTTAAAATTTAGTTTTACGTTATTTCCAAACGTTAATAATTAGAAAGTTCTTATTACTAACGTTTGGAAATAACGTAAAACTAAATTTTAGTAATTAAGTAATTATTCAAATTCTAAACTACCATAAACAAACTCAGGCTGTTAAATTAAAGACATTAACTTTATAATAACAAATAGTTTAATTTACTGAGAGGATATCATACCTACTTAACACATTTATATTAACATAAATATATAAGTTACTACTAACTTTTCATTCTTTATCACTAGGTAACTGTAACTAATTAATATACCCCATTGCCACAATACCCTCGTACTCACATTATGAAAATCAAATATCAACTGCTTCCGCTTGAAATAAAACTTAAAACTACAATATCTTCAGAAGAACTAGAAAAACGAACATCGGACCGCATAACCTAATACATGTTGTGCATGTATTATATATATCATCCTTTCTCCTGATTGTTTTGTAATGCATTGATAATATCAAGTGAGTGAAACATATTATGTATCCAATAAAAATGAAAGTTATGTGGACTGAGACTCGGGTGCACCAAGTTCGATTCCCGGCGGGGGCGAACATTGTTATGATGAATATCGATGTTTGTTTCCCGGTCTGGGTGTAATGTTCGTTTCTGTATACCTATGTTTAGGGCACCCTAGATAGAGGTTCTTCCTAGTAGGGGCTCTGAGTGGGATGTGTTATTATAATAATAGTTCTCTACGTCATTAGCACCCGTACGCGTACATCTTATTCTCACTTAACCTAAGTATATATTATACATTCCACAAATCTTCTCAGCGCTTTTTTTCTGGTGTATATTTTTGTACAAAATTTGTTCCTCATTTGTTAGTTTTGTTACCTTACCTAGTGATGGTACCATTTTTACCGGCTTTAAAAAAGGAGGTTATCTGTTTGACCTGTATGTATTGAATATCAAATGCCAATGCGTAAAGATTACAATGGAACGCTTTCTTTGGAAAAAAATTATTATTATTTTTACTATGACTTCCCCTCCATTTAAAAAAAAAAAATTCTTTAGAAACCTCCCTGGACATTGGAGGAAAATTTCAAAACCAAAATCTGCTAAATGGGCCTAGCCGCTCTCGAGTTTTAGGGAGAGTAGCCAACCACGATGAATTTTTGTTAGTAGGCAAGTATAGTTGGTAGATATTGTGTGTGCTTCAAGCTGTAATCCTCATGTTTTAAATCTTCGCTAAAACAAATTTTGAGAATAGGTATATTCAGTAGGTATATTCAGTTGTGTGTGGTGTGTGTTATATTTTAACAAAATATATATATTTACTGTAGTAAGTATTTTTATAATTTTATGTTTAACTTGTTGTTAATCCTTGTTTCTGGTTTTAAGGCTTCATTTAAAATTATTTTAACTTTTTCAAATAATTTAATAACGATAATTTAATTACATATTTTTGGCAACTTCAGACTTCGGTAAAATTAGTTAACAATAAATCTAATTATAAAAAAAAAAACATTTTTGGCTAAAATAAACTTACTTACTTCACAAAAATATTGTTGTTTCTGCACTCTCTAAAACTTGTAACAACGAAAAACTACTTACCTACTGAACAGAGCGGTAATAAATCAAAGTAGGAATCTGCTCACCATAACTAACAACTTTCCCAAAGCAACAAGGGTCGAAAACTCAAAAAAAAGCTGTACATTGGTTCGATCAGATGATTTTTGTTTTGAGATTTCGACTCTATTGTTCGTTGGGTGCTTTGGGAAAGTTTTTAGGTATGGTGAGCTTCTAATAATAATAATAATAATAGTACCGGTATTTCACTCCATAGCACCAGTTAACCGGTCCATTAAACAGTTCACCCCCATAAACCATTTCTTGTCATCCATTTTACATTAGTTCCTATCACCTTCTGGGTGCCGCCTCTGGGTGCATGATCTATTTGTGCATTTAGTGGCGGTGCCTGGTTGGCGATCCATATACAATATAGCAAAACTCTCGAAAGGGCCTCTACGAGTTGGATTCGTCCCCTCGCACGCCTCTCAAAGGACCGGGCTCCATCCCGTGATACCGAAGAGTATTGAGAAACATAATAATAATAATACGTTTATTTCAGACAAAGTCCATAGTATATTAGTAACAATAGTACTTAAACCTATGTTAAACTTAACTAAGTATAAAATAAAAAGAAAGCAAACAAAACAAATCTACGTATTTACATATTTACAGTGCTTACCGGAGAAGTGCGATACCGACGGCAAGCTATCTTATAGAGACATGTTCTGAATCCTTCCTTTAATTTATAAACGCCTCGTTAGAAAAAACACCTTGTTTATAAAATGTGCCCTGATACGTAATTTGGTACTATAGGTACAATGATATTTTCGTTACGTTCCTATTAACAGAACCTTACTTACTTTCACAAAAAGTATGATATCCTTACTAATATTATAAATGCGAAAGTAACTATATATATGTGTCTCTGCCTATCTGTCTGTCTCGCTTTTACGAGAAAACTACTAAACTGATTTGAATGAAATTTGGTATATGGGTAGTCTAGAGCCTGAGAAAGGACATATAAACTACTTTTTATCCCGAAAATCCCGCGGGAAAATTGGGAATTTGATTGTTCAAGGGTGCGTGCATAATGCGCTGGCAAAGCCGCGGGGCGCCCACTAGTGAAGTATATTATGATATCGAATGATTAAAAATTTATTGTAGAGCCTTGAGCTTAAGGGGTGAAACGGTGCGAAACTAGCGCCATAAGTGCATAATAATATCCCGATAAATAACTAGTGTCTTCTAAACCATGGCCGAAATCAAAAATGTCTTGTCTTTGCCTTAGAATTTTAAAGGCCTATAAAGGCCTTTTATTTATCGATGTGTTGCTAGTTTCGCACCGTGTGGAGCCTGTGTGTATTAGTATTATAAGTGAGAAAAAAATATATCTATCTATCTATTAATAAAAAAAAAATGGGATCCTTACTTAAGAGCCAGTTTACCGCGATGCTAGCGCCATTTCGGAACAATAATTATATCTTCTAAACTAAGCCAAATATCAAAAATGTGGCACTAGATAATGTAGCCTAGTATTTTAAGGGCACTGTTGTATAGCTTTTAAATTAAAGACCAAAGAAAGCTACAAAGTGTTGCTAAAAGTGGCCACTTTTAGCAACAATCAGTGTATAATTTTTTTCGTTAAGTTAGGGCTACTTTACTGTGCTCAAAAAATACTAAGCAAGATTATCTAGTGTCATACTGTGCCACATTTTTGATATTTGGCTTAGTTTAGAAGATATAATTATTGTTCCGAAATGGCGCTAGCATCGCGGTAAACTGGCTCTTAAACTGAAATAATGTACTTAACTCAAGGTGCAAAAAAAGTTGGTTTTAGAAATTTAGACTAGTTGTTTTTTCATTCGTCCATTTTGGGCAGACAAAAGAACATAGAGGCCAAGCCAAGTCTTTAGTAGTATACATCATATAAACTTATTCTATGGTGTAACGAAGTTCGCCGGAACAGCTATTTTATTCAATAAAACTTTATCTCATCCGCTGGAAAATATAACTTTTTGCTTACTGTTCTCATAATTCTAACGACTTCTGTTTTATAGCTGGACCATAATGAATTTCCATACATTCATAATAGTCCCCTGGTCAATAATGATGCACAATTGTAGAAGTAGAATTTGAACAAAGCAAATATAAAAAAAACATAATTTAATCTGTGCGTGCATAAACTGACATTAAAAAAAAAATGGTGGCAAAATTATTGTTTTTGTTTACCCGTTTTAAAGTAATAATATGAGTACTTGCTTTAATTTTACTAAGCTTATTTACAAATTAATTTTATTTATAAACTTATTTACAATTATTGTTACAAAATTATGTGAATGAAGTGAAGTGGAATAAAAACAAACTGACTGATTGGATCAACAGAATTAGGTAGGTTCTTATGTATCTTATTTTTATGGAAAATTTTCTCGTTTGATGAAATAAAAAGCAGAATATTAGTGCGTTTGTTAAGTCCAATAAATGTATGGGAACCAATATTTTCTGGTACCAAAGGTAATATTTTCTGCATTAAAGCATGAAACTTGGCACACTTGTTGCTTAGGTAGCCCAGACTGAGAATCGCCCGGGAGGGAGCGGGAGACATCTCTCTGGGGGGCGGGGGGAGGGGGTGAAGTTTTCTTCTGCCGCGCGCGCTATTGATTCCTATATTGTGTCCTAGTACCTATAAAATAGCAGCAAAAGGGATCAATAGCGCGCGCGGCAGAAGAAAATTTCACCCCCTCCCCCCGCCCCCCAGAGGGGGGTGTCCCGCTCCCTCCCGGGCGATTCTCAGTCTGGGCTACCTAAGCAACAAGTGTGCCAAGTTTCATGCTTTAATGCAGAAAATATTACCTTTGGTCGTTAACAAACCCACTATATAATTATTACTCTGGCGAAAAGTTATTCTGCTTCGAGTTTTGTTATAACCTGTTATACCCCTCGTTTGTTCAAGTTTTAAGCCATTATTATTATTAACCCTTGACACTCTCACTGAACTCGGGTTTTAACATGATACCCTCATACAATAATACATAACTTTTCACCCCTGTTTTATAACCTAATACTTATTACACGATCGGCTCCAGCGATGCTCTGTGAAAAATTTAGACCAGGGACTCTAGTCTCTTAAACTTAAGATTAAACTTCTATTCTATTATTATTCTACTATTACTCTATTACGATTGTGTCAAAAATTGCGAGTCTCGTAACTTTGATCGATCATTATAGTATAGCAATAGAATATGAATAGCAAGCTATAGAATAATCTGGGATTTTTTAACCTAAATAGTGAATCCTGTTTTATGTTGTGAATCCGGACGGGCGTAGTGCAACTGTCACTTAATATCAATCAATATTGACATATATAATGTCAGTCGGACGTAATCATAACATTATCTTATTATGGAGCAGACTACCCTTTTTGGTCAATTCCAATCTATTGCGATACTACTGCTATAGTTATAGCAAAATTGATTACGAGACTACCAAATGTGTATATTCTTGCGATTAACGTACTGTTTTTACTCTACTTTTATTCGTGTTTTGCGCGATGAGACTAAGGGCCCTGCACTGAATAGCTGCCTGGATACACGCTTTTTACACTTTTTTTTTTTCTTAAAATTAATACTTATTTATTAAATAATTTGTACATTAAATTATTTTACCATTTATTCAATAAGTATACATATTAATATTTCTATGCATTCCATACCACCTTCTTATAAATAAAATACCTATTAAATGTACTTTCATATTTTGTCACAAAATTATTCGTTGTTAGGTTGACCCGGTTGACCTTTATCTTTTTAAATACACGTTCAATTCTATTTTAGGTTCAAAAAAGGAAAATAATAAATAATCAAATTATAGAGTTCGTTGTCACACCCCCTTTTTTTTTACCGTATTTTTGACCGACGAAAAAAAAAAGGAGGAGGTACACAATTCGACACGTATACCGGGTGTTTCTGACAAGGCGGTAATAAATCAAAGGAAGGATTCAGCTCACTATACCTAACAACTTTCCCAAAGCAACATGGGTCGAAATCTCAAAACAAAAATCAGCTGTCCCGTACATTGACCCCGTCAGCTGATCGAACCAATGTATGGAAGAGCTGTTATTTTTTTGAGATTTCGACCAATGTTGCTTTGGGAAAGTTGTTAGTTATGGTGAGCAGAATCCCTCCTTTTATTTATTACCGCCTTGTCAGAAACACCCGGTATATATTTTTTTATTTTTAATGTATGATCACGCATAAGTTTTAACTGAGAAGTCCGATTTTGATAATTCTTTTGTAATCGACAGGGCATACCTTGACGTGGGTCCCATAAAAATTTTGAAATAAAATTCCCACCCTAAGGGTAGGAAAATAGGGGTGACTTCTTTAATTGTTTGTGGGACTTTTATACACTCACAGGTTGCATTGCCGTGTTCTGTTTTTACATTATATATAACTTTAGATACTTACTTAAATATCTTTTGAAATAAAATAAAATAATAAACATTTCAGCCAAAAGACGTCCACTGCTGGATATAGGCCTCCCCCACAAATCGCCATACCGACCGGTCTTGTTGTCCCTGTTGACCATGTCGTCTGATAACCTTATGCGGTGTGACCACTGACCACCTTGTGGAAGAAGAAAATAATAAAACCCTGAAAGAACTGAATTAAAGCATAAAATAATAATCGAATTACTAAGTTCTTAAAGTAATGTAGGGTATACCAAATAATTTTGAGTCGGCGCCACAGATTCCTCGTACAAAGATCACTAAGGTACCTTTAGTTAAAAGAAATAACTAAAATTCGTGGACTGCCGCGCACCAATCTTTAAGTTACGTAATTATAAGGAATTTGCTTGTGTAGCGCGCCGACTTCAAATTACTTGGTATACCCTACCTACATTACTTTAAAAACTAAGTAATTAGATTTAAGCTTTTTAATCATTTTAAGCTTTTCAGTTTTTTATTCAGCGGTTAATATTTTTAACCGACGAAAAAACAAAAAGGTGGAGGTTTTCAATTCGTCGCGTATATATATACATTTTTATGTATGATCACGCATAACTTTTTACTGTGTGGACCGATTTTGATAATTCTTTTTTTAATCGACAGGGTATACCTTGAAATTGGTCCCATAAACATTTGGAAATAAAATTCCAACCCTAAGGGTGGAACAATAGGGGTGACTTTATTGTTCACTCACAGATTGTATTGCCGTGTTGTGATTCACATGAAAACGGCTAGGTATAATTATGAGTCTTTTTTATATGAATGTTAATAATCATAATCTTAGCCGATAGACGTCCACTGCTGGACATATGCCTCCCTCACAAATCGCCTCACCGACCGGTCGTGATCGAACCTCATCCTGTTAGTCCCTCAACCTTCACCAGGTTGTGTGGCCACCTTGTGGGGTGCGGCTACCCTGTAAAGGGTGATTAGCTGGGGTCAAAGAAATTAGCCCAAAAAAAACTGAAAAGCAAAAAATAAAAACTTGTTATAAAAAAAATTAACCGCCGAAAAAACTGAAAATCATTAAATAATAGGGAAACATTTTCTATTAGGCCTTATTTTACTCACTCCTTAAAGTAATTTTGGATTACCAAGAAATTTTGAGTCGGTGCCACAGAATCAACGAATAAAGGTCACTAAGTTACCTGAAATTCAAAGAAATAACCGAAAAACGTGTGCCGCTGCGCATCGCGCTTTACATAGATAATGAATTTGCTGGTGTGGTGTGGCGCCGACTAAAAATTTCTTAGTAATCCAAAATCACTTTAAGAAGTGAGTAAATTAAGGCCTAATAGAAAATGTTTCCCTATTATTTAATGCTTTTCAGTTTATTCGGCGGTTTAATTTTTTTATAAAAAGTTTTTATTTGATAAAAAGTTGTATTCAAATCGGTTCAGTACTTTTGGTCCAAACAAACAAACATACAAAAAATTCCTTCCTCTTAATATATTGGTTTGTTAAAGATGATATTCCTAATTTTACTATTTAAGTTATTCTCATATAAAGTCACCAATCCATTCACCTAGCCAACTTAAGTACCTACCTGCCTTAAGCTTAAGCCTCCTGCTAGAGATGTACCGACAATGACTTTAGCCGACTAGCCGATCACCCGACTATCCGGCTGTAATGAAGCCGACTAATCGGCCTGGCCAATCATGTTTGTTGAGACGTTCGGCAATTTTGCCTGGCTTTGATACCGACACCGTACACGAAGGGCACCACCGCTGTGTAGGCGAGTCGGAAAAATTATCTATTTACTTTATTTTTATTTTCATTCATAGTCCAAGGGACCAGTCAGAGTATCTTTTGTGTATGAGGAAAATAAAATGGTATTATTTGTTATAGTGTACTATAAAGGTAGCAATTAATCAAAATTTAACAATGTTTTAAAGAAGGGTTTAAAGAAAGGTAAATATTGATTAAGAAATTAGGGGCCGGATAGTCGGCGTGTTTTGCCGACTAATCGCTGACTAGTCGCCGTCTATAAAAGTGGCCGGATAGTCGGCACATCTCTAGTACCTACCTATTATAAACATTGTAGTTTAAAAGTAAATATGTTAGGTAGACTGTAAAGTATATTTCATAAAATATAGGTATTCCTTGTTGTTACATGTGTAAGCAGTTTTCTATAAGAATACATAATATAATTTTTTTTTATTGAATAACGTTTTTTTTATGTAATTTAGCCGTATACGTTATGTTGTACTGAGCGTATCGATCCCACAGGTACGTAATGTTACTCATATTTTAATCACAACAACATCAAGCTCTTTTTCCTTTCTGTTCATGTGGTCCTAAAGCAGAACTAGGTCACTGACACTGCTTGACATTCAGTCGTACATATCTCGCTTGGATATGGTGGAGACGGTATATAGGCCGCTGCTGTCAGTACCCTCGTCCGTGCTGTCCGTTAATCAGGAAACATCAGCGTTCTCCACCTTGTAAATAAAGCGACGCCGCTTGCGTGCATCTCATAAGTCACCGGTCGGCGCCATCGTGACCGTGCTGCAGTTGGCGCGCGTAGACCGGGTGGAGCTTCTCCTTAGGACGCCGCCGCCTCCGACTGGATTCAGAATTATCAAATTATCACTCTTTCTCTTACCATGCCATGCACAGAACAAAAGTTCCCGCATACCTTTCCTAAAGTTTTTTGAAAGAAATGCATACAAAAGCGGGTTGATTCCGGAGTTGAAGTACGTGATGAGAAATGTTAGTGGTGTAAGAAGCGCACTGAAGTCACTAGATCCTTCATAGCCGGAGGACCAGTATTGCCACATCTTGCGCGCATGGAACGGCAGGTTACAGACAGCGAACGTGAGCACGACCACGATCAGCATGCGCACGACGCCGCGCCGCGCGCGCAGCACGTTGCGCGACAGGTGGCTCAGGTGGTGGCAGTTGCGATTGAGCTCGTGGTTCCTGCATAGCTTCATAGTCCCGCTGCTGCCGTCATCACTTGTGGATCCTCCTTTCTGTTCAATTAAAATAACTATAGAATTCCGAGTTAGTTTTCCAAAATATTAAATTTTCACAAAGTTAATATTTAAATATTAAAATCATATGAGTACCTAATATGTTTATACATAATATATCAGTATCGGTAGACTCACCTTCATCCCCTTAATTCGAGCCCGATAAATAAATTTCAATATCATGATTATTTTTTTTATAAAAAAGGTAGGTAGGTAATTTAAATTACTAAAACGTCGTTTCACAAAAGTTATAAACAAATAAGTATTATAATTCATTTTATTGATTCTTTACTATTACTTATACTTTATTATATAATTTACCTTTTGGGTTTCGATATATTTTGTTGTTATCACCCTGGGATTTATTTTACTGAAAAGGACAGATTCAGATTTTTTTTTTAAACTATGGTCTAAAGTGGGCATTCACGAGCGATCCCTTGATCCATTTGGCATGTTTTTGATCCTAAACTTGTCCATGAATTCAAAAACTCTGTCGGTCCAGTCCAAATGGATTGGCTCGGCAGGTTGGCGTTCCAATCGAGGGCTAGTTTGTGGATGGTGCTAGCTAGCCAAAGACGCTATTTTAATGTCAACGCGTACACTACACTCAAATTGAGCAAAATGGAACGGCTCGCTGGCGCGTTCGTGAGTGCTATGAATTACGCTCAACGCGCGCGACTTCGAGTACCGACCGATGCGCGAAGGCCATATGGACCGCTCGTGAGTGGCCAGTGGGTTTTTGATATCTCACAGTGTAACGAACCTTAGCCTCTTTGCCGCCAATAAAAGTGCGTTGAGGCTCACAGCCGGGCGGCGGCGGCGGCGGCGGCGGGAAGGCGGCGGGCCTGTCCGCGCGCGGGCACTGCGCCGCGCAGCACTGCACGCGCCCGAGGTGCTGCAGCCCGTGGGAGCTCTGCCAGAGGCCGACCGCGATGCGAGTATACAGCACCTATGTTCAAAGGTACAAATTTGAAATATTTCATCTTCTTAATCTGGCGATAAAGCACCTGCATCATTTTATAAGAAACAGTGATTATAATTTAGATAAAACAAAGATAAACTTTCCGTTTCTGATCGATCTTTAAAATAAGTTACTTAAATTATCTTAAATGAGTACAGAGCAGAAATTTTCTTCCCTACAGAAATATCCAACATTTTTAAATTCAGTGCACGTGATACAATTGAAAGTTGGAACTTATGGAAGGTGAATACAATTTGAGCTGCACCGCTGCACAGAGTGCCGAATGCCATCAAGCTAATTCAAGACAGCGCCGTGCGCAGTTCGCTTAAATGTGCAGAGTTCTTTTTCCCATTTTAGTGAGTTTTTATAGTACGTTTATATGGTTCAAGAAATTTATTTCCCATAAAGAATTTACAATTCACTTATATGAGAAACAATAGTTTTATACTTAAAGTAAAAATAAAAAGCAATCTCTTTATGAATGTTGTTAAAGCTTGCAGTCACAGACCTTCAATTCAGCTTGAAAACTCTGTAGGTAAATTGGGATCGCTCAATTCGATACGTCAATCCACAGAACAAGGAAGATGCTCTCTCTCTCTAGATAGAAATCGCGAGTAGGCGGAGCCCGCGTGCCTATCATTAGCTCTGCAGTGCCTATACGTAGTTTTTGACAGATTTGATAAGCTCAGTTGCTTTATGCTTCTTGTAAACAAACCACCAGGAAAAATATGAAAAAAAAACCACTAAAATACCATATTGTGCTGTGTTGGAATGCAAAAACTAAAGTTGGGGACTTAAAAGTACTAATTATGCCGTATCATTACATCGGTAAGTAATATTTCACTGTATTTTTAAATAAATTTGAAATTATACATGAACAAGAAAACAAAACCATAAGTGAGAAAATGAAAACACCCTAATTACGGAGCAGTAAAATTGAATTTTCATTGAAGCCTGTGACTGTGACTGTACCTTCTTACGTTCTTCTTTATCTATGGTATTAGACTCATGACTTTTTCTAGAACATTTTGACAACAGTATAATGGAAATCAGTTAGAGATTGCTCAACATGATGAAAATCTATCGATAATTTTCTATGATAAAAATCTATCGATAATAATAATTTTCAGTGAAAAAAAAAAGGTATTCGCTTCGACTTGAAAACTTCTACCTTTTTTTCGGTTTAAAATGTGATTTACTTTAAAGTTAAATTCGTGAATACGAATGAAATTATATGAATCTTTCAACTTAGACTCTTGACTCTTAGACTCAACAGTGACGAAGATTTCTATGCGCATTATAACTTTTGCAGTACTGTAGGTATAATACAATTTTATAACTAAACACATTTTTATTTCTGAATCTCTATTTATGCGAAGCATAATTGTTGAATACAAAACGACATTGGAAATAAATAAAAATTAAACTGTACACTAAAATAAACTTTGTTCTATGAGCGACTGGTTTTTTCAAATGATAATACCAATACATCGCCAATCACCAAGAAGGCCGTTTGCGTAGAATACACATAGATTTTCGTAAAAAAAAGTAATTGTTAACTGTAGCCATATGAAAGAAAGTTGTATATCGATAGGTTTTTCTCATCGACAAACTTTCTCCCGCAATATGTACATCCCTAGCTTAGTTTTTCATTTTTCGACGTAGCCACCTAGTGTTTAGTAGCGGTAGTACAAAAGCTGTAGTTCCATCTAGCGTCGAATAGTAAAACTAGGAACAATGTATGAGGATTTTAAAGCAAAGAGGATGTATAGCTTTCTACCATGTCTTTGGAAAAACCTAATTTCATTCTTTTATCATATGTATGTCATCATTATCTTAAGTATTTCATAATTGTTATTTGATTTTGATCTTTGTTTATTGGTAAAAAAGGTTCATAGTCTACTTCAAAGTTTTGTGATGTAGATCTTTTCGGCTTTGGCGTTAATCACCAATGGTAGCTTGGATTTCATAGTGAGCGTTTGGTTTATATGTGTGAGTTTGGACACACTGGTTTCAGTACTAAAAGCTCATGATGCTATTTCTATTGTATTCTCTTGTTCTGTGCGTCAATCCCTTTACTGATCTGACGGACGAGGCGGGAACCAATCTGCATCGGCGTGATCCAAACCCAACGCGCGAGAGGAAATCAACTTACTTAAGACGATATACGAGAAATAAATAAAACTACCGAGGAACAAAGGATGTCCTTTTCCCTCAAACATACTGAGGGAAAAGGACAGTCATATATCAGTCGCCCACATCGGTTACTACATTTTATTGGAAAAAGTAATAAATATTAAAAATCTTTTTAATTATTACTTTTAAATCAAATTTGAATTACCAGAATTTGATATACTTTATTATGACTATTCCTATGTAGTTTCAACAAAAACTAGTAAGTAATTTTGAAGAACTAGCTATTCCCGTTTTTTGGAATGGTTATCTTTGATGAAATAATAATGTATCGAGGTTCTTTGATTCCACTAGTGATTCTCAATTATAAAAATCTTTGTTAGATCCTCAAAAACGTTATATTAAAATTCCAGATCTTTACCTATTACAGATTAAGAGAACCCAACTAGCAACGAAGGTCGTATAAGATTTACTCTTTCGACTATAGATCGTAAGACACTTGTATAAACGATCCTAAAATGTTAAAAAGCTGTATAAAAGCGGCTATCTGGATTATTTTGCATTCAACGCTTTTTGGCTCTATAAACATGTCTAGTAAACGTTTATACGATGAAATCATATCGCATTTACTCGATTGTTGTATAAATGTATCTCTTGATCGCCATTATACAACAATAAGTCGTAAGACAGCTCTTTAAAAGCAACTGAATTGCTAATTTGTCGTCAAACTAGCTATTATAGCACAATCTATCGACATTTAATTTTAACAGCATAATTGTGGAGTAAACGCGGTTCATACGATAAAACAGCATCTTAGTTACTTTAACAGCACTTTATGTCGTATGATAACTCTATGGAATGCTTTTATTCGAGTTAACTAATAAGGTTGAGTAAAAGCTTTCAAATTATTCTTTTACAGCCTTTTCGGTCTCTAAAGGTTATTTGAAAGCCATTTTACATCGATATAGTGGTATAAATGCTTTTTGAAATCTTTTACAGCACTTTCTGCCATTTTGTTACATGACACCAAAATAAACAACGTAAGTAATTTGCTTTTTTTATTCGCAAAATGGATTATAATCGATGAAAAAGGATTAAAAGAAGTGGAGGATTCCGACGTAAAGTAAATAAGATGTATACACGATTGAAACAGTCAAGATCTTCATTGGCCATAACCACGAGTGAAGAGCGTTTAATTGATAGGTGTGAGGGTTCCGTAGCGTATAATAATTACTACTACTATTAGGTACTATTAGGTATTCTGTGATGTAGGTAACAACGGCCATATAGACCACCGTTTGCAATTTATTGAATTTGCCAGTATGTTTTTCTAAGTCATGGGTGTTTATCATATACTTATTGTGTTTGTTTTTATAATTTTATAAGTTAGTTGGTAGGTACCCAAAGAATTTGACTAAACAATTATTATATTTTTTTTATAATAAAGAGATACTTAAGTAAGTACTTACAATTTTGTTTTGTATTAAGTGATCCTACTTGCAATAATAACATTCGTCGCTTGGATAGTGATAATAAATTGAATATTCTGAACAATTCGGACACCACAAAAATGAGGTGCGCAGTAATAATTTTATTCTCTTCTCAGATAATATAAAATGACGTGGTTTTGATCCATTTTTAATTACAAAATGACATGAGTAACATTAAAGCATTATAAAAAAATGTGTTTTCTTCCAAGGCCATTTTGCTTATATACTCTACATACTCCCCGCGGCGGCGGTGCCCGCATCGACTGTCATCGCGTCTCCGTTAACGGACTCATACATTGCTATACGTTTGATTTAATCGCAGCTCGCCCCGCACGACGCCCCGCACGACGCCCCGCGTACCCTTAAATTATTGTTTAATTTAGTCCTATTTAAAAAAAAAACACTTAAAGTTGAAATATGATTTTATTTCTATGCCACTACGCTAATTGTTAAAAGCATATTAAATGAACCAAAGTTTAAAGTAAATTAAAGAAAGTAAAACAAAAACCAAATCATATCAGAATTGAGTTACCTAGTAGTTTATAAAAGTTCATTTTTCGAAAAAATTAATAAGTAAGAAGATATTTTTTACCGTCTCATGTTTCAACATTATATTAGTTTTGTTATTACATTCGTCCCTTTAACTCGGATCGATTTCAAGTAAGTTATTGAAGATCATTGATCTATATTCTAAACACAAATTGATTTGAATTATAATCGAGAACCGATATGTATGTTCATAAATTTCACTAATTAGTTATTACCATACCAATGTTATTACAAGTTCTGCTTTTACTAAATATTTCTTAATATGTATATGTCGTGGCCAGATCGTTGAATTGGCCATTTCATGATGTGGCCGGCAATTTCATGAAAAATGATTTTTTCATGAACTGGCCAATTTTCGTTGGCCGGATCGTTGAAATGTATTTGAAATGACAACGTTCAACGATTTGGCCAACCACGTTTGGCCAAATCATGAATGTAGAGTGATATATAAAGGTGAAATAAAAAAAGATAATACTTAATCATTTTTATATTTATTATAACGTTACTTACATCAAATAATCACTTAACATTAATTATGTTTGTACTATGTAGGTACTTTAATATTAATTATTTAAATTGGAAAATATAAGTAAGTATGTTACTTATACAATAAATGCTAATATTGCTAAATTAGTGAATTTCTAAAGAATGAGGCCCTCTCTCATCCTCAATTTTGAAATCACTAACTAATCAAAACACACAACACAAATGCAACAACAGCGCCACTAGCGGAGAAATTTTTAACTATTCAACGATATGATCGCTAACATTTGGCCATTTCATGAAATAGTCATGCTATTACTTGGCCAAATCGTTAAACGTTGACATTTCAATGATCTGGCCTACGAAAATCGGCCATTTCATGAAAAAATCACTTTTCATGAAATGGCCGGCCATATCATGAAGTGGCCAATTTAACGATCTGGCCACGACATATACATTTATAATCAGATAGAGCTGATTAATTTTAGTTGTCATGCTTTAATCAAAGTTTTTGGGTTTTTAAGCGTTACCTACTCAAAAAGCAAGAACATTGAAACGTACTTTCAACAAGTGAAGTAGAAGTGAATTTCGGTTTCAAGATATATAAGGTGATCAAGTATCATCGTAGATTAGATTTTAAATATAGATTCTATTGATATAGGGGGTTAACTGAGCAAATCGACACAAGAGACAACGTTTGTACTTACACTTTGTTCAATTTAAAATCTGTATTAGTAGATAAGTAACTTTTTTACTAATAATAATTCCGGAAGTCAATTTTGATTAGATTTCTCTTGAGAATTGAAAGTTCTATTATCTGATCTCGGCTTTGATCAGCGCCCAGGAAACAGTCTTCAATTTTCAGAGGATTTGATTCCGAAGAGCCTCTAGAATTTAATTAAATAAGTACCTATTTATAGATTGTTAAATCTTTCTAAGTAATAGAATAGAAACACTTTATTGCAAACAAAGTAAGACACAAAAGTACATTAAATTGAGGGTGCAGGCTATTTGAATTGGCATGCAATGGTCGGCCTTATCGCTAAAAGCTATTTCTTTAACCCATATAAATTTAATATTTTTAAACAATTACAATTATGTGCTTAGTCAAGTGACTTCAGGGTTGTTATCTTGCTCTGATTCCTAATTTTTATTTATGATATTCCGATTATAAAAATAATGCAAAAAATAATAAAACAAGAACTTCCAACATTTTTTTTTTAACTAGGCCGAAAATAGCAACAAATTAAATTTCGGCAGCGTCCACAATGTTTACGGGCCGTGAAGCGTTAACTGCATCAAGTAATAACGACGCAAATATGTGGCACAACTTCCCGCGAGCTGAGGCGAGAGAGCCTGCGGCAGACTAAAGCTTTTATCATTTATGCTATAGAAACTAGCTTAGGGGTAAAAAATATTTTATTTTAGCATATCAAAGATTAATTTTCCCTTAATTTACACTGATTAATTATTGTAAATAGTCGTTTGCAAATCTTGGCAAATCTTTTTCAATAAGTACCATACCTAAATAAAGTCGAGGTGGTTATGCTTTATTTAATAACCTTTATATTAAAACATGTAGTGTCGCGCAAAGGCTGCAGGCACTATACTGCCTTCATCTCCCTTTCTCATATATACTAAGAATTATGTTTTTTTTTTTTTTTAACACATCACACTCAGAGCCCCTAACTAGGAAGAACCTGTATCTAGGGTGCCCGAAACACACACAGAGACGAACATCACACCCAGACCGTAAACGAACATCGATATTCATCATATCAATATTCGCCCCGCCCGGGAATCGAACCCGGGTGCACACGCTTACTCAGTCCACATCACTGCCAACTGAGCCACGGAGCAGCATTTGCGTAACTTGAGGGCAAAGACAAACACGACTTCGACCATACCGCAAACACGTCACAATGATTCACGTTTTGTGTTCTCGCCCCACCCTAGAACGTGTTTAAATCTCACGTGTTACAGTTTATCGACGACATGGGATATACTTTTTTATTTGAAACCAAAGAATAAAACAAATTTGAAAAAATAATTATTAGGTTTTGGTTAGTATTACCTAATTCGGTATTTTAACATTTTAATGATTATTTTTGTCATTATAGTAATAATTATTTGTTTTAGTGCAACAGGGAATTTTAAGACGCATTATATTGACGCATTAAGTTTCATTATTCCGTTTCAAGTAAAAAATGTACGGAATAAAGACCAATTTAATAAGCGGTAGGTAAAGGTACCCAAGCGATATCCTGTCCGGAATATTGTATGGTATTTTCGCAGGTCGCGATACCGGAACCCGCGAACTTTCCGCATTTTCTTCAAATATTGACTCTGTTAACCGCATACAAGTGTTCTGCGATATTTGTCGCGTACTACAACGGTGCGTGATATTATCGTGAGTTAGATTCAAGTTTCAGAAATGTTTTTATTTTTTATTTATGTTACACTAAAGTAAAATTACATGTAAAATTTGTTAAATACGTTTTTATATAACGTAAAAAAACTTAGATTACATCAGTAAAATCACTTATATTATTTAAAATTATATTTCTCACACATTTTAGGAAAAACCTGAAAAGATTTAAATATTCCGCTCGACGAAAACAGATCACCTGTTCTAAGAAACTTGCATCTCTCCCGACGCAAGAAAACGCCGTGGTTTTAATGACGAAATATGTACAAAAAGTTGCATTCGGATACCACTACCCACGGCGTAGCGGATACCGCCGTGGGTATTTGCCACTGCCCATGAGAGCCCACGATGGTAGCGATTACCATTCTGGTTGAATAGGCCTGTATAATTCTATAGAAATAGAAGGTCTCTAAATGTTATCTAAGAAAAAGGTAAGTTAGGTATGCCAATTTTTTCGATATCGCTTTTATCGCTATGGTCGCCCATTACAAGCAAATTACTATTTTCTCTAAAGGTTTTAGGCACTTGGATGTTAAAATAAAGAATATTCCTTGTTAATAAATTACTTTTGTTATACTTCAAACAATAGTTAAAGCTTTGTCAAAAAAGAAATCGTTTGTAGCGCGCGTCAAAGCGCCTAAATGTCGCGAAATCTATAAGAGCACTTTTTAAATCAGTAGTCAGTAGGTCATCAATTACAACGCGACGTCCTGTCCTGACCTGACGCAGCGTCGACGTCAATTATTGAAATTAAAGGTGCGGCTATATCCACATTACGTTTAGAAACGGGGCCTTAAACAGCAAATGGATTTATCGTTATTAGTGCTCCTGCTTGGCATTCTGTTCTACGACAGTAACTGGCCGCCACCGCGCCGGTACTTGTACAAGCTATATTATTCACTGAGAGCTATATAATGTCGCCTCCTTTCAACTTAATAAATGTTTTAGTATATTAACGTTTTTGTACAATAAAGAGTTACTTAAAGCTACTATAATAATGCTTTTTATTTTATTTAAATAAAACTCGAGTCTTATATTCTAGTTAAATAAGAGTTGAAAATAATAATACAGGGGTTATATTCTCTTGTTTCAAAAACCACTAAAACTGATTGTAGTTGACTTATTATTGCATTATTATGATATGTCAATTGTATAAATTTCCCGTCTTTGCTTTGCTTTGCTTAAAAAAAAAACTTTTGAAAGCTATTTAGGATCGCTGTTGTATGGTATTGACATTGACTTGCTGACACATACTGCCTGCTGTATGTATTCTATCTAAATAAAAGAATACAACCTCTTTCTAGGGCGATATCCGTTGGAAACACTCGTTAATATAATAAAAATAACAATTTATTTGTTTTGTATAGGTGCATTCATTTATAATTACATAAATAAAAAAAATACCAATTAATACCGAACTACATAATATGTTATTTTAAGTGTATTGTTGTTTGGGTCACGTCAATATTAAAAATCTGCAAACATATTTTACCGTAAAAAGCGCATAAGCCCTGAGCCAGACGAACCGTATATTTTTGGTTTAGTTCAGTATTTTGGCTACGTGGGCGTGTGAGAGACTAAAAAAGCTCTACCGTACATCGTTGTTCCGCGCTACGCCGTAGCATCTATGTGTTCGCAGCGCGGCGTAGAGCGCGATCGTAGCGACCGTGGAACGAATTTAAAACTACGCCAAAAAAGGTAATATTTTCCATAAATCAATATTAATGGCTTATACTGTATATTAGAAACAACATTTTTAAGTACTTTACCTTATCATTTAATGTTCTAATCCTTATAAAAAATGTAAAGAAAAGCAGAGTTCTGCCTTTGTTTTATCGCAAGCTTTTTGCTTCTGTTTTATAATTGCTTCGTCTGGCGACGCTATTCAACTCAAGTCTACATCGTGCTCGGAAAAATAAATTGTTTCACTATTTTTGGTATAACGTCCGATAAAATTGTAGGCCTGCGTTTAAATTAATAAAAGAAATATTTGAAGTCTTTGCACTAAACATAAAAGGTTGACCTGTGTCCACAAATAATGAATTTTTAAGTTTAAAGGGTAATTTACCATTCTGTTTATATCTAATACACAAATAGATTAAACCAGCATAATTATTAAGCTACATAAAATAAAATTACATACGTCATTACAGCTCACACAGCTTTACATATCCACCGCTGGACATTAGTTAGAGATCATTTTTCTGTTTCATCCATCACATTTTATGCGTTTCTATTTTGTCACATATAGCTTGTACACAATGTTTTTGTGTTATTTTGATCATACTTTGTACTTATACTTATTTTATCAATGCTAAAGTTTGTTTGTATGTTTGCTGGTTTGTTCCTCTTTGACTTTAGTTTATTAATTATTTTTAATAACCTCTCATTGAAGGAGATGGCGGTATGATATCGATTCCTATCCTATCTATACAACTGTACTCAGGTGGCACAGTAGAGGGAAACGTGGATACGGGGAGGGGGGGAGGTCTTTGCCCAGAAGTAGGACACAGTTTAGATTATTAACAAAAAAAACCTTTCATTTACATTCGAAATTAGCGGGGTCCCTAGGGTTCACTAAGGAACTCTCACGGTTCACGGACACGGAAAAATAAAGAAAAATAAATTTTAAAACCACTGGCGCATCGCCTATATTTTTTTGTCTATTCCATCAATTTGAAATTTTTCACGTATACATTGCTGCTATGCTACATGCTAAATTTTCTGTTCCACCACAACACATATATCTAGCTTTTGTTGCCTAGTTCACTGAAATCGGGATCGCCAGACAATACAAAACAATACAAATGCAACATTGCTTTCTGAATTGGTTTGGCAAAATACAAAACAATTTTTCCATTGTTAGAAATATACCTGTATGGTATGCGGTAGGCTTGTTTGTAGCCTTTTTAATAATAAAGAAATATTTATTTATTTATTTCTAATGGAAACCTTTAGCATCATGTTAACAATTTGATAGTAAACTATGGAAGAGATAAGATATGCGAATCACAAGTAGAAATGACGTTCCTAGTCTAAGTATAATCTAAGGAGCGTACGTAGCTGCTATACTAGCTTAATGCCTATAATAAACAAAACTCATGATAAGCTGTAAATGATAACAATAATTATAATATAAAGAGAGTATGTTGTAAGTATTTGTAATTTATTTTTGCAATAACTAGAGGCTGCCCCGCGGTTTTTCCCGCGCAGATTTCTCATAAACACAAAATTCCTGTTGTTTCCCGTTCCCGTGGGAATTTCGGGAAATCCCTTCTTAGTGCTCACCTACACTTACTAAGGAACCTACATGCAAAATTTCAGCCCGCTACGCCCAGTAGTTTCGGCTCTGCGTTGTCTGTCAGTCAGTCAGTCAGTAACGGAAGAGTTTTATATATATTGATTATAAACACTGTTAGTAAAAAGTATATTATTATGAAGTATAAAATATTATAATACCTGTCTGTTATGTTACGTCTGCATGGCAGTTTGTGTAAGTATAAAGAAAAAATTTAATATAAAAATCTTATAAGCTGGTTTCAAATATTTTAGGTTTACAACAAACGGACTTAGTGAAATTTTATATTCGTTCCTACCTGAGTGACTTGGTATAATATACTAAGTACATGACCAAACATTATTTATACCACTCTTCTCTCTAGATACTCGTTGGTTGGAATGGTAACACGACCATCTCGTGGCGCCTCGCCTGTTACATGAATATTGGTTTATTACAGAGTTTGTTTTTGTTGTCTATGGAGATGACCCTCAAATTTTGTGATATTATAGCAGCAGTGCCAGACCGTAATGACCGAATTTTATAATATTCGAGTCTAAAACATAACTCGTCCCTACCGTTGATTATTCCAATTTTAATAAATTTTCATTTTAAGGTAATGTTCAGTGTTTAATCATTAAATAGGATGGTATAGGTACCAAGTAAACAATATCTTACGCGGTTTGTCTGTTGTCGGCCGAATCTATTTACAATTTCCTAATTTTCAATAGTAAACGTAAGGTCCTATTAGGTAAAAGACCCAATTTAGAAGCTTTGTCTTTGTTTATCTGAAACATCTGTATAATTCACACGCTCATAAGCTCATAAGCCTATTTCAGATATTAACGTAAATTAATTGAAATATATCCCACAGAACAGATTAACTTCTTCTATTCTACTATATATATTATATTAAATTAATCGTGGTTCGTTATTCGGCCGGGCCGATGTTGGTTTTGAAATGTTTGTCGTATTCCAGAGAAAGTTTAAAAAAGTTAGAATAAAAAACAACAAATAATTCTCTACCATACCACAGTGGTGGTCTAGGGCGCCGTAACACTTCCGGCTTTTCTCTATTGCAAAATAGCTATTGTTCTTCGGATATTCAGCCTAGGGCTGAAGAAACCATAGACAAATCTGTTACGGCATCCTAGACCGCCACTGTACTTATTAATTCCATGTTCACTACTATAAACTGTTCCATTAATGTCATATCCATTTTCCTGTCAAAGATTGATTTAACGTTGTTGTTTTTAATTATTCCATTATGGACAGGCAAAGTAACATAGTCCATACAGATACACTGTATGATGATCATCGTGTAAACTTTTAATCTAAGGTGATACGGAGTTTGCCGGGTCAGCTAGTATTACATAAAAGTACGAACAATGGCTAGGTACTCTGTTGTAGTTTGCTAAAAACTTTACAAGCGTAGGACATGTGGTATGTATAATATGTATATAGACGAGAACAGAATATAAGATTATTTGATATAAACAAAATAGTTAGAGAAGTTGTTATTTATATATAATATCTATACTAATATTATAAAGAGGAAAGATTTGTTTGTTTGTTTGTTTGTAACGAATAGGTTCCGGAAATACTGAACCGATTTGAAAAATTCTATCACTGGTAGGAAGCTGCATTAACCCCGAGTGTCATAGGCTATATTAGATTTTTAAAAAAATTAGGGATCCTTACCTAAACTCAAATAATGTAACCCAAGGTGCAATATTTTTTCCGTTGTTTACATATTTTGACAGGTGGTTTGTTGTAGTTGTTTGTTTTTTTATCAAGACCATTCTGGGCAGGCAAAAGAACATAGTCTATAGAGCCAAGTCTTTTGTAGTATCTTATATTCTCTGGCGTAACGAAGTAAGCCGGGAAAGCTCGTATTAACATAAAGTAATGAATATGCATCGGTACCAGCGCCCTTATTGCTAAAATCGAGTTCTTGTACGTTAGAGACTCATACAGTACTGATATAAATAATTATTAAAATAAAAATTACAGCGTAATTTAATTAAGTATTCAAAATTAAGCACATTTTTACCGATTTCAAAAAAAGGTGTTTCTCAGTTTGTATGTATATGTATGTCGTCCACGATTATTTTGCGTTTAGCTAAATCAATTTTGATGCCGTTTTCAGAAAAGTATAGGCATAGTATTTATTGTTCGCAGGGTATAGTATAGGTATGTTATATTCAAGATATGGTTTTGGTGTTTTCACCGTCTTCGAAAAAGAAAGAGTTCCCAGTTTATTTATGTGTTAGTTTATTGAAGTCGGTCCCCTTTTTTTTAAGAAAATATCGAGTACCTTTGTACTATGACGGCACGCCACTCAAAGCTCCATTTTATCATTTAATTAATCTAAACTTTACAGATGAAAATTGGACAGAAGATTTATTTCGTGACGTAAACGTCAAATCAGACGGGATATAACGAAACTATAATGAAATTTTTTATCAGCATTCCGTGTACATTTCCTGTCCTATAAATCATGTAATTGGTCTTTTGCGTAAATAATATATAGAAAAACCATTAAAAGTTTACAAACACGAAAGACAAGTAACTTCGCTCAATATTTTAAGATTTTTAAAGTTGTAAGCACTTAGTTACTTTGACGAGCAACGATCACTTAATAAAGTTATTTATTTTTTTACGAAGAATTGACATGAATGACGATAAAATAATAAGGCGAGAGGAGAGGCGAGCTTTACTTATTCGTTTTCGTTAAAAGTTACCTAGTATGAGAATATTAAACATAACATACAATTTTACAAAGAGCAAATAACGAATCCGGTATTGGTATCCATTGAATAATTTTCAAGGCGAAACAGAAATAATAAATAAATCAGATTGAAAAAGTTACAAATTAAAAAACCTTCACGGTCTTGTCCATTTTGAGATAGGCCTTATTGTTAAGGAGGGTAACTAATAGTAGTATTGTCTATGTAAGTTTCCTATCTCTCTCTCAACTCTCCCGTGAACCGAATTGTATGTGCTCTGACTAAATTAAATCAAAATAAATTGTTAAAACTATATAACCAAAGACTTTTAATGTTGTGCGAGCAACAAGCGTGTAAAGATATGTATTGTGTATGAGGATGGTCTGTTTAAACACGAGCGCAGAGAGAGTTTCAAGGGGTTTTTCCCGAGCGTAGTGACGGAATAATGACTTGAAACTTGAACAAGCGATTGCAACCTTACCCGAGGCAGATTAATTTTACCCCCAAGTTGTAGTTATATACTGGTTTTTATCCCATCTGACGAGAAAATTCACATCTAAAAAAGAAAAACCTATGAACCATCTAATAAAATAAAAAAATATATGCTGACCTAATCAGCTAGCTTGTTTTAAACCCCAACTCACTTAAGCCATAATTGCCCAGAGGACATTAAATAATGTATGGAAATTCATAATTGACCGGCTATAAACCGCATGTGATACTGAGGCACTTTACGGCTGGAGAAAGTACTTAATCAAAAGTTTACTTTTTGAGCAGATGGGTTAAAAATGCTATTATAAGTAACGAAAATTATAGCAATTTATTAATGCTATGACATTTACAAATAAATTACGAGAATGATTCCCCTGAGCTTAAAACGGAATGCTATGAATGTAAAAGCAAAACGGTTCCAATATTATTATTTATTAAAATTCTATTAAGGATATACATTATATCTTATTACAAACCTTAAAAAAATAAACTAAACAAAGAAATATTTACAAATAAAAAATTGCCTCAAAATCGCTGCCACCGGAAGGTACGGTGCCTAGCAGGCTGGCTGCGTTACCCCTCTGAATGGCCAGACTTATTCTCTGGCCAAGGTACGAGCCAGCCCGCCGGTCACCGGAATGGTCGATCAGACGCGTCGATAATTCTTTGAATAGTCGACGCGCCCCTGGCCCCCAAGGCCCCAAAGTTTCGACCCCAAACGGCACAAACTCATACTGCTCACAAATTGCCGCGTATTTGCGCCGTTTGAGGTCTTCGGCAGCTGCGGCTGCCGCGCCAGCCTCGCCTGATGTTCTTTGCACGTGGCAAGCCGCCATGGTGTCAACACACGTGGCGTCCCACACCAGCGGCCTGCCACGTGTCCAGGGGACGATAGCAAAACTATTTTTTTTAATAATTAAATAATATTTAATTAAAAATTTAATGTAGCTTACATGTAAAATAGCCGATCTTTTGATACAAGGTATATAAACTATTGTTTGAAAGCAAGCATTTAAAGCAACAATTCGGTAAAAATACATTTTTAATCGTCTTCAAAAAAGGAGGTTATCAGTTGGACCTGTATGTATGTAGGTACATTTGTCCGCGATTATGTCGCGATTTTTGATCTGAACCGCTTGTTGATGCGGTTTTCAGAATAGTATTTGCTACATTCCGGAGAAGGTTTTAGTACCTATATTTTAGTCAACTTCGAAAGATAGGGAGTTCTCAGTTTATGTATGGGCCAGTTTATTGAAGGCGGGACCCAACTAAAAAAAATATTATCCACGCACTCGAATAAGAGTTTTTTTGTTACTGTACTCTACTAAAGTAAATTTCTTCAATTCCGGTTCCTGGTAGAACAAAAATAAAATAATTTTTTTTTTTGCTCATGTTGGGTTTTAAATATTTTACCAACAAAACCATTACTGCGTGTGATCAAAAAGAATGAAGAAGATATGAAAGAAGGCACCTTTGCATTATAAATGGGTTATTATGTTACATTTTCTGGTCTTGAGAGCTTACAACGAGGACATAAAGCTTTTTCACTTCGGCCGCTCTCTAAATTCTGCTTGTTCGAGTTTCAATTATTAAGCCGTCAAAAGGCGTTTACTATTATAATTAGACAGATTAACCATAATCAAATTTATATCGAATCTTTAAATATCGGTTAATCGTTTAATAAAGAAGCTAGACTATATACTTACCGATATAAAATCCGCTGTCCGATGCCGTGATGGCAGTTGCCAGATGGAGTACCTAAGACTACGACTCACCGTCATTACGCAGAGTGGTGCTACGTACAAAAGGCCGAAGTTAACCATGTCGAAGATCTCCGAGTTATACTTCTTCCTGTCCTGGATACAGATAGTCTCCATACGGCCATTGCCCAGGTCGTTGGGGATCGTTTTCACCCAGATAAACTTGGGCGCCGAGTACGCTGCGCTCGTGATCCACACGCCCAGTATAACCAGCTGAGAAAAAATATCGGTTTACAATTCGAAAATTAACAACAAGAGACAGTTACATTTGGACAAGTAGTTGTGCTATCGCTAGGGTGTCGTTCTTCTTAGTCGCGGCCCGGGACGGGAATCGTCGGGCTTTGAGTGAAACGCTAAGGAGAGTATAGTAGATACTAGCTTCAAGGTAAAACGTTATTTATATAAAATAAACAGAATCTTATTTACTATCTGTGAAAATTTCGGCATTAGTTATGCTTTTGAGGATAGTATTTTTGTTGGAAACCTTCTTTTAACTTTTAATCTATACCAATATTATAAAGAGGAAAGATTTGCTTGTTTGTTTGTTTGTAACGAATAGGCTCCGGAAATACTGAACCGATTTGAAAAATTATTTCACTGGTAGGAAGCTACATTAACCCCGAGTGTCATAGGCTATATTAGATTTTCAAAAAAAATAGGGATCCTTACCTAAACTCAAATAATGTAACCCAAGGTGCAATATTTTTTTCGTTGTTTACATATTTTGACAGGTGGTTTGTTGTTGTTGTTTGTTTTTAATCCGGCCATTCTGGGCAGTCAAAAGAACATAGTCTATAAAGCCAAGTCTTTAGTGGAATCTTATATTCTATGGCGTAACGAAGTAAGCCGGGAAAGCTCGTATTAAATATAATATCTTTTACTAGGCGAAAGTTCCAACACGTGTAAGAAGGACATTATAAATTTCTTTAGTTCATTATTATTAAAAATAGAAAATTGCGACATGGGAACGGGGAAAATTATTATTTGTTACTTTCCGTTCTCAAATTATAACTCCGTAGAACTTAATAATAAAATCCATAGCCTAAATATTTTAATGTATAATTTGACTTTTCGTCATAGAGACAAAATATTATTATTTGACATAAATAAATTCATTAGGAACTTTTATATACACGTAGATAAAATATATCTAAAATCTAGTTGTAGTAGACATCTTGCTAGTCTTTTAGCGTACAATATAAGTGACCCAACCACTATTGTGGGTAAGTCGATAGATTTAGTTAAGGACCCGACGGTTAGTAGTAATTCTAACAAACATTTACAAACAAGGAGTTCTTTAAACTCCATAGCCAGACAACAGAGAAGCAGCCTTGTACACTTAGTCTAATTCACCAGAACATAAATCGCTTCTCTGGCAAAATTTTAGAAATTGAAATTTTCCTAGAAGATTTTAAATGTGATATTCTTTGTCTGACAGAAACATGGTTACAACCACACAAAATGAACTTTAGTCTCCTAGATTTTAAAGTAACAAGTGTATTTAACAGGAATCTCTCAAATGGAGGTGGTTGCCTTATATTAACTAGGAATATTAATAAAGTTAAAGAGCGAAAGGACTTTGTCAAACTTTCAGTTGAAAGCACCTGTGAGGTTGCGTGTGCAGAGCTAGACCGCTATATAATTCTATGTGTGTACCGTCCTCCCATTTTTTCCAACTTCGATAATTTTGTAACTGCAATGGAAGACGTACTGGGTAAAGTAAGCTGTTCAAATAAAACAGTAGTCATTTGTGGAGATTTCAATGTTGACTTACTTACAGACACGACCCAAAGGACCACTCTATTAGGCCTATTCCAGTCTTTTAATTTTAAGTTTTTGTTCAACGAACCCACTAGAATAGCGGGTACGTCTGCAACTTGTTTAGATAACATAGCAATGAACGGTAATTACTTCAAAAAATCATTGTTAACTTCTTTAAGGTCAGATCATAAGGGTCTAAATGTTTTATTGTACACAGTTGAACAAGAAAAAGAAAACTCGTTAGTTTATAGGCCAATGAACCAAAGTCGTATGGAAAGATTTTATCATAGTCTTCAGATGCGCCTTGCCTTGCTGAGCTTTGAGGCAGATGATCCCAATACACTATATCAAGAGTTATTTTCCGCGATACGGATTGAATTCGATCTTATATTTAAATTCAAAAAAGTTTGCAGTAATAAAAATTCAAATTTTAGTACTTGGGCGACGCCGGGAATTAGGAAAAGCAGAGATGCCCTATATGAGTTATATGATAGGAAAACTTTTGATCAAGACCCTTCATTTCTTGAACATGTTAGGAGTTATTCTAAATTGTTTAAGATAGTTTGCACCAAAGCTAAATCTATTAATTTAAATAATAAAATTAGAAATTCGAAAAATAAAAGTAAAACTGTCTGGCGTATTATTAATAAAGAAACTGGTAAAGCTAACGGTAAGGAAAGCATTCAAGCTTTAAACTTAAATGGTAAAGTCGTAACAGATAAGTCGGAAATTGCGAATGAATTCGAATCATTCTTTGCTAACATCCCATTTCAAACCACTAAAGACCTTAACGCATCTGCCAGCGCCGCGGAATCTATACTTAAGGAACATGTTGACATCGCCCCGCCTCCACTCACGTTTCGCCATGTTGGACCGCAATGCATTATTAAGATATTTAAGGAACTCAATTTAAAAAAGACAGAAGACTTATGGGGGATATCAATTAAAGTACTTCAACCTGTTATAACACTAATAGCGCCTCATCTAGCATTAATTTTTAACTCTTGTATCGAAAAAGGCATTTTTCCAAATTTATTGAAGTACAGCAAAATCATTCCAATTTTTAAATCTGGAAATACCGAAAACCCCACTGATTATAGACCAATCGCGGTTCTTCCAGCCTTAAGTAAAATATTTGAAAAACTTATTCTTGCACAATTAGCGTCTCACTTCTTAGTCAATAACTTCCTACACAAAAATCAATTTGGTTTTAGGAAAGGGCGGTCTACCTTAGACGCAGGTCACAAACTCATCAGCGATGTCTATGGAGCCTGGGAGGATTCTCACGATGCTATTGGGGTTTTCTGTGACCTCTCGAAGGCTTTTGACTGCGTTGATCATGAGACTTTGCTACTTAAATTACAGCACTATGGCTTAATTGATAAATCACTTGATCTACTTGCCTCTTATCTTACTGATCGCGACCAACGAGTGGACGTGGGTGGTGCGGTGTCTGCAGGTTGTCCTATCAAGATTGGTGTACCTCAGGGATCGATATTGGGGCCTTTCCTATTCCTAGTCTACATAAATGATCTCCCTTACATGTTAGATAAACTTACTGATGTTGTCCTCTTTGCGGACGACACCTCTTTAACATTTAAAGTTAAACGAGGTGACTCCCTCAACTTAGATATAAACAAAACATTAGTGGAGATTTCTCAATGGTTTACTTCTAATAATTTACTTTTGAACGCAAAGAAAACTAATTGCATTAAGTTTTCCTTGCCAAATGTGACTGCTTATGATACAGACATACATTTGGACAATAACAAGCTTAATCTGGTAAATCAAACTGTATTCCTTGGTATCACTCTAGATTCGAAACTTCAGTGGGGCCCCCATATCTTAAATCTTGCGGCAAGGCTCAGTTCGGCTGCGTACGCAATCTGGAAAATCAGAAAATTAACTGATGTTTCTACCGCGAGACTTGTGTATTTCAGTTACTTTCATAGCTTAATGACCTATGGCTTGCTTCTATGGGGAAGAGCTGCAGATATTAACGTCATTTTTATACTACAAAAACGTGCAATTAGAAACATTTATCAGCTTAAAGCTCGCGAGTCCCTCAGACAAAAATTCAAAGAAATTGATATTTTGACGCTTCCGTCCCAGTACGTCTTTGAAATTATTATGTATACTCGTAAAAACTTACATATGTTTGATAAAAAATGTGATAAAATTAAAGACCTTAGAACGCGTAGCAAAAACAAACTAAGTATTCCACAGAACAGACTAAAACGGACAAACAAATGCTTTATAGGAAACGAAGTAAGATTTTATAACAAGATCCCAGAAGAGATTTTGATCCTGAATGATAATGAGTTTAAAACTCGTATCAAAAAAGGTTTGATTAAGAAAGCTTATTACAATGTTGATGATTATGAAAACGACAAAGACGCATGGAAGTAGTCTAGCTCTGCACGATATTTTCATTATTTCATGTATGTACTTTAAATCTTATTAATTTATGTTCTTTGTATTGTAAATTGAATTGTAATGTCACATATATAAGAACAAAAAAAAAAAAAAAAGAGAGAAATTGTAAAGTAGAGTTTGTTACCCCTTTCTTCTCTACGCTGTAAAATCATTGCGAAAGGGAGTAGAATCATTTGACAGAGGAGGGCTCGTTTGGGGGCGTCTCCAGGCGACCATTGTCGTAAGGCAAGGCAAACATTGTTTGCCTGAGCCAATTAGTGGGCACCCTGAACTACCTCGCCTCTATCAGTATAGGATACTTTACGAAATAAGGTATCAATATTAATTAGATTAGTCTAATTGACTTTCAATAAGCGATATCTTGTATCCTGTATTGAATAAATCATTTTTTACTTTTACTTTTTTTACTTTTAATAGCTGGTGCCCGTGACTTCGTCTGAGCGTCATAGTATTTCAAGTAGCTTTATGTCTTTATAAATTGTAGTCTATGAGTTATTCTGATGTATAAGCTATATTCTTGTAAAGTTTCGTTAAAATCCAATAAGTAGAAGTTTTACGTGATAGAAAAACAAACATCCATACTTACAAACTTTCCAGTTTATAATATTATATATTATTACCGGATGTTTCCGACAAGGCCGTAATAAATCAAAGGAAAGATTTAGCTCACCCTAACGAACCACTTTCCCAAAGCAACATGGGTCAATATCTCAAAACAAAAATCAGCTGTCCCGTACAATTGACCCCGACCCCCGAGCTGATCGAGCGAATGTATGGAACAGCTGATATTTTTTTTATATTTCGACCCATGTCGCTTAGGGAAAGTTGTTCGGTATGGTGAGTTGAATTTCTCTTTTGATTTATTACCGCTTTGTCAGAAACACCTGGTATAAAGTAGGATATTGTAGCTCACCCTTAGTCGTGATGACGTCAAGATTTGCTTGCACGTGATGGGGTGTATGATGGCGAAGTAGCGCTCGGAGCAGATGACTACGAGGATAAATATCGACGCCGTGTAGCTCAGCGAGTGCACGAACTGGTACATCTTGCAAAGAAAATTTCCAAACACCCAGCTGAAAGAAATACCAAGTATAAAGTGTTACTAACTCCAGATATTACATTATTTATATGGTACGTGGTAAATGGCATTTACTGACACACACTATAAGCAGCAAGACGCTTCACGTATACTGAACAACGTTTCTTTAAATCGTGATTCCTGCAAGATGTCTTTATGGCGGTAACTCACGGTATGGCGCGAAATTCAAATTTTTTCACGTTTTTTAAGTATTTTGGCGAAAGTATTCATTTTAAATAAAGTTTAAATGAATTCGCGTACGTAAAAACGTATTTCCCACATTGTGATATATCGTTTTTGAAAGACAGAGTTACCGATTTTGTGTATATTCAAGGAACTTGTTTTTTGGCCTTTTACCCCTTAGACACAAAATCTGTATGTCTGTCTTCAAAAAACGTTATATTACAATATGGGAGATGGTTTTTTACATACGCGAATTCATTTAAACTTTATTAAAAATGTATACTTTCGCCAGAATAAATAAAAAACACGAAAAAAATTGAATTTCGCGCCATAGCGAGAGTTACCACCTTAAATCGCATGACCCCATGACAAAGATTTTTATTTTTGAGATGTAGAACTATAATGCTTTGAAAATCGAGGCATGTCGAGCGAATCAGTCCTTTAATTGATTACGGTCTTATTAGAAACATACAGGATGGAATTTTGTAATACCACCTGGAAGGAAAGTACTTTAAATCCTGGATATGGACATTTTACTAAAAGAAAACATTTCTTTTAAAAAAAAAAAAGGAAGAAAACTGAATTTATACTTTTAAAATTAATTTGCCACATCCGGGAATCGAACGAGCTAAAATAAAAATAAAATACTTAATTTTAATCGCTTAAGGATTAAATCTCTCTAACAACATTGGTTGATTAAATGAAAATATTATAACTTTGTGACTGTAAATAGTTGTGTCTTAAATTTTAGTATACCGTAGTTAGTCAGTAAATGATTATGGATTCTGGAAACAGTAATGGCACGTAGTGGCTGCCGCCACGGGGTTACGAGTTATCCTATTGTGTCCAAAGCAAGCGCGTGCTACTTTACGTATCACTTCCGAGTAATCTTTATTGGTTTCTGACCTTCACCACTTGACATTTCCTGAACATTTTCACGTAGTGGGGAATTCGAAGCGGTCATAACCAAGTTATGATCTAGCTTATTTCGTAATTTACTTGTATTGTATTAAGTTAACTAAGTACATTATACTGAATGCTCCGTTTATGAAATACAATTATGTTAAAAAGTTAGTTAATTCTCTTTAATATGGAATAAACTATAACCTATTAATTTATTGGTCCCTTATATAATTAATAAAATAATTAGATTTTGTTTTAGTCTTATATTTATAATTAGTATAGGAAGAAAGAAGATATAACTACAGAAAAGGTAAATATCAAATCAAAACTTTTTAATATTTTATTATTTAAAACACTGAAATAAAATCCCCTTAGCTAAAAATGTCCAAGAGCATAACTGTATGGAATTTTTAATTTGATTAAAAATGGCCTTTACAACTTTTTAATTGGATAACAGTTAGAAGACTCATTCTGCATTCCATTGTTTGGAACGTCCTAAAGTTTGCAATTTCATCTGAAAGAAGATATAAAGGTATTAACATGAAAGTGTGTTCAGATTTATTTCTGTCCACTTTATTTTTAACAAAGATATCGAGTTTTTGAGATAGCTGCACTCTCAACGGACTCCTTTTCTCTGTCAACAAAAAATTTACAAACGAACATCCCGTAGTTTACAGTTTAGCATATATTTCTAAACAAGTTCCAAACAATTAGTATCGTATAATCTCAACGCATTACTAATTGTCTAATGTATGTCTTAAAGAATAGGAATTTCATTAAACATTTAAAAAGAAACCACACAGAACGCGTTCTTGAACACATGAAATGAGATTTAAGGAACTTACTGTACTGGCACCTAACACCTTAAAACTTCTAGCCTTAATGTCAAAACTTGCTTTTCGCATTTCACACTTAGAATAAGCTTTAAGTAGACCTAATTAAGGGCGATTAAATTTTGTTGTTACAGTGTTCGTTCATAATACAAAATGTAACGTAATTTGTCGAGTGTAATTTAGGAGACGAATATTCGTGACCTAATGTTGGCCTACGACATCTTACAAATTGTCCCTCGAGTGTGCGGTTGGGACTTGTCTGCGGAGGGTCTGCGGTCCGCGCGCGCCGCCGCCGCCGCCGCCGCCGCCGCCGCCGCCGCCACAGGGATGATGTATGACTGCTGCTCATAAGGCTTGATAAGATGAAAATACCTAGAGCGCGCGCCAGATAAGTCTGCGCGGACTAGTGGCGCCCGCCACTGTAAACGTACCCACTATTCAAACAACATGACTAATTGATAATTGGTTCATATTTTGACCGAGCCCAAACTTATCTGGCACGCAATCTAACTACCTAGACCTACCTACATACATTTTACCAATAAGGTACTTCACAACGTTAGCCGGCAAGACAATTGCTTCGCTTTTGCTGATAAAAAAAAAATATTTTGTTAGATCAATCTTCACAATTTCGGAGGATGCCTGAAGCGCCAACTTTAAGGATTCTTCGATATTCCTCTCCTCTGTACATTTGAAATAAGAAATAACTTTTTTTCTTTAAAATTCTTAATCCAAATCCAAATTATTCTACTTGACATATAATTTTCATATAACCAAGGATTTTCACCAAGACTGGACATCTTTAGTTCTTTTATTTTTATTTAACCTTCCTTATTTTAGTCTAATAGAAAATAAAAAAACAGTCACCTAGTAATCGTTAAGTCAATAAATAGCATTATGATAACTTAGGTCACATTAAGCACACAATAATAGACATTAAAGTCAATATTTAGATATGTATGATATCATTTCGATTTGCTTTGAGAAAAAGAAAGTGCACTTATTTAAATCAAAAATTTCCGATAGCAAACGAGAGGGAAGCTGTTTTGCAAGACTTTCTTCTATAATTAAATTTTATTGAGAGTTCAAGTGCTAATAAATTGTCCGTGTTGTTAAACTCTGTGATTTTTATAATAATTTTATTACTTAAGAGCTCCTCAAAAAAATTTCAATATTTATTTTCCTGTATAATGTCTATAATTATAACATGTGCTATAATGTCCATAAAACGCGCGAGCACTACGAGTAAGAAGGATTGATGTGACATTTTCATTTCTTCAGATAAGGGCCAGCCAATAAAGCTGGAAGATGAGATAGAAGCGTACCTTATTTACCTTTTGAATATATTCAGGTCTCTCGGTTTCATTATTGGTTTCTGGTATTTACTTTTACCAGAAACCACTTACTGGAGCTAACCGTTGCCCAACTTTATCTATAAGTAAATAAGTACCTACTTTGAAATCGATAATAAAACATAATTTGGTAGAGCCATGTATATGTTTACTAGCTTTTGCCCGCAGCTTTGCACGCGCTTTTTCACTATAATTTCGGTTTTAATTACTGGTTGATATAAAAATATCAAACTAACTAAAAAGTTCCGTAATTGCCGTTCCTGTGGGAATTTCGCGAAATCCTTTCATAGCGGATGCCTACGTTATAACATCTACACCTGCCTGCTAAATTTCGTCCGATCCGTCCAGTGGTTTGGGCTGTGGTGCGTTGATAGATCACTATGTCAAGCAGTCCGTCACCTTTGATTTTTATATATTTATTACTAGTCGACCCGGCGAACTTAGTACCGGCTCACCTTCCACACAATCCGTTGCATAGTTTTCAAGATAAAGTATCCAACTATGCAACGGATTTTGATGGGTTTTTTTTTTTTAATAGATAGAGTGATTCAATAGGAAGGTTTATAAGTATTAAAACATGCACAAAATACTAATAGGTGAGGCGGTACGAAGTTCGCCGGGTTGACTAGTAATAAATATATAAAACTCAAAGAAGACTGACTGACTGACATAGTGATCTATCAGCGCACCACAGCCCAAACCACTGGACGGATCGGGTTGAAATTTAGCATGCAGGTAGATGTTATAACGTAGGCATCCGCTAAGAAAGGATTTCGCGAAATTCCCACAGGAACGGACATAAGGACAGACGCGGAAAGCGACTTTATTTTATTAACCGACGAAAAAACAAAAAGGAGGAGGTTCTCAATTCGTCGCGTATATATATATATTTTTTATGTATGATCACGCATAACTTTTTACTGTGTGGACCGATTTCAATAATTCTTTTTTTAATCGACAGGGTATACCTTGAAGTTGGTCCCATAAAATTTTGGAAATAAAATTCCAACCCTAAGGGTGAAAAAATAGGGGTGACTTTATTGTTCACTCACAGATTGTATAGCCGTTTTGTGATTTACATGAAAACTGCTAGGTATAATTAGGAGTCTTTTTTATATGAATGTTAAGATTCATAATCTCAGCTGATAGACGTCCACTGCTGGACATATGCCTCCCTCACAAATCGCCTCACCGACCGGTCGTGATCGAACCTCATCCTGTTAGTCCCTCAATCTTCACCAGGCTGTGTGGCCACCTTGTGGGGGGTGCGACCACCCTGTGAAGGGTGATTAGCTGGGGTCAAAAAAATTAGCCCCAAAAAACGGAAAAGCAAAAAATAAAAACTTTTTATCAAAAAATTAAACCGCCGAAAAAATTGAAAAGCATTAAATAATAGGGAAACATTTTCTATTAGGACTTAATTTACTCACTTCTTAAAGTAATTTTGGTTTACCAAGAAATTTTGAGTCGGTGCCACAGAATCAACGAATAAATATCACTAAATTACCTGAAATTCAAAGAAATTACCGAAAAACGTGTGTCGCTGCGCATCGCGCTATAGGTAGTTAAGGAATTTGCTTGTGTGGTGTGGCACCGACTTAAAATTTCTTGGTTAGCCAAAATTGCTTTAAGAAGTGAGTAAATTAAGTCCTAATAGAAAATGTTTCCCAATTATTTAATGCTTTTCAGTTTTTCGGCGGTTTAATTTTTTGATAAAAAGTTTTTATAAAATTTTGACAACCTTTGATATATCTGCATGTATATTTTTATAAACGTTCAAAATTCTAATAGCACTATTTTATCCCTTATTTCTAACTTATTGTTAACGTACCTATTTGAAAAGAAAACAGGATATATGTATCTTTTAGCTTTTTTCTAGTTGATGAGAGTATCTAACTGACTTCATATGTTCGATTGATTCGAAATTTGGTACCGTGTCACACATCATTGATATTGTAAGTAACGGTAAGGTAACCATGACCTTTTGTAGATGATCAGCTCTAGTTCTAGTTTAGTTGATGAGGGGTCTGACTGGGACGGGGGTTTTAATTTTTTTCTAATATTGGTTATAAGTATGGATTTTTGATAGATTACGCTGATAGGTATATAAAAATGAATCGTGGTTCGTTAGTCTCGCTATAACTCGAGAACGGCCGGGCCGATTTAGCTGATTTTGGTCTTGAAATGTTTGTAGCAGTCCAGGGAAGGTTTAAAAAAGAAGAAGTTAGTAAAAACCACAATTTCATCTTTCCATAAAAAATGGTACGGCGGGCGCGATACGAAGTTCGCCGGGACAGCTAGTTTTTCATAAAATTTAATCGTTATACCTAAGTTAAACATTAAATTCACATCTACATTTGGAAAAGCTAGGGGCGTATTCATATACTGTAGTCACCTGGGTATGAGGTACATAGTGAGGTTTTGGAAGACGCAGAAGACGCCGACACACAGGTCGGCCACCGCCAGGTTCGCTAGGAAGAAGTTGGTGATGGAGCGCAGCCGCCGCGACAGCGTCACCACCAGGATTACCAGCAAATTACCTGGACAGACAAAGTCATCAATAATACAACCATTAGACTATCAAGGTTTTTTAACACAGATAGGGTAACATGCCCTATTACGGCGCGTTTTGACGACATTTTAAAGTAGGGTAAGAAATTAAGCATTTCTAAATATTTTAGCAGATATTTAATTTTTTTTTGACAATTATGATAATTATATTTTCTATTTCAGTTGTCGTTTTATTTATTTTAGAGTGATAATTAATTTTAAATAAATATTTTTTCTGACAATTCGGAATTCCTATTACGGCGGCAAAAAAAAGTTTGAAGCCCATTACGGCGGTAAGCACAGCCTATTACGGAGTATGGGATGACAACATACACACGATGAAACATTTCAATCTAAGCTCATGGTTCCGTGCAATCAGAAAATGTTATGCAATGGCTGTAATTGTTACTGGCACTGTACATAAATACAGGTTCTTCCTAGTAAGGGGCTATTTTGATAATATTTTGTGTTTCAACTATTTAATAAATGGCCTCGCGCTAAGAAGTTTCCAATAATATAATTAGTTTAGGAAACACGAATAATGAATATTTGGCTGTATGGGCTACTATGTTTCTTTGCCTGACCTGAACGAGCGAAAAACAAAACAACAATCAATCAATCAATCTACGGCATCGTAACGTTCTCCCATCTCTCTGCACAACGGAACGGAATGAATTAAATATGGGGACGATTTTTTTTCAGCCGCGCTGATAAATAAACCATTTGCAAATGGCGGCCGAACGAATGCTATCTCGTACGTATGAACGTATATAAGTATGAGGGAAGAGTTGAGAAGAGAGACAGCCTATACAACGGCCGCCATTTTGAGATCGTTTCTTTATGTGAGCAGGTTATACCCATAAAAGCGTAATCTGTGTGAATTTGGCTAGCTTATTAACATAATTTTTAATATTTGTTGTTAATCTACATTCAGTGAAGTTACAAATGATCATTATTTAATGTCTGTTGACCAGGTCATATCTCAGTAGAGGCTCGACAAAAGTTTGTTCAAAAAGGAAGATTTTGGCACAATTTTTGCATTTTTCTCTAAATTTCCATAATTTTTTGAAGTTTTTAATATTTGTTAGTATTCTTTGGACGACAAATAAAATATCGTGAAATTTTGTCATTAAAATTAATCGATCCGTTTCGGAAATTAGTGCCTTTGGCAGACAGACAGACGGACGGATGGATAAGACATATTAATAAGGTACCGGGACGTGAACCCAAAACCTTAATCAATAAACTGATACAAACCTAAATTCGGAACTTCCTCTTTTCTAAAATCGGTTAAAAATAGGTACTAAAACCCTTCTTCAGAATTTAAAAAATACTTTTGTGAAAATCGGCTTTGACAAAATCTAAATAATAATGGACAAACATGCATACAAACTTACATACAGGTCGAATTGATAACCTTCTTAACCTCTTTATAAAACAATTGCTGTTCGTTTTTCTCCAACTTTAATTTGAAAAAGGCCCGGACAAAGTTTGTTATAAAGGATGTCTGTAACTCTTTCACGTAAAAACTACGAAATAGATTTTAATGAAACCTTACAAATAAAACATATTTGAAGGAAAATTTAACTGGCGAAGCAGCGGGGTGCTGTCAGTGAAGGTTTAGTTAAGCGGTTAAAAAATATGGAAAATGGATTTTTACCCAAGCGGAGAAAATAAAAAAAAAGAAAGATACATTTTTTTAACAACAACGTTGACACAAACATTCAAAAAAATGGAACACAAAAAAAAAACAACAACAAAACAGTTAACCAAAATACAATCAATATATATAAAACTCTTCCGTTACTGACTGACTGACTGACTGACAGACAACGCAGAGCCGAAACTACTGGGGGGGCTGAAATTTTGTATGTGGGTTCCTTAGGGAGTGTAGGTGAGCACTAAGAAAGGATTTCCCGAAATTCCCACGGGAACGGGAAAAACGGGATTTTTTGTGTTTCTGAGAAATCTGCGCGGGAAATACCGCGGGACAGCCTCTAGAAATAAATAAAACAACCAACGAATCATAATCAGTTTTGTATGGTGTGTCAAAAGTTGCGGTAAAATCTAGTAGTAAATTATTATATTGATGGTAATATACGATAAACCTTTGTGTAAGGTTTTTAATAATTTACTTACCCTGTTATTCATAAAAAGTTAATGTGCATTTTAGTTATTTGACGTATGTCAATTAAGACAGGATGTCACGTATTTACCATACAATAAACCAAATAAGTAGACCTGCAGTAAAGCTTTTTAAAATGTACGGTATCTTTATGAATAATACGGTTAAATTATTAGCTCTGTAATTTCCATACACCGTGTTAGGATTCCTTACAGCCTAATACGGTAGGTACTAAAATATCTAATGAGTTTTTATATCCTAATTTTGAAATATAATGTTAAGATATTTAGGGAATGTAAGTTATTAATTACAAATAAGAGCACTCTGACTTTACCATAAAACTCTCAAATCGTTAGTAAACGTTGTATTAGACTATTTTTCTTCATTAAAACTCATGCTTTAGGTTTCACAGTATTCTAACAAACTTAAATTTTACTGTCAACTTTAAGCGTCAAAAACAAGGATTCTAGTTAAAAAACTTGTACCTCCAAAATTGGTTTTATACTTGAGAACTAATGAAAATTACTCTTAAATAACGAAATGTTCAAAAATGATATTTATTATACCGCTAAATTTATAAATTACCGACACTGCGTTTTTCCTATTACCGATGGTACCCTCCGTAATAGGCGGTACCCTCAAATAGCCTTCCTAACACGGCGGACTTTTGTTTACTCATATTTACTTGTTTTATTTGATTTTAAACTGAAATCAACTTGATTAACTAAGACTACTTGATTGTAAAAAGTATTCGAATATATTAACATAATCTTAAGGGTGTTTCTTTGGCGGTCGAAAAACATGCGTTCGGGCCACTAACTACTAGAAAAACCAAAACTACCGCCCTGATTTTTTTATATGTGGTTTATGAACTCAGGATGTATCCAGATATCAATAGAATTCTAAGCTATCATTATAAGAACATTTGTAAAAAAAATAAAAACTGTTGAAAAATCGGCGCTGCCACAGCGTCCGGTCGCCGTTTTTTAATGAAAACCAAGTCATAACTTTTTTATTTTTCACCGCTAAGCAAAAATCTCTTCAGATTTCAATTAATGGTTAATTAGTGAGTTCCTGAAAAAAAAGACATATAAATTGATATCTTATTTTAAAATTTATAACGTTCTGATTTCGCGTCCGAGGTTTTGAAATTTTATCAACTGCGCTCAGATAATGAGTCGTAGTTTTCTACAAAAGTGTTCAATGATTTTGAAGATACAGTGCTGACAACACTCAGTAGTGCTGCAGGATCTGGGATAGTCAAAAGTTTGCTATGTTTCTGCTTTTCGATGAAAAAAAGGTATGTGTCTCCAAAACTGGGTTTGGTTCCCCTGCTTTACAATAAATTCTTGCTCGAATAATAAATTACCTGATTAATTGTGCTTAATTTTAAAGTGATGTCATATTTGAGCATCTATACAAGTATCTTTGGTAAAATGTGTTGATTCCTAGACCTGTTTTTTCATACGGATAATTGTTATTTTAGTTAAATATTAAGATCCCTGTCTTTAAGATCCCTGTCCAAATTTAAGATCCCTGTCCTCGGGGACAGGGATTTTAATTGTAAAGACAGCGATCTTAAAATATTAAGTCATAAAGATACAGATTTATATTAAATAAATAAATCTACAATTCACAGAAGTCATCGAGAGTAAAAGTCCCGGTATCTATTACTAGAAATTTGCTAGATAAATAAAACCATCCTGTGCAGGTTTGGTTGCATCACTCACTCACTCATACATAGTCGACGAACAGTAACTCTTGGAAGTTGCGAGCATAGTATAGTATAATATATTTATTCCATATTTTCCAATGCAAAGAGGAGTCAAGCAGGGTGATCCCCTCTCCCCAAAACTTTTTACTGCTACGCTAGAGGAAGTCGACAGAAAGTTGACCCCAGAATGGGAGAACAGTGGCATTAGCGTCGGCGAAGCAAAGCTAACGAAAGCGATGCCGACGATATTTTGTTCTGTTCTCAAATTCTGCATCTGAGCTACAGTCCATGCTTGAACAACTTGCCGAAAGAGCCTTGAGGTTCGACTAAGGATGAACATGTCAAAGACCAAAGTCATGACAACAGTGTAGGTAGAGCAAACTTTGGATGTGGATGCTGAAGAGATTGCTTATGTTCTGAATACGTTTACATTGGCCAAATAGTCTCTTTCCAGGCACGACAGGATAAAGCGCGTCGAAAACGCCTGGAAGAGCAATGAAGGGAGACCCTCTCCTTAGTCTCAAGCGTAAGCTCATGGACATGTTCATTCTTCCCATTCTTAACTACGGAGCTCAGATTTGGTCTTTGACTGACATTCAGTAGTCTAAACTCAGGATCTGTCAGAGAAATATAGAGCGCAGCATACTGGGAGTTCGATTGGTGGACAAAGTCCGAAACACCGAACTGCACTCCAGAACTAAAATACGGGATGTAGCTCAAAACGCGGCAGAACTGAAGTGGAACTGGGCCGACCACGTCGCCCGTATGGACTCCAATCGTTGGGTAAGGAGGGCCTGAGGGTATTAATGTGTGGCCACTGAGTGAGTCCCGAGATACGCCAATAGAAGACGTGGCCGCCCCAGGAAGCGATGAAGCGACGAATTAAGAGCACAAGATAGGGACTGGTGGGAATCTGCCCAAGACAGGGAAGTGTGGTAGGAGGGAAAAGAGGCCTGTGCCCAGCAGTGGGACAATATAGGGTATTTATAATAATTATATATTATCATCTAACGTAGGCAGATATCAATATATATAAAACTCTTCCGTTACTGACTGACTGACTGACTGACTGACAGACAACGCAGAGCCGAAACTACTGGGCGTAGCGGGCTGAAATTTTGCAAGTGAGTTCCTTGGGGAGTGTAGGGGAGCACTAAGAAAGAATTTCCCGAAATTCCCATGGGAACGGGAAAAAACTGGATTTTTGTGTTTATGAGAAATCTGCGCGGGTGATACCGCGGGGCAGCCTCTAGTTTAGATATAAATATAGCTTTCAAATTTTTTCTGGACGACACGCCTAACGATATAGACGAAGCAGTAGAAAAATTATTAGTGGATTAGGATTTTTAACTTTACCTGCGTTTTTATTTGGCTAATGTGCAATTTAGTTTTGAATTACAATTTATTTCTTTAATATTTTTTTTGTAGTTTAAATGTTTCTTAAAAAAAAAAATATCTTAAAAAAAAGGTAGCATTAAATTTTTTGTGAGAAATAAACACCCCACTATACAAACCTCGTAATATTTTTATTCTTTTCTACAGAAAGCTTGTGCAAAATTCAAATATATGACGTGAAAATTTTAGCATTAAGATCCCTGGCTTTAAGATTAAGATCCCTGTCCGTCAAAATTTTCAAAACGATTCACGGTTAAACTAATGGATAAAAAAGGGTCCCTCCCTTCTAAAACAAACTTAAATTTAAACCTTTATGCATTTCATTTGCTAATTTTATCCTAAAACAAAAATAAAAAATGACAGGGATCTTAACCGGAGAACCGGTTGCCGGAGAAACACCCTTAAAGTGTTTGGTTGAACTAAAAACGAAGTCTGAAAATTCAATGTTCTACCGCGAGTCAGTCTGCGTTTGTATGAAACAGCTTCTCGCTTCGGTGACGTTACACAAAATAATTAATTTAAGTAATTTTAAACGATTTTAAACGCACGAGTGCTGGGTAATAAGTTACGTATTAGTTTACCTTGGACACTATGTCGTCACCTTTACCATACACAGTCACAACGAATCATAAATTGCAAAAGATAAAATAGAGCCGTAATAGGACGTGATTTTGACTACCGCGGTAATAGGACGTTTTACCCTATGGCGAATCACAAACACATTACTTTCCTAAACTTTTCGCCGCCACTGTCTCCGGAAGAAAAAATAATGCCCCACCCACGTGTCCAAGCTGATTATTTAGAAGCAAATTTGTTTATGTCTTGAAGCATCACAAATGGAATATAGGTACAAACAGAAATGTAAACACAAAATAGCTTTAAGCCTGCCTAAAGACTTAAAGATGAAATCGGAAAATTTAGGTTTCCTAATTTGATTGATCAAAGGGTTCGCTTTGGTGAAATTGAACGAACTCTCTAGAAGGTTTTATTGGCTGACGAAACCTTTGCTGGTATTTAAATCATTTAACATGTATTTACCTCCGTTATATATAGGCGGAGGTGTATGATTGGATAGAAATTCAATAAAAGTGTTTTACGTATACAGTTTTGAATGATTGACGACGTTTATATGTATACGAGCTGTCCCGGCTTACTTCGTTATGCCATATTAATAACATACTACTAAAGTCTTGGCTCTATGGACTATGTTCTTTTGACTGCCCAGAAGGGCGAGTAAAAAACAAACAACAACAACAAACCACCTGTCAAAATATGTAAACAACGGAAAAAATATTGCACCTTGGGTTATATTATTTGAGTTTAGGTAAGGATCCCTAATTTTTTTGGAAATCTTATATAGCCTATGACACTCGGGATTAATGTAGCTTCCTACCAGTTAAAGAATTTTTCAAATCGGTTCAGTATTTCCGGAGCCTATTCGTTACAAACAAACAAACAAACAAACAAACAAACAAACAAACAAACAAATCTTTCCTCTTTATAATATTGGTATAGATGTATAGTCTGAGATATTGAGATATATTTCAGTTTTCTTTGTGTCAAATGTCCCTTCTCATCCCAGCATTGTCCCTGGGATGTAATTAATTTTTTTTTCCTCAGCTATTTTTTATTCGATTCAAATTACAAATTAAATACGAAATTTGTTAATTAGCTAATATATTTGAATAAACATTGTCGTATTTCAAAATGAAAGAACTCGGTAACTCGTCAAGATTTAGGGAGTTGATCTTGTTAGGTTGCCATCAGATGGACCGGACAGCACTAACTGCGCGCAGTCGACACTCGCAACCGCGTGAAGCTGTAGGTCCGACTGCATGTGTTTGAGTATTATGAGTATGTCGATTGCGCGCAGTTCATATCAACTTTACGTAATGAACCACATGAGGTCGAGACTCAACTTCACACGGTCGAGCAGCGTCGACCGCACGCAGTCCATCGCCAACAGCTCACAGTTATTCGAGGAGCAAATAGCTCTAAAGTAGTTGAGAAAATTATTTTTATCTTGTCTTATATGTCTTCATGAGAATCTGATTAGTAACATTTTGTTCAAATACACATTTCTGATTTCAGATTTTATTAAATTACCTCGGAAGAATTATTCGGTATTAAAAAAATAAGCAGCCTTAATAAGGTAAAAAATATATTCAATAAATTTAAAAACAAAATAAATAATAGTTTTACAACCTCCATACTTAAATAATAATAGGTAAGTATATTGTATAGAAATTAGAAATTAAGAAAAGATGAAGGTAAATTTTGCAAGTATTTTATGCCGCCTCCGTAGCTCAGCCTTTGATTAGGGCACGGAAGGTTGTGGGTTCGATCCCCGCAGAAAACACCACAAATTGATTTCTCACAAAAATCACGTTGTGGTTGTTTTCGGTTGGATAGGACATTGCAGGCTTGAATCACCTGATTGTCCGAAAAGTAAGATGATTCCGTGCTTCGGAAGGCACGTTAAGCCGTTGGTCCCGGCCGCAGTAGTGGTCGTTATAACCGCGGCGACAAGCTGGCCCCTTGTCACGCTGGTAATAAAAGCATAAACTCGGCTAAACGTGGGTCCGGCTCTTGAGCTGGTACCTCTGCCTAACCCTTCGGGGTATAAAAGGAGTGAGATTATGTATGTATGTATTTACTTTAGAGCGCTCTGCTCCTTGACTAACAGATAGTGACAGTGTGCGGTCGACGCAGCTCGACTGCAGCCCGACCGCTGGAACTCGGGTCTTGACTGTTGAGAGTGACGACTGCGCGTGGTCGGTGCGGGGTGGTCCGTAGTGTGATGGCAAACTTAGAATTTAAAACGAGAGAGTTGATGCGACTAAAGGCTTTCACAGACAACGCAGATACGGTAACAGGATGTATGATGAAGTAGACCTTGGGTTTCGGAAATAGGCTACGAATTTCTTATCTGTTCGATCCCCGAAGACATTAAATACACCTCGGTCCTTTTTAAGCTTTATATATATACTATTATATCCAAATTCTTCGTGTTTTAGTGCGTGTGTTTAAAGCAAGACGTGCCTCATTCAAAATCAGAATCATCTTCTGACGAGCTGTCTAATAAATCCAGCAGAAGCAGAGTTCTTTTCGTAAACCCGAACTCATTGTAACATCCTATATAAACATTCTTCAGCAAAAAAAACAAGTCTCCTCAGTCTGAAAGATTTCGAGTGAATGTATTAACTTGTAATATTTAGTGTGTGGTACTTTCAGATAAAAAAGTTTGTATACGCAGATTAAATATTATCGTATCGTAGTCTATCGTATCGTAGTATGCGTAGTCTGTGAAGCGCTTAACGTTCGTACCGAAAAGGTTCCTAAGCGACGCGACGTATTTGACGACTTGCCACATTTTAGAAGTTGGACATTCAAAACGGCCGGAATTTTCAGGAGCGATATGTTCATTCTACAAGTTTTCTTGATGTAGGTATCTATATATATAAAATCCAAATACCACTGATCTACTCACTCACACACTCACTCACTCACTCATCATCGCCCAGCCGAAACCGCTGAAGATAGAAAGGTGAAATTTGGACAGTAGCTTCCTTACGTGACGAAGGCACCCACTAAGACGGGATTTTGGGATAACTTAACCAGGACGCCGTATACAGGGTGTAACAGTTTGTATGAAACTCCTAAACTGCTGGGTTTAGAAAGTTAAAATTTACACTGTTTATTGTCATTGCATTACAAACATCATAAATGGTTTTAGTTTTTTTATATCTTACCCCTGAGTTCTTATACAGGGTGAAATATGATTTTTGCTAAAATCTAAACTAATTACACTAAAGGCTTTAAATTTTCAAAATAAGGTCCTTTTTATATAAAAACATGAAATATGATATCAAAACAGTGTTAATTAGTCCTGTAAGCCCAAGGAATCCACGTGCCAATTTTCAGCTTTCTACGCCAGTAGTTTCGGCTCTGCGTTGTCTGTCAGTCTGTCAGTCAGTAACGGAAGAGTTTTATATATATTGATAAAGTATTGCTTTTACACTTCTTAGTAAAGGAAACGCTCAAGGTCTCCAATACAATGCTGATATGTTAAATCACAGTTAAAGTGTTATGGAAATGAGGGAGCGTCAATTTTCTATTGAATCTCTAGCACGAGTGTTAATGAATGTTAATTGCGTTGCCATAATTTGTAATTTAAAGAGACAAATGGCTTTTATCTTCACGCGCTGCAAACTGCAATAGAAGACATGCAATTGTATCTAAGCAGATATTTATTGTTTAAAACGTAAATTTTTTATAATATATATAAATATGTATGTCGCGTAGCCCGATCGTAAAATTTACCATTTCATGACATGGCCAGCCATTTCATCAAATCGTATTTAATGAAATGTCCAAAAAATATTGGCCAGATCGTTAAAACTCCAAATCATTATTGAAGGGTATAAGATAAAGGTGAAATTAAAAATGAATTTAAGTGAACTACTAAATCGCTACGGTTGGGTCATGGTTGGGTTACCAAGGAGTCAAGGAGCGACCGAATACTCTAGTTTGCGTTACTTTAACTCATTTAAGATTATAAGGCTGGGCGTTTGGGACTGCAACACAGTTTTAACTACAGCAGGCCTTAACGATATGTGTTATTTTTTGAGAACAGTAAATCATTTTCATTTCATTATTTCATTTCACTTTAAGGGTATCATCGTCATCGTTTCATCGATAAGCCCTACTGTCAGCAATCTTCATGAAGAAAGAAGAAACAAAATATAAATTAGTATGAAATCGTTTTATAGAAAACTAGAGGCTGTCCCGCGGTTTTTCCCGCGCAGATTTCTCATAAACACAAAATTCCCGTTTTTTTCCGTTCCCGTGGGAATTTCGGGAAATCCCTTCTTAGTGCTCACCTACACTCCCTAAGGAACCTACATGCAAAATTTCAGCCCGCTACGCCCAGTAGTTTCGGCTCTGCGTTGTCTGTCAGTCAGTCAGTCAGTCAGTCAGTCAGTCAGTCAGTAACGGAAGAGTTTTATATATATTGATGATGTGACGCTAGGTCGGCTTGCTCTTCAGATATTAAATTAGATTAAGTTTTTGATTAAATAGATAAGATATTTATTGTAATAATATCGAGCTATCAATTCATATCATCAGCTATAACGTGGTTAGATAGAGGACTGTTGCAGTTTTGCACCTAGGTAGGTAGGTAGGTAGACACGTAATTAATTTCCGCAACTTTTGTTAACACGTTAACTGCGTAAGCCTCAAACTCTCACCCTAATTCTAGTGCGTAACGGGGTTTAATACACCTTTTTACTTTAAATACATAGAAATTTATGGAATCGTGCTATTTTAATTTTTCTGGTTTTACAACACATAGTTAAGTAAATAAGCTATATCATACTCATTTCGCAAGTGAATACGACACTATCTATTAAAGTTATAAAGAAAAGTAAATACGGGGTTTACTGGGCCCCGTATCGCACTAAAATTGGGCTAAAAACGAAAAATACGGGGTTCATTAAGCCCCGTCACGCAATATCTTAGTTTTATCGATAAAATACTAGTGATGGGAATTTAACAGAAACGATAGTTTACCTTACAAGAAATAAAATTATTATTTGAAAAAATAATAAAAACTGAAATTTTACACAAAAAATAATCATAATATTAAACTTATAACAATTTCAAGAACTTAATGATTACAACTAATGTTTTGCATTGTAGCATGGCCCAAAATCTGTGATCACACTTTCAAAAAAAAGTTTTGCAGGACCTCTATCTAAACTGCTCGTTAAAACCAACACATTTCCACAGTAAACACTTCATAATTCACAAAATTTATTGACAGCACTACATGAGAATTGGATGCACTATTGTGACTAAGCCATAACCCCGTACGAGAACAATTTCAATCATTACGGGGTGTTATAAACCCCGTTCCGCACTATAAAGCAATAATTCCATTCCGTATAATATTAAAATGTAACTTGATAATATTTTAAGTAAGAAACACAAATGTATATTTATTTCTGTCACGCGGCATCAAACTCCAAAGATAAAGCTTACGCACCAAAGAGTAGACACTATGTTTGCCTTCCCGCACTGAGTGATGACATCGTACGGGGTTCAGGAGACCCCGTTACGCAGTTAACGTGTTAACTTTACTGTGAACCAAGCACACATAATAACTTATTATATTTGTCGCACTTTTAAGTTAATTTTACCCTTGCTTATCGATAGACACAAACATAGAAATTTAAAGTCACGAGTAGAATCCATTGCAATATAATAAAAAGGTGTACTTACGTATTTTTTTTTTATTTTATTTAACCTTGGCTTTGTTGTGTTGAGCGGTTGGTTTAGTGGAGCGGGGGCTAAAATCGCAGCGTTTACATGACACCGAAATGAATGAAGTGTAAGGATGTGGCTATTTGGGTGTCGAGAAGTGATACGACTGTTCTTGATTAATTACGTTTATTGAATGCTTAGCCTAAACCTTACAAGCTAGTGGGTGGTGGGTGGCGTGCCACTAGGGCTTGCAATTATTCGAAAAAATTTGGTATTCGAATATTCGGTTTTTTTCGGGCTACTATTCGAATTATTCGAATATTATTCGAATAATACAAAAAGACGTAAAAGGTTAAGGAGAATTAGTTTTTTTAAATTATAATTGGCCCCTTTATTCATTAATAACTTTTCCTCAAAGGAACGGTCAATAATATTGTCAAATACAATTATAATCTTGGCCAACTTAAATTTTAATTTGTCTACGAGATCCTCGATAGTTAGATAGTCCTGGCCTGGCTAAGTCGGTATCCCTATAGATGCCCTAAAAGCCTTCGCAGACTAATCAGCCGATGTCCTTATGCCTTTGTTGGCAGCCATATGGGAAACCGAAGTAGTCCCTAACGACTGGAAAGAAGGAATAATCCTAAAACTTCCAAAGAAGGGGGATCTTTCGCAATGCTCTAACTGGCGGGGCATAAACTTGCTCTCGCCCTGCACTAAAATCCTGACCAAAACTTTGCTGAACGGGATAGCAGGGGTGGTGGACGTGAATTTGACATAAGAGCAGTCTGGATTTCGTCCTGGAAGATCTTGCAGAGACCAACTGAACCTGCTGCGAATATTTCTGGAAAAATGCAATGAGATGCAGTGCGAACTATTCGCGCTATTTGTCGACTTCAAAAAGGCGTTCGACTGGGTTAGGTGGTCCAGCATTTGGCGAGTACTCCGCAGTAAAGGTATACCGTACAAGTTAATAAACCTGATACAAAACTTGTATGTGGGCTCCACCTACAGAGTAATTCACAAAGGCCAATTGACGCAATCCATTACGGTCACAGAAGGCGTTAAACAGGATTGCCTATTATCCCTAATGCTGTTTTTGCTGGTTTTGGACAACGTGATGTGTATAGTCACCGGCAGAGGCTAGCGGGGTATTCCCTGGAACTCGCAGAAGTGTCTTGAGGACATAGACTTTGCAGAAGACCTTTGCCTTTTATCTACAACACTGAGCGAACAACCTTCAAGCAAAGACAGACGATCTGTATTAATACGGCTAGGACAAAAGAAATGCGCGTACACACCTGAGATCAGGCAGGACCCTCTGAACATAACGGGTGAAGTAGTGGAGTGGTGAGCCCTACAGGAGGAACGGAAGTTGAAATTGAAAACCGCATTAACAAAGCGCGGGCAGCGTTCGCACAACTAACACTAGTGTGGAGCTCTGACGTTATGACCAGATGGACCAAGCTTCGGATCTTCGAGTCCAATGTAAAATCAGTGTTGCTATATGGGTGTGAGACACGGTTTATGCGAAAAGACCTGACCAATAAGCTCCAGGTATTCATAAACAAATGCCTGAGAAGGATACTAAAGATATTCTGGCCACAAACCATTACCAACACAGAACTATGGCACATGACAAAGCAAAGGCCAATTGAAATGGAAATTCGAACAAAAAAGTGGCGTTGGTTAGGGCACTCGCTAAGAAGAGCAGATGGACGACCTTGCAGGGAAGCTCTGTTGTGGCAGCAAAAGGGGTCGCCCTAAGGCAACCTGGCGCCGGTCCACGCTGCAAGAAGCAAATAGTGTGGGACTTAACTGGGAGGAGTTACCCGCTGTTGCTCAAGACCGCCGAAATTGGAGGAAAATTCTTGAAGCCCTATGTTCCCGCTTGGGATAACAGGATAAGAAGAAGAATCCGCGATAGTTATGTATTGCAATAAAATAAAAAAAAGGTACCAGATTTTTGTCTGTAAGACCAGATAGATGGAATATCCTGGCTCAAGATGTAATCAAGATTTTTTGATTCCATTTTTTAAGTCTAAACAAGTAATGTCGTCTCGCCTAGCACGTAAACTTTAAAATAAGTAGTACAAAATATAGAATTTTAGGTAAAAACGAATATTCGAATAATCGTTTTTACTTTTCGAATATTCGATTAAGTTTATTATTCGAATAATTCGAATATTCGAATATTCGATTGCAAGCCCTACGTGCCACACTACCGAAGTATCAACGCAATAGTCACAGTTCTTAAAACTGAAAACATAATTATCTTAATTCTGAAAATTTATTTTTTTACTGTGTTATTCTGGTTATACTTGAGAAACTAGTTAGGGTGTCTGTGCTTTTGCTTGAATTGAAAAACACCCTTGTATATATTATGTTAATTACTAGGGTAACATGCCCTATTACGGCGCGTTTTGACGACATTTTAAAGTAGGGTAAGAAATTAAGCATTTCTAAATATGTTAGCAAATATTTGAATTTTTTTTTGACACTCATGATAATTATATTTTCTATTTCAGTTGTCGTTTTATTTATTCTAGAGTGATAATTAATTTTAAATAAATATTTTTTCTGACAATTCGGAATTCCTATTACGGCGGCAAAAAAAAGTTTGAAGCCCATTACGGCGGTAAGCACTGCCTATTACGGAGTATGGGATGCCAACACACGCACGATGAAACATTTTCATCTCAGCTCACGGTTCCGTGCAATCAGAAAATGGTATGCAATGGCTGTAATTGTTACTGGCACTGATACAGGTTCTTCCTAGTAAGGGGCTATTTTGATAATATTTTGTGTATCAACTATTAAATAAACGGCCTCGGGCTAAGAAGTTTCCAGTAATATCAATAGTTTAGATATTTGGCTGTATGGGCAATTATGTTCCTTTGCCTGACCTGAAAGGGCGAATAACAAACCAACAATCAATCAATCAATCTACGGCATCGTAACGTTCTCCCATCTCTCTGCACAACGGAACGGAATGAATTAAATATGCGGACGTTTTTTTATAAACCGCGCTGATAAAGAAACGATTTGAAAATGGCGGCCGAACTAATGCTATCTCGCGTATATTAGTATAAGAGAAGAGTTGAGAAGCGAGACAGCCCATACAACGGCCGCGATTTTGAGATCGTTTCTTTATGTGCGCAGGTTATACTCATAAAAGCGTAATTGGTGTGAATTTGGCTAGCTTCTTAACATAATTTTTAATATTTCTTGTTAATCTTCATTAAGTGAAGTTACATAAACATACATAAACATAATATCACGCCTTCTATTCCCCGAAGGGTTAGGCAGAAGTACCAGCTTAAGAGCCGGACCCACGTTTATCCGATTTTATGCTTTATTACCAACGAAGAAGTGCAAGTGAAGTGAAGTGAAGTGAAGTTACAAATGATCATTTTTTAATGTCGGTTGACCAGGTCAATATCTCAGTAGAGGCTCGACAAAATTTTGTTCAAAAAAAGGAAGATTTTGGCACAATTTTTGAAATTTTCTCTGAATTTCCATAATTTTTTGAAGTTTTTAATATTTGTTAGTATTCTTTTGACGACAAATAAAATATCGTGAATTTTTTTCATTAAATTAATCGAGCCGTTTAGGAAAATAGTGCCTTTGGCAGACAGACAGACGGACGGATGACAAAGACATATTAATAAGGTCCCGGGACGTGTACCCGAGACCTTAATCAATAAACTGATACAAAACTAAACTAAGAACCTCCTCTTTTTTAAAATCGGTTAAAAATAGGTACTTAAACACTTCTTCTGAATTAAAAATTACTTTTGTGAAAATTGGTTTTGACAAAATCGAAATAATCGCGGACAAACATGCATACAAACATACATACAGGTCGAATTGATAACCTCCTTTACCTTTTTTTTTCGTTATAAAACTTTAATTTGAAAAAGGCCCGAGGGTTTTAATAATCCTACTAATATTCTAAACAACAAAGTTTATAATAAAGAATGTCTGTAACTCTTTCACGTAAAAACTACGAAATAGATTTTGATGAAAACTTAAAAATAAAACATATTTGAAGGAAAATTTAACTGGCGAAGCAGCAGAGTGCAGTCAGTGAAGGTTAAGTTAAACTGTAAAAAAAGATGGGAAATGGATTTCTACCCAAGTGGAGAAAGTTAAAAAAAAAAGAAAGATACATTTTTTTACAACAACGTTGACACAAACATGCAAAAATGGAACACAAAAAAAAAAACAACAACAAAACAGTAAACCAAAATACAATAATAAATAAAACAACCAACGAATCATAATAAGTTTTGTATGGTGTGTCAAAGTTGCGGTAAAATCTAGTATTAAATTATTATATTGATGGGAAAATACGATAAAACCAACCTTAGTATACATTTTTCTGTAAGTTTTTTAATTATTTACTTACCCTGTAAAGTGCATTTTAGTTATTTGACATATGTCAATTTAGATAGGATGTCACGTATTTACCATACAACAAACCAAATAAGTAGACCTGCAGTAAAGCTTTTTAAAATGTACGGTACCTTTATAAATAATACGGTTAAATTATTAGCTCTGTAATTTCCATACACCGTGTTAGGATTCCTTACAGCCTAATACGGTAGGTACTAAAATATCTAATGAGTTTTTATATCCTAATTCTGAAATATAATGGTAAGATATTTCGGTAATGTAAGTTATTACTTACACATAAGAGCACTCTGACTTTACCATAAAACTCTCAAATCGTTAGTAATCGTTGTATTAGACTATTTTTCTTCATAAAAACTCATACGTTAGGTTTCACAGTATTCTAACAAAGTTAAATTTTACTGTCAACTTTAAGCGTCAAAAACAAGGATTTTAGTTAAAAAACATGAACCTCCAAAATTGGTTTTATACTTGAGAACTAATGAAAATTACACTTAAATAACGAAATGTTCATAAATTATATTTATTATACCACTAAATTTAAAAATTACCGACACTGCGTTTTTCCTATTACCGATGGTACCCTCCGTAATAGGCGGAACCCTCAAATAGCCTTTCTAACACGGCGGACTTTTGTTTACTCATATTTACTTGTTTTATTTGATTTTAAAGGGCAATCAACTTGATTAACTAAGACTTCTTGAATGTAAAAAGTATTCAAATATAGTAACATAATCTTAAAGTGTTTGTTTGAACTAAAAACGAAGTCTTAAAATTCAATGTCCTACCACGAGTCAGTCTGCGTTTGTATGAAACAGCTTCTCGCTTCGCTGACGTTACACAAAATAATTAATTTAAGTCATTTTAAACGATTTTAAACGCACGAGTGCTGGGTAATAAGTTACTTGTTAGTTTCCCTTGGACACTATGTAGTCACCTTTACCATACACAGTCACAACGAATCATAAATTGAAAAAGATAAAATAGAGCCGTAATAGGACGTGATTTTGACTACCGCGGTAATAGGACGTTTTACCCTACATAGGTTTTCCTAAGGTTGTTTAATGATCCTGAAATATAGGTAAAACCTGAGCTGAGACACGGCTGTCTCATGTTATAGCGTCACTTGCGGGCTAGCTAGGATATTCAAGGAACTTTTTTGGCGTCGACTTTATAAACTTTTATCCCCATTAAAGTCAATAAATTACTGAAAATTTTATAAAATATTTTACGTATTTATCACGTTATAGTTATATGACCATTTTATAAGAGGCACTTACCGAAAAAACAACAGCAGAACACAATAGTGTACAATGTAATGAAGATAGCTCTGACGTCCGTTCTGTCGAATATGTAGTCTTCATCTTTTAGCGTAAAAGGATCCTCCAGGAGCGTGGAATTATTTAGGTCATTATCATAGACGTATGTAGTGGTAAAGTACTGGGTGGCGTTCGTGGCGGAGCCCAGCACATTGGCCGCGTGCACGCCGGCGCACACCAGCAGGCGCACGGCGAGCATCCTGCCGCAGCGCGCCGCACTGCGCGCGCACTGCCTGGGCTGCGGCGCAGGCAGCTCACATGCTCGGCCTCGCCCTCGCCCTCGCCCTGAGACAGGCAAGCCCTGAAACAAACAATCTTTCATTTATGAATATTCATTTACAAGTGATTTGTAGTAGTAGTGTTTGTTATTGTATCTACAACGGTGTATACCTAATTAATATTTTTCGGAGAAATTATATTTTTTAATGCTTAATTTTTTTTATGAAGGGTTGATTGATTATACAGATGATATTCGTTGTTATAACTTCTATATATTTGTATATATATTTGTTTAAGTTATGGTATATGTCCTTAAAGTTTAATTAGCCCTTGTGATGTGATCTGTGAAGGAGGCCTACCAAAAGTGAACGTCCTCACTGAGATGATGATATTGATACTTTAGTCATGACATGACATCCCGCCGTCCTTATTAAAAGTATGTGATTAAAAATAAACAGATTATTATCTTTGGGCTTCTACCATATAATTTTATTACGAACTGACGAACGAAACAATTAATATTTTAAAAGTTGAGATACATCACAAGTTCGGTTCTTGCTAACCAGCATCCCTTCTCTAGCCATAACTAGCAATTGAACTGATACAAACGAATTAACAAGCTTAGGTAAATTTATATTTTTTTATAAGTTGATTTATGTAGGTACTTAATATAATAAATAGCATTAATATTTTATCGACAATGACATGTCCGAAGCCTTCTAAGCGAGAGACCTGACTCGAACTTGGGGCCGTTTATTATTCTCTTCGCTAGTGTGCGAGTTGATCTTATACTTGACCAGTGAGTATTTTACTTAGAATTTGACAAAGGCGTTTTCATGCTGTTGTACAACATACCTATCGAATAAGAAATTATTTTAAGTATACATTTCAAGTTTTCCTTTTGAGCTTGACATATTAATTTTAGTAGATTGGTTCCCGTGTTTCTAAGCTTTTGTATTTCTTTACCTTTGACCGAGAATGTTTATTCAGTTTTTATTATTCTTCCTTATTTATAATATAAAGTGAAGAGAGCGGGTCGGGTGGCGTCCACAGCACGGGCTAACCATTGTGATTTTTAATACAGTGGGCACATAACATTTGTAATAATTTAATAACGGATCCATAATAACTTAAAAGGAAACTTTTTATATAGCCTCAAGTCTTCTTTTGTTTGGAACGGGTTCGCTTTGTTAGCGTTCATGTCATGCCTTAAGTAGATAAGTCATGTCTTATTTTAAAAAAACCACTATGAATTACAAACTAATTATTAGCTAAGTTTATGAACGGATTTTAATAATATTCTTAAAAAGCAAAAAGTTATAAAATGCAACCCTTGTTGGCAAATTTATTTTATCAGTCAAATCAAACTCTGAGCTTTCCTCCGCTTCTTGTGGGTAGGTACATAATACGTGGCTTTACCGTGATACCTTTTACGTTTTCAGTGTGCTTCTGTGTACATTATCTGCCAAGTCTTGCTTTTGTTTTCGGTATCCCTCGAGCTGGTCGCGGGGGAGAAGTATTCTGGCTACTCTGGCTAGATTAAATGTAGAGTGGCTAGATTGTATACTGTATTTTAATTTTATTAAGCAGGTGTATTTATATGCCAATTTTTTTACTAGGGAGTCATTGACGCATATTTTTGATTTCAGCTATGGTTTAGAAGGTATTAATTATATATCGAAGTGGTATACTAGTATTGCACCCGTTACATTTTTGTTCATACTTATATAGGTATTTTAAAATAATCAAATTCACAGTGTTAGTTTAAAAACAGAAAAACTTTCGTTTATTTGGTTTTGTTTTTGACTGCTCAGTGGCTCAGTTGGCAGTGATGTGAACTGAGTAAACGTGTGTACCTGGTTTTGATTCCCGGGCGGGGCGAATATTGATATGATGAATATCCATGTTTTTTTCCGGTCTGGGTGTAATGTTCGTCTCTTTTGTGTCTCGGGTACTCTAGATACAGGTTCTTCCTAATTAGGGGCTCTGAGTGTGATGTGTTATTATTATCATTATGTTTCTCAATACTCTTCGGTATCTGGATGGAGAACGGTCCTTTGAGAGGCGTTATCATTATTATTTATAATATGAGTTTTACTGACATTATTATATTTATTTAATAAATTTTCAAATAATTAGCTATTTATTACATACAAAGGGACTTAAATATAAACTAACGTAATGGCCTCTATCACTGTCACTGCAGGGCACGGTGCCTAAAGACTGGCTGCATTATTAACCTCTGAATTATAAATTCTATTATTATTATAAGAAAAAACGGAAAAAACCTTCTGTCTCAGAAACGGATAAAACCGGGCCACGCACGACTCCGCGGGGCACTCACTAATAGGTATAAATGTTAGATGGTCCTACAAAAACTATAAATCTTATGGCGTATCTCGATTTAATTTTGTTACAATAAATTCGAATTGTAGGTCTGCTCCCCTAGATTGAATACCTGGCGAGTCAGGGTCAGGACCATGTCCTGCAATATTTTTTCATTACTATAGGCGCGATAGAAATATTTAAATCAAACCTAACATACGTTTATTAACCAGTCATTCTAAAAGGATTTTTCATTGCTTATTTTATTACGGAATCACAAGTTTTATTCACTAAAATAAGGTGTTTATAAAAGTAAATAATAAATAACAAAATAATGAATTATGTATATTTTTAATTTGTAAATTATCTGCCTTTTGAAAAACCTACAAACACCTTTGTAGTTTTCATAAAAAATATTAGTAAAACCCATAATAATAATATCTTCCTTGTAATAGTATTGCAACACATAATTAGCCTTGTGGTACCACGCACAAAATACAGTCAACATCACACATTTTTAGTCCAGTGGGGGTACTCTTTCTTATACCTTGGTGGAGGTGTTAAATTTAAGTTTAAAACTCTGCTGTGTTAAACTAGTTGCGGCGCCCTATGAGGGCAACTAAGTTTTTAAGTTCTGTTTATTTTTACCTACCATCTGTAACACACACTTAGTTTGCAATAAAATTTATGATTTATGATTTATAGGTACTCAATCAGCGTAACACCTTATATATAGTCTCGTGCGCACTAGACTGTAATACCAAAGAACTTACGCAGTTTGGCAATACAGAAAACCGGAAGTGTTACGCTATACGAGTCCGTGACTTACTATAGTTCCTATGCATGCAGGCACTATACTTATTGGGTTATTCCTTTATAAATTTATTAGTAAACTAGTCGACCCGGCGAGCTTCGCACCACCTTATCTAACCTTACTCTTGAATCACTCTATCCTTTAAAAATAACCGCATTAAAATCCAATGCATAGTTTTAAAGATATAAGCATACATAGGGATGATAGGGACAGACGTGGGAAGCGACTTTGTTTTATATTATGTATTGATGATTGATAATGATATGATGGCTACTGAAAGCGGTGAAGGTCTTCATTTATAAAAAAAAAAACAGAATTCCAGAAGTGGATTGTGCAATTGGTTATTTTTAAAATATTTTGCTTTTAATAGTTAGCTAGGTACATCAGTACTTCTCGATCCAGTAATGAGGTGCGGACAACATGAAGTTAAACAAAAATATACGAAACTGAAAATATTTCTTTCGCTTGCTTCACACACATCAAGCTTCTCTGCTGTGGTTGGTTGTATACATAATTAAACCAAACAAAAATTACACACTGGAGATCTATTTATAAAAATTCACCTGATTTAGATTTTGTACAAATTCCAATATTCTTACATACGGAATAGAATATTCCTAACCTCCTCCTTTTTGGTTAATTATAAAACTGACAAAGCATTTTCATTGAAAACGTTATATGTAAGAAGTACAATGTTATAGAATCAATATTTATATATATGTCGTGGCCAGATCGTTAAATTGGCCACTTCATGATATGGCCGGCCATTTCATGAAAAGTGATTTTTTCATGAAATGGCCGATTTTCGTAGGCCAGATCATTGAAATGTCAACGTTTAACGATTTGGCCAAGTAATAGCATGACTATTTCATGAAATGGCCAAATGTTAGCGATCATATCGTTGAATAGTTAAAAATTTCTCCGCTAGTGGCGCTGTTGTTGCATTTGTGTTGTGTGTTTTGATTAGTTAGTGATTTCAAAATTGAGGATGAGAGAGGGCCTCATTCTTTAGAAATTCACTAATTTAGCAATATTAGCATTTATTGTATAAGTAACATACTTACTTATATTTTCCAATTTAAATAATTAATATTAAAGTACCTACATAGTACAAACATAATTAATGTTAAGTGATTATTTGATGTAAGTAACGTTATAATAAATAAAAAAATGATTAAGTATTATCTTTTTTTATTTCACCTTTATATATCACTCTACATTCATGATTTGGCCAAACGTGGTTGGCCAAATCGTTGAACGTTGTCATTTCAAATACATTTCAACGATCCGGCCAACGAAAATTGGCCATTTCATGAAAAAATAATTTTTCATGAAATGGCCGGCCACATCATGAAATGGCCAATTCAACGATCTGGCCACGACAGATATATAAATATTGATTCTATATTGTGTTTTCTTTTGGATATTATAATTAAAATAATCTACATAAAGAACAGAAGGAGATTAAGCAGTACCCTCATACCTCACACTATTATTATTATTAAAAAGGTATACCTTTTGTCCTTATAAAATACAAGCTGACTCGGCAAACTCCGTTCCGCCTTAGATTATAGGTTTACGAGATTGTTATTACACTAACTACCCACTTAAAACTTGCCTTTATGTAATGTTACTTTTCCCTCCCAGAATAAGAGATTTAAAAACCAATAACAACGCAAAATTAATTTGTGCAGGAAAATTCATTCAACATTAATAGAACATTTTGTATGGGGAAATGAAATTGTTGTTTTTATTAACTTCCCCTCCATATTTTATAGCGATAAAAATCTATCAAAACTGTGTTCTAAGATAGCAGTTACCTACATACCGTTAGATAACAAGTCTAGTTTACAAGAATATTGTATTTAAGCTCGTACTTATTAGATTTTTTTACTACAAACATTTTAAAACCAAAATCTGCTAAATCGGCTCGGCCGTTCTCGAGTTTTAGCGAGACTAACGAACCACGATTCATTTTTTATATATATAGTAGAAGTAGATAGATAGTAGAAACAAAAAATAAGAAAAGGAATACGATTGGCCCCTTTTTATTCACTTTCTGATTTTGTCTCGCTTATCATTATATAATTTATGTATGTCAGGCAACTTTTTCCACTGCGCGCGACGACAACGAAGGCGACCGACGATTCCAAATGTTGGAAAAACCGCTTCAATTATGTTTTGGGACCAAAAATTATAATTCAACTTCTTTCTTAAACTGTGATTGCAACCGTGTACAGATCGAGTAACAAAATATGTAAGAATTTAATTTTAAGGCTCAACTCATTTTTTAGGATAAAGAAAACTATACTAACTGTTACAAAATCTTTTTTAAAATACGTTCCTATTCCTTATCTAATAAATAATAAATTTTATAAAAAAAAAATATTTCAGTTCAGACCATATCCTCATTAAGACGATATACGACAAATAAATCAAACGACCGAATGAACAGAGTCTATCTCTTTGATAAAGCATACTGAGGGAAGGGACAGTCATATGTCAGTCGCTTACATCGGTTACTACATTTAATTGGAAAAAGTAATAAATATTGAATATCTTTTTAATTATTACTTACTTTTATATCAAATCTGAATTACCAGAATTTGATTTTGTTTATTATTATTATTCCTAGGTAGTTTTAAAAAAACTAGTTATTTCGAAGAACTAGCTATTCCCGTTTTTTGGAAAGGATATCTTTGACGAAATAATGTATCGAGGTGTTGGAATCCAGTACTTAGTGTTTTTCTCAGTTATAAAAAACTTTGTTATATCCTCAAAAAGGTTATATTGAAATTCCAGATCTTTACCTCCTATAGATAAAGAGAATTACTTGATTTAAACAACCTTCAAAACTCATAAAGCGTCTTAAGTTACATTTTAGTTTGAGCTTATCATAGGCAGAATTTAAATTTAAGTTAAATTTTACATTAAAAAGTTAGTGGTTAATACTAGTAGGTATAGGTACATTCAATATCACAGTATGACATAATATGTTCAGACTGCTTTCTGTGTTTGCGACCAGGGCCCTTAGTCTCATCGCGCAAAACGTAACTATATCGAATAAAAGTAGAGTAGAAACAGTACGTTAATCGCAAGAAAATACAAATATACAATTGCGAGTCTCTTAACTCGTAACTTTGATCGATCATTATAGTACAGCAATAGAATATGAATAGCAAGCTATAGAATAATCTGGGATTTTTTTACCTAAATAGTGAATCCTGTTTTATTAGACGAAATTGGACCGGGCGTAGTGCAACTGTCACTTAATATCAATCATTATTGACATATATGATGTCAGTCGAACGTAATCATAACATTATCTTATTATGGAGCAGACTACCCTTTTTGGTCAATTCCAATCTATTGCGATACTACTGCTATAGTTATAGCAAAATTGATTACGAGACTACCAAATGTGTATATTCTTGCGATTAACGTACTGTTTCTACTCTACTTTTATTCGATAGTTACGTTTTGTGCGATGAGACTAAGGGCCCAGGGTGCCCCATAAGTCCTTTGAAATTTAAATTTCGAATAAAATTCAAACGGTGCGCAAGAATGGCGAGCGGGGTACGGGGGAAGCACTAACGACGGTCTTTCGGAATTCAGTTGCACTAGTTGGTCTGTGTTCAGTTGCCATGGAGCGTTTCACTGGTGCGGACCGTGCTTTTTGTGTGCGCGAGTTTTATATTTAATTCCGAAAGACCGTTAGTGCCTCCCCCGTACCCCGCGCGCCTTCTTGCGCACCCTTTGAATTTTATTCGATATTTAAATTTCAAAGGACTTATGGGCCACCCTGTATATAAGGAACTACAGTACGCCTGGAAAAGTGTTATCTTAACTTGTGCAGTACATTTTCGAAACCTATGGACTATCATGTTAACCCATATTGCTAAGGCCCTGCGCTCTCTTGCAATATCGGCGTCATCCTACAAATTATAAATTTGGCACAAAAATAATAAACATAACATAATCTCACGCCTTTTATTCCCCGAAGAGTTAGGCAGAGGTACTGGCAAGAGATAAAAATAATATTGAACAAAAATACCACATCCGCCTTATCTCCATCCACAGATATTGTAAAAAGCGACAGAAGAAATACCCCAAGGAGGCCCAAGGACGGACGGGCAGCAGCGTTTTTCGATGAAAACTTGCAATACTTTTATTGCTTGTACTAATCTATGAGGGAAGCATATGTATGTTCAACACTGTATGTATTTCGGCTGCGACAGTGACGAAGACTAAGTGGTGCAAGAGACAGTGGAAGAGGCTCTTACCAGCTCTACCGACAAGAGCGAAGAAGGTTATCTGAGCTCACAGAACAAGAGAATACAATAGAAATAGCATCATGAGCTTTTAGTACTAAAACCAGTGTGTCCAAACTCACACATATAAACCAAACGCTCACTATGAAATCCAAGCTACCATTGGTGATTAACGACAAAGCCGAAAAGATCTACATCACAAAACTTTGAAGTAGACTATGAACCTTTTTACAAATAAACAAAGATCAAAATCAAATAACAATTATGAAATACTTAAGATAATGATGACATACATATGATAAAAGAATGACATTAGGTTTTTCCAAAGACATGGTAGAAAGCTATACATCCTCTTTGCTTTAAAATCCTCACGCAATGTTCCTAGTTTTACTATTCGACGCTAGATGGAACTACAGCTTTTGTAGTACCGCTACTAAACACTAGGTGGCTACGTCGAAAAATGAAAAACTAAGCTAGGGATGTACATATTGCGGGAGAAAGTTTGTCGATGAGAAAAACCTATCGATATACAACTTTCTTTCATATGGCTACAGTTAACAATTACTTTTTCTTTACGAAAATCTATGTGTATTCTACGCAAACGGCCTTCTTGGTGATTGGCGATGTATTGGTATTATCATATGAAAAAACCAGTCGCTCATAGAATAAAGTTTATTTTAGTGTACAGTTTAATTTTTATTTATTTCCAATGTTATTTTGTATTCAACAGTTATGCTTCGCATAAATAGAGATTCAGAAATAAAAATGTGTTTAGTTATAAAATTGTATATACATACAGTACTGTAAAAGTTATAATGCGCATAGAAATCTTCGTCACTGTTCGACAACGGTCGTATTCCGAAGCGACGGAAGACGATATGTATTGAAGGAGGTTAAGTGCATTTTCTGCATGCGTAATTTAGTAGAATTATGATTTTTGATTTTGTTCCGTGAAATCGACAATTAGCGAATCTGCATGCGCATTATTAATTTTGGAGTGAGTATTGTACTTTAAATGAAGCTTTATTTTAACCAAAGTAAACAATTTAGGTGGATGGATAGATAGACCAATAAAACAAGATGGGTTTTATATTTATATTATTTTATCTTATTTAATATCGAAGTACTTGCTAATTTAGTACTTGCCTTAAACTCTTAACTAATCTTGGTTTTTTTAATACATAATATTTAGCATTTTTTCTTCTCTAGGTATTGTTTATTGAAACTCCTCTTAGCTTAAGAAGCTTTCATGATGGCTCCATCTTCAAGTTTATGCTTAAGTGTATTAGGTTCTGAGCTTGGCCCGAGGTGATCCAGTAACACAGGCTGTAAATAAATGAAAAGAAAAATAAAATATAGCACACTATAAGAGTGACGACTTGTCTTTATACAATACTAGTCGACCCGGTAAACTTCGTACCGCCTAACCTATTATTAGAACCTGCATGTTTTATACTTATAAACCTTCCTCTTGAATCACTCTATCTATTAAAAAATCCGCATTAAAATCCGCTGTACTTTTTAAGATTTAAACATACCTAAGGACTGATGCGGAAAGTGACTTTATTTTTTACATATTACAACATTATTCTAATATGATGATGATGCTAATATAATTTCATTCATACGCAAGAGTCTAAGTTGAAAGATTCATATAATTTCATTCGTATTCAAGAATTTAACTTTAAAGTAAATCACATTTTAAACCATAAAAAAAGGTAGAGGTTTTCAAGTCAAAGCGAATACCTATTTTTTTTTTCATTGAAAATTATTATTATCGATAGATTTTTATCATAGAAAATTATCGATAGATTTTCATCATGTTGAGCAATCTCTAACTGATTTCCATTATACTGGTTGTCAAAATGTTCTAGAAAAAGTCATGAGTCTAATACCATAGATAAAGAAGAACGCTCTGAAGGTACAGTCACAGTCACAGGCTTCAATGAAAATTCAATTTTACTGCTCCGTAATTAGGGTGTTTTCATTTTCTCACTTATGGTTTTGTTTTCTTGTTCATGTATAATTTCAAATTTATTTAAAAATACAGTGAAATATTACTTACCGATGTAATGATACGGCATAATTAGTACTTTTAAGTCCCCAACTTTAATTTTTGCATTCCAACACAGCACAATATGGCATTTTAGTGGGTTTTTTTCATATTTTTCCTGGTGGTTTGTTTACAAGAAGTAAAAAGCAACTGAGCTTATCAAATCTGTCAAAAACTACGCACAGGCACTGCAGAGCTAATGATAGGCACGCGGGCTCCGCCTTCTCGCGATTTCTATTTAGAGAGAGAGAGCATCTTCCTTGTTCTGTGTCTGAGCTATACTTAGATATGCCTAAATATAACTAATAATATACATATACCTTACTTAATTTTACATATGGTTGGGCAATTCAGGCAAGATGTTGTGTCTATGTCTGAAGGAACCTCGAGATTGCTCCGGCTTGGCCTATAAATTTGCCTGCCTATAAAACCGGCAGTATCTCAGCGGCGCGCTAAAATTACTCAGTTTTACCAATTATATTTTCATTGTTATCTTGCAAACATAATTTCATTTTTGAAAATGCTAAAGAGTTTATTTTGTCGGGGTTCTGCTGGGTCTAGTCTAGACTAGAAAATAGGTAGTAAAAAAGTAAAATAGAAAAATTGGCTAGCTTCAACTTGACAATTAGCTAGAAAACTACGTTTAATGTTTAACTATTAAGTTTCCTTGGTATTGTCAATAGGGTTGCCAGACTGGATGTCCGCTATTTAAGCTGAAAGCTGTGTCCGTTATTTTCGAAGCCTGTCCGGAAAAAATGGTCATACGGGACAGGAAAGTCGGTATTACTGGGCACAAGCGCCTACAAATTAGTAATACCCATCTAGTTTTAGGTGTTTTATTTTTATTTTCTTTATGTACCTTTATTTTGTTAAGTAGGTAAGTAGTAGATTTTAATATTTATACTTTCTCTTTTTTTACGTTTATAAAGACTTTCTCAAAGAAAACGTAGTCTTGGCGACCACGATTTTAGGACTACATTATATGTTGTTACTAATTTATTTGATTTATGTTATGCAGATTAATAAATAGAATTAATTAGTATTAAACCCCGTATTTTTTGCGATCTAGCTTCCGGAAGTTCCTTTGCGTAAATCCAATGGAAATATCCTTCTTTCCAGGACTCGTCAGATATGTAATATTGTATGTATTGTATACAGTACAACATGTATATCTGAAGTGTTTTGAGTTTGAAACTATACAAGACAATATTATGAATTCGTTCCTACACAGTTTTTCGGACCAGTTTAGAAATTAGTTATTTCCCATCTTTTTTAAAGAAGTAAGTTATGTGAACACTATCGTTTTTTTGAGAAAAAGGAATGATACAGCTCGTATCTTAAATATATTTATTTTACGAAACAAAATACTTGATGATAATAATATAAAGAACATTTAACTCGTCCTTAGAGCAAAGGACTCAAAATATACGAGCAAAGCGTAACAAAGCGTCGTCGTATAGAAGGACTCTTTGAAGTGGTTGCCCGAAACATCAAGTATCACCACGAAGAAAATAAATAATAAATACGGGAGAAAGGGCTACGAATTAAGAACTAAACAATGTTTTATAAGAAACATATTTATGTATATAGCATATTTAATTTTTAATATTGCTTTTGTATTATAATACTAATTTATATATTTTTTTTTTATAAAAAGAAATAACACACCTTACCTTGGTGTATAAAACATGGCTAAGAAAACTCGGGATAAAATTATCTATGACACAAAAAAAAGTAAACGAAAATCGGTTCTTCCGTTTGGGCGCTGCGATGCCACAGACAACAGACAGACAGAAACACACGTTAAACTAATAAAACCCCTCTGTTTTTTCGTCGGGGGTTAAAAATTACATGAACTACCGCCTCCGTGCATGATTTAGAATGAGAAATTTGACTCAAAATTCAAAGTTTTTGACAAAGTGGTTATGTTACCTGAAAATAATACCTTCCGTAAATTTATAAATTTACGGTCGTAAATTTATTAACAACCCAACCTAACCTACGTTGGTTAATAAACTGACGTAAATTTTTAATCTCACTTATGTGCTATTTTACAGGGACAGTTATAAATAAAAAGGAGTTTCAGTTCACCATACCACCTTATGTAGAAATCTCAAAACAAAAATCAGATATATGCCCGGAACAACTTTAAGATAAGAAGACTAAAAATAACTTAAAAACGCAGAAAATATTATGCAAGTACGCAAGGTCTTCTATTCAAAGGTTAAAACGGCGATAACTTGATTAAAAAAAAGGTCACGAACGAAATTAGACACATGTTATGTCTTTCTTTATAGGTGAACTTTTTCTACTATTTTATTAGTTTGTGCGTCGCTGGATATAAACAACGAGATTTGGTGAGCGTCAGAGCACACACGCTCTTAACTAGCTCTACCTCCGTGGTTCAGTTGGCATTGGCAGCGATGTTGATCGTGCCTGCGGGGGTCCGGGCTTAACTCCCAGCGGAGACAAACATTTACGTTTAATGTATGTACTTATTAAAGATGTTTCCTGTCTGGTTGTTTTTGTGTGGCTTGTTACTTAAATGTTTCCGGGTCCATAAATGTAGATTGCGGTTCTACCTAGTAAAGAGTTCAGAGTATAGTGCGATTATATTACATACCTACCTAATATTAGAACCCTTTTTTTAGGCGGAGAAACTCCTTGGCCCCGGGAGGAGCTTCAGGGTCATGTAGGGTTTGCACCCACTAAAACCAGCTGGTGTCCTTCTCGGTTGTTTGAAGGGGTCATGGAAATTGTTGCGAACGGCAACACCGCAGCCTCCTCTAGAGGCTGTTTAGCGTCTATTCAGGGGACATGGTGGTCTTTCTCCCCCGAAGCGTGCTGATCTCCAACCCTCCAACATCGGAAACGGGACACCCGCGTTTAGACTTTCTTCTCAAGTTTCTTCTAAGGTTTTTTAAATTCTAATATAATTCGTTAAAAATGTTTTAACACTTAAGTATTTTGTTATTGCAGTACCTAGCTGCAATACAGATTTTTATTATTTTCATTTACCTTAAGAGTACCTGTCTACTTAAAAATAATATAGGAAGTTCCTACCTAGTTTTTAAGTTTTAGTCTTTTTAAGTACCTACTTTTATGTTTCGGTGCCCTTACAGGGTTCATGTGCTGTACTTTACCATACACTACCACCTGTATCTTACCACATGTTCGAAATAAATGTTTCTGATTTCTGATTTCTGATTTCTCGAGCCTCGTGCACCCAACAACCGCAAGGTACTAAATATTATATAGAATTGGTAATATTGGAATTTGCCATCGAAAAGGCTCGACCAACAATGAAATGTCATTCAGCCAAAACAGTCTGATCACGCGTCACGATATGATCACCAAGTTATACTGAGATATTTCCAGCATTAAAATTGATGCTTAATACTAGTAGGTATACATTTAATATCACAGTATGACATATCAACAGACTGCTTTGTGTGTTTGCGACCAGTGTTTATTAAAGATATTGAGAGGACGGTCGGCTATTCATTTCAGGATGCTGTTGGAGGTCGCGTCAAGCCTATGCCGCGTAGCCAAACGTTTAACGATACAAACAAACCACGATTGATTTTTTAAATAGATATAAATATTATTATGTTTTGATACTGCTACCAGTATAATATGCTTTGTGTATATATATTTATGTATGATCACGCATTACTTTTTAACGAGTTGACCGATTTCAATAATTAATTTTTAATCGACAGGGTTTACCCATAAAAAAATGTAATTAAAACTCCTACCCTAAGGCTGAAAAAATAGGGGTGACTTTAGTATTCCCTCACAGATTGTATAGCGGTTTGTGATTTACATGAAAACTGCTTTTAGTATTTATCTTTTTTAATATAAATTTAAATAATCATCATCTCAGACGCCTACTGCTGGGCAAAGGCCTCCCTCGCAAATTGCCATACCGAATACGATTTTAAGCGTCCCTTATCCGTTTACTCTGCCAACTTAACAAAAAATTTTTTTCGGCGGTTTAATTTTATGATAAAAAGTTTTTATTTAGAGAAACAAGTTCTTTTTCGTAATTTAATATAAAAAGATAAACTAATAAATCTTGAAATCTTTCTCGAAAAAAAAAACGAGGACAGGATTAAATATTGCGACAACACAGGTTTCGTTTATTTAATAACAATAAACAATGAATTGTTTCACTGAACCTTTTTTCTCCTTTACTTTATTTAATAAAGAATACAGAATACGAGAGGTCCCTGGGAATGTCAAGGGGCGGTATCAAACTAGAATGGGACGTTTTTTTTATATTACACACTATCCCCGGCGGAGAACTGCCAAAGTCTAAGGTATGTTGACACCTCGTTGACACAGACATTCATTACAGTACTTAAAACACTTTGTGCTAATTAAAATAATTATTAAATACCTATGATGCCTCAGTCTGATCTGATAATATCAGTAAATATTATTTACCTATCTAGAATAAATGAAAATAACTCTGTATGCCTGTCATTTGTAAGGTAGTATTCACGCTTTAACTATACTGAACCGAACCCATTATAACATAGAAAAGGGAACGGATAATTTGTACTTTTGATGTGTGAAGGAGAAGTTGCACTGGCGAAGCCGCGGGGCGCAGCGCACGCTAATAAGGTGAATCATATGGAAGTGTTAGCACCAGCGGATAAAAAACAGCGCGTATAGAAATCCGCTGTTGCGGGTTTTTTCCGCGCGGATTTTATATAACGTATTGAATCCTATGGAAGTGTCCGCACCAGCGGATATAAAACCGCGCGGATAAAAATTTCGCGGTTTTATTTCCGCGCGGATAAAAATTCGCCTGTGCGTTCGGAGCCTATGAATAAGGTTGAAAATGAAATAACAACCTTTAAAACCGCACGGAAATAAAACCGCAACATAGGATTTTAATCCGCTCGGTTATTTTCCGCGCGGATTATAAAATAAAATCCACCTGTGCGTTTGAAGCCTAAATAAATAACAGTTTGAAAATACTTATATGCATTATTTTTATAAAATACAAGCTGCGCTCACGACTCAGTGCTAGTCCGGGTGGAATAGTGACTTTTCCATATTTTCCACCGTTTTTAAACGTTACTTACCTGAAATACCACAAACTTAACAAAACCAAAATAATGCTAGAGCGGCCACACAGTTCTCGAGTTTAACGAAACAAAGGAACAAAGCTACTTATTGTGTATAAAAAAGGCAGCATTATTATAATTTTATGTTTATACACATAAATATCCTAGAATAAGTTTTAAACTTTAAAATTAAAAAATAAACATTTATTAATTTTAAAATTAAAAAATAAACTTAATTATCTATTTGTAAATTCAAAGACTTAATTTTATGTACCTATCTACAAATTACATAAAAACACTTTCACGGTCACTAACTTAGACATAATAAACCGTAAGATAAAATCAGTACCTACAGAGGACCTTTTTTACGTCTCAGCTCAATGACGTTTAGAAATGTCTGTCAACCCGAACGTTTCTCAGACAGAAAAGATCTAAAATACTTTCAAACAATTAAATTCGACTGTGTTAATAAACTATGTGAATCTCGTTTATTAGGATAACTTTATGTTTATATTCAGCTAAGTTCTTCTGACTCTTAAATAAAGCCGCGCGCGTCTAAACTTACTATAGAGTCACCAGTTGAAGTCATTTTGAAGTAGAGTAGACTTCAAGACTAGGATAGATCCTATACTTCTTTTTTTAACCGACGAAAAACAAAAAGGAGGAGGTTCTCAATTCGTCGCGTATATATATATATATATATATTTTTATGTATGATCACGCATAACTTTTTACTGTGTGGACCGATTTTAATTATTATTTTTTTAATCGACGATTTTTTTTATTTTTTTGTTAGTCCCTCAACCTTCACCAGGTTGTGTGGCCACCTTGTAGGGTGCGACCACCCTATGAAGAGTGATAAGCTGGGGTCAAAAAAATTAGCCGAAAAAAACTGAAAAGCAAAAAATAAAAACTTTTTATAAAAAAATTAAACCGCCGAAAAAACTGAAAAGCATTAAATAATAGGGAAACTTTTTCTATTAGGCCTTAATTTACTCACTTCTTAAAGTAATTATGGATTACCCAGAAATTTTGAGTCGGTGCCACAGAATCAACGAATAAAGATCACTAAATTACCTGAAATTCAAATAAATAACCGAAAAACGTATGCCGCTGCGCATTGCGCTTTACATAGATAATGAATTTGCTTGTGTGGTGTGGCGCCGACTTAAAATTTCTTGGTAATCCAAAATTACTTTAAGAAGTGAGTAAATTAAGGCCTAATAGAAAAAGTTTCCCTATTATTTAATGCTTTTCAGTTTTTTCGGCGGTTTAATTTTTTTATAAAAAGTTTTTATTATTTCACAGTTTTATGAATAAGTTATACATAAATAAAATTGTGCACAAGCCCTCATTCTACCGAAAGTTATAAAGACATACTTACGATTCTCATAAAATTCACGTAAAACCTTTTTATGACTTTTAAGGACAATCCGGTCATATGTGTCGCAAGAAAGCTGCTTAGTGCGTGCTGTGCTGGCACAGGTCCTCAAATACAAATAGCTCTTGGTTTTGATATATATTATTAAAATAATATACAATTACCTACATAGGTTTGTTTGACTACAGAGTTAATAACGGAAAGAAGAAAGGGGAGTGATGAAATACACTAAAAGTCAATATTATATGTATTTATCTGTTTTAAATTATCTAAACGGCACATACATTCGTAAGTAGTCCAGAGGCGGTTACATCTCTCGACGTAGTATCGATTTCAGCAAACAATAATACTATAAGATCATAAGTACGTCAGTTAGACGTGACATTTTTGTATGGAGAAAAGTAGTGCAGTATCACAATGTCAGGGCAGGTGCCGACTATCAGCGAAAGTGTTAATACATTTCATCGTGAAATAATAATTAGTAGAACTTGTTTGACTATTTGATTTTATTTTATTTTTACCTATTTTTTTATTAAAATTGATATATACTCATTTTGGAACAACACGTCGACATAAGCGAACGAAGAGTCAACATGTTAAACGTCATGTGTAAGTAAAAGACTTTGACGAAGATGAGCGTTTTTTTTTGTAGGGTACCTACTTTATGGTACACTAGCTTTTGCCCGCAGCTTCGCACGCGTTTTTTCATTAAAATCGTTAATTACTGGTTGATTTACATACTCAAGGAAATTGATTTTTCATACTAAATATATAGTCCGTTACCCTATTCCCATGGGAATTAAGTTAGTTCCTTTCTTCAACACCCTTTCATCTACTGAGGAACCTGTACACAAATTTCACGTCGATACACTCAAGGATGTTGATTTTTCATTCTCACTAAAAAAAGTCCCGTAATTCCCGTTCCCGTGGGAATTTTGTAAATTCCTTTCTTTCAACACTCTTTCATTCACTGAGAAACCTGTACACCAAGTTTCACGTCGATACACTCAATAATGTCGATTTTTCATACTAACTAAAAAGTCCCGTAATTCCCGTTCCTGAGGGAATTTTGGGAAATCCTTTCTTAGCGGATGCCTACGCCATAACATCTACCTGCATGCCAAATTTCAGCTTAATCCGTCCAGTAGTTTGGGCTGTGCGTTGATAGATCACTATGTCAGTCAGTCAGTCAGTCACCTTTGAGTTTTATATATATACTAGCTTTTGCCCGCAGCTTCGCACGCGCTTTTTTATTCAAATCGCTAATTACTGGTTGATTTACGACTCAGGATTTTGGTGACATAATTTCTGATCGTACCCATACCCCCTAAAAATATTATTATTACTACTATTTACAGTAGTAATATTTTGTTTATTTCAGTTCCCGTGGCAACTACAGAAATTCCTTTCTACACTGCACCATTCGACACTGAAACTTCTAACATTTTTATAAGCTGGTTGGGTAAAAGTAGTTGGATATCTGTACCTACAACATACCTAATATATGTACCTACTCGAGTAAAAAAATATGAAGATTTTTAGGCGCTATATGTTTTAAGGAATGTTCCGTTACCGTGTGAATTTTTGTTAGTCTTTTCTGAATATAGCTCTGAATCTAATTACACCCACTGAAGAACCCGTTTTCCTATTTTAACGTCGAAATAAAGAAATATATATATATTCATTGTTTTCATACTAACTAAAGAGTTCCGTTTTACGGTCCCGTGGGAATTTAGTATTTTTCTTTTTTCCAACACCCCTAACCCACAGATACACTTGTAGACCATATTTCACGTTGACATTCTCAAGGAAATCGATTTTTCATACTAAATAATTTGTCCGTTAATCCCCGTTCCCATGGGAATTTCGTTAATTCCTTTCTTCAAAACCCACAAATTTAATGTCGATACACTCAAGGAAGTTGATTTTTCATTCTCACAAAAAAGTCTCGTTGTTCCCGTTCCCGTGTGAATTTTGTAAATTACTTTCTTTCAACATTCCTACATTTATTGAGGAACCTTTATACAAAATTTCACGTCGATACACTCAAGAATGTCGATTCTTCATTCTCACTAAAAAGGTCCCGTAATTCCCGTTCCCATGGGAATTTTGTAAATTCCGTTCTTTCAACACTCTTTTATTCACCGAGGAACCTGTACACCAAATTTCACGTCGATACACTCAATAATGTCGATTTTTCATACTAACTAAAAAGTCCCGTAATTCCCGTTCCTGGGGGAATTTCAGGAAATCCTTTCTTAGCGGATGCCAACGTCATAACATCTACCTGCACGCCAAATTTCAGCTCAATCGGTCGAGTGGTTTTGGCTGTGCGTTGATAGATCACTATTTCAGTCAGTCAGTCAGTCAGTCAGTCAGTCACCTTTGAATTTTATATATATAGATAGACTAGCATTTGCCCGCAGCTTCGCACGCGCTTTTTCATTAAAATCTTTAATTACTGGTTGATTGACGACTCAGGATTTTGGTGACATCATTTCTGATCGCACCTATACCCCCTTAAAATATCTACCTACTTACAGTAGTAATATTTTGTTTATTTCAGTTCCCGTGGATACTCCAGAAATTCCTTTCTACACTCCACCATTCGACACTGAAACTCATATTCCAAACATTTTATATAAGCTGGTTAGGTAAAATATTAGCTCGGTAGTTGGATTAAGAACTTACGCGAGTAACATTTTTTTAGGCGCTTTATGTTTTTGGGAATGTACCGTTACCATGTGAATTTTGGTGAATCTTTTCTTAATATGACTCTGAATCTAAATTACACCCACTGAAGAACCCGTTTTCCTATTTTCACGTCAAAATAAAGAAATGTACATTGTTTTCATAATAACTAAAAAGTCCCGTTTTACGTTCCCGTGGGAATTTAGTATATTTCTTCCTTCCAACACTTACACTTGTAGACCAAATTTCACGTTGGCATACTCAAGGAAATCGATTTTTCAAACTAAATAATTAGTCCTGTAACCCTATTCCCATGGGAATTTATTAAATCCCTTTCTTCAACACCTTTTCATCCACTGAGGAACCTGTATACAAATTTCACGTAGATACACTCAAGGAACTCGAGATTTCAATCTCACAAAAAGTCCCGTTATTCCAGTTCCCATGTGAATTTTGTAAATTACTTTCTTTCAACATTCCTACATTTACTAAGGAACGTGTACATCAAATTTCACGTCAAAACACTCAAGGATGTCGATTTTTCATTCTCACTAAAAAAGTCCCGTAATTCCCGTTCCCGTGGGAATTTTGTAAATTCCTTTCTTTCAACACTTTTTCATTTAATAGAGGAACCTGTACACCAAGTTTCACGTCGATACACTCAAGGATGTCGATTTTTCATACTAACTAAAAAGTCCCGTAATTCCCGTTCCTGAGGGAATTTTGGGAAATCCTTTCTTAGCGGATGCCTACGCCATAACATCTACCTGCATGCCAAATTTCAGCTTAACCCGTCCAGTAGTTTGGGCTGTGCGTTGATAGATCACTATGTCAGTCAGTCAGTCAGTCAGTCTCACCTTTGAATTTTATATATATAGATTGTGGTTTTCAAAGCGACATGTTAAGGAGTCAGCCCAACTGCATTGCAAGATGGTGCACAAAACTTTTTTTGCGTGCACGGTCGGCTTCTCGCTGCACGGTAAGTTAGGTAGGTACAAAAAATAAACGAAAATGTTTCGTGGTTAACTTCGAAACAGAGGATTTTAAAGCTGAAAGGCAATTATCATTTATTTTGGCTTACGTAGTTTTATTTTGTGCTTAAAATTCACATTTTGGTAAGTAGCATCGTACAAAATATTTTATTCTATTATTTAAAGCTACCTTTTACCGATATTTCTCACTTTAATACCTTTTGATTTATTATTCATTTTTATGTATATGTCACCGGAAAATAACAAGAACCGTAAATTTATAAATTTTCTAGGAAATTTATAAACTTTCGTAGCATTCTAAACGAGAGATAAATTGTATCATTTTACGCCTACATTTTCGTAAATTGATAAACTTACAAATTTCATGCGTAAAATAATAAGTAACCAATAACCAAACGCCATGTATGACGAATTGAAATTTACCACAGAGCTAAGAAAGTTTTATGGAAGCCATGACCAAAATGTTTTATTTTGGTAGAGTGAAATAAGGAACTCCCTACTAGGTAGGTAGGTAGGTACCTAAAGTATACACACTTTACCGGGTAATGTGCATAGGTACATTAACTTTACTGTTTAGGCCAGTTATGTGCGAAATTTTATGTGAAATATGGGGTATCCGCACTTTACCTAGTTAATGTGCGTATTACCGGATGTCTCGCCGTTAAAGTGCGGAAAACATAAAACTCCGACCGAAAATTCAAATCTAGGGCAAAATTTTAGGTTATGTTAGGTTTAGCTTGTGATCTTTAACCATCGTAGCGAGCGAAGCGAGCGGAGCTTGGGTTACCTGTGTTAAACTGAAATATAAGGCAACAGTTTTTCTAACTTTACTGTATGCTTGGTCGTTACTCTGCAGATTACCAAGGGATTTTGCAGATTACCTAGGTAGTGTTGAGAACAATATTTTATTTCGAACTCTAACGGAGTCAGCCAGTTAGTTTGCAGATTAACTAGTTAATCTGCACTTTTACTGAGTTTCGCACATTAGCGATAACATATTAACCTTTAAACCTACCTTGTTTTTAGTTCCAGTAAAAATACTGTTAGTGTTATCGAATTGTACGTTAGTTTATGGATGCAATCATTTTTACTGACAAAATCGGGCAATCAGAGAGCAGAGTGTTATTTTCCGTATTTTAAAAACCGTAAAATTAAAAGCTCTTCTGTGATTGGTCGATCCGTTTAGATTCTTACGAATTGATATCCGTTAGTTTATAAATTTACCACGACGCGTGGAAAATTTATAAATTCGCAAAAAAGAGGGCGTAATATAATTCAATTTATCTGTCGTTTAGAATTCTACGAAAGTTTATAAATTTCCTAGGAAATTTATAAACTTGCGAATATTTTATTTTCCGGTGACATAAATAGTAGATTATTCTAAAGATATATTAAACAATACTAGTAGGCGCCCCGCGGCTTCCTTAGCGCAATTTCCCCTATAACAGCAAATTCCCAATTTTCCCGTGGGAATTTCGGGACATAGAGTAGCCTATGTCTTTTTACAGGCTCTATAGACTCTCCGTGTTCCATATTTTATTTAAATCAGTTCTGTATTTTTGTCATGACAGACAGACAGACCTAGTTACTTTCACATTTATAATATTAGTATGGATTTAAGGTTTAAAACTAATACTCTCAGTTTATCAACAACAATATTATTACGTAGCTCTATCCAATCAGTATTTTCAGACTCATTATAAGTATTTATTGTGCAGTGTATACTTATACAGCTTCACACACGTGGACATTGAGAAACGTACCTAAAAGAAAAAATATATAAATAGGCACCATTCTGGTTTGTGATATGATATTGAGCGTTTTTAGTATAATTAAGCTAATGGACGTCTTGGCTAACTGAGTAAAAAGTGTCTCTTTTTATGAAGCAAAGCATGGAATTCACGTCACGCCACAGAATACCTAATAGGTCACGCTCAGATTTTATGTTGCTTTCAGAAGAAGAACATCCGTATGCCTAACTTATGAAACTTCCGTAACATAAAAGCTGTTAGTAAGTACTTTTTAAGGTTCCGTTCCAAAGTAGAAGGGACCCTATTACCACGGTAATTACTAAGCTTACAAGGCCTTCTCTGTGTCGTCTATCGCAGACCTCAACCTCAACGACGACCCAGACATATACGTCAATAATTGGTTATTTTCTACATCGGATGCGCTGCAAAAATCCATGGAATCTGATATTGTTTATACAGTTTCTAATTTACCGCTCCTCGTAATTTCTCGACATTTATTGCTGGCAAAAATAAAAATAGATAATTTACCATCAGCCGGAGCTATTTAAATGTAGCTTCGTATTGCATGTGTGTTGGGTAGGTCACTAGGAATCTTTTCCGTTAAATTATAGCCAGACTGCTTCCGTAGCTCAGTTGGCAGTGATGTGGACTGTGACGAGGAAGCTGAGCACCGGGTTCGATTCCCGGCGGGATAACGTTTTTCACCACCTAAATCCTAGCAAGTCACAATAATTTGGATGTCCATCGCTTCAGCATTAAATAATCTAGGTATACGTTATTTCTTTTTTTTAAATGCACTGGTTTCGTAAAACAAACAACTTTCGACCAATTTTTCTATCACAAAATCTTTCTATTTCTGGGGCTTATTAGTCTGAATCTATAGCGAATTTAGAAAAAAGGAGAAAATGCACACCAAGCTTTTTACGGTTTTTCCCATAGTGTTAGTTACATACTAAAACTTCAAGACGATTGGAAATTAATTAGTAGTGGACGCGTTCGGGGTATACGGTCCTCTTAATGTTTCGGGCACTCTAGATACAGGTTCTAGGTTTTTTTCCTAGTTAGGGGCTCTGAGTGTGATGCGTTATTTATTATTATCTACTAGGTAGCTATCTTAGATTATAAGTTTACACGATTAATATTATACTACCCACCTTCTGAAAACTTAGCTGTTAGCTGTATGTTCCTTTGCCTGTCCAGAATGCAACAACGTCAAATCTTTGACAGGAAAATAGAACACATGGAAGTTAGAATATAACCATAATATAACACTTGGAACCACAGACATATTAGAACTCTTTGCTAAACTCTAAATAAAACTCTAAATCTCGTAAGAGTAAGATCAGATTAAGTTGAACTAAGCCGTTCTAGTTTAATGTTTACGTTTTGGCAGGTTTTTTTTTTTTAACTCATATGGTAAACCGTATAGAAAGGTATAAGTTTGTAGGTAACTAAAAAAGAGTAGTTTGAAAAAACGATTACTCGATACATACATCAGGATCACAGTTGTCTTTTTATTCCCAACTCATCCTAACTATGGTTGAATTTAGAATAACTATGTTGTCCAGCAGTCTGCCGTTCATGCGTGGGAGTAACAAATTATTAATTGATCTAGCATGATCGATCCGACACCTTAAAATATTTAAAGGATGTGTTTTTTTTAGATCACGCCTTATAATTAAGATTGTTTAATTATGAGCATTTCAAAACAATTATATTCGCAAAACGATGTACTTATAATAATTAAATAATGTACCTACCTGATATTATTCAGGTAATGTCCACTCGATATTTGCAAGGAGCTGGTTCCTAACTCCGTCCAGTGTGATACTAAGTAGGTATTCCAAGAAACTTCAATTCATTTACCCTCATACCCTCTCAATATTTATCAGCCAAAGCTCTGATTTATTTATGTTCAGGTATCTTTTTCTTAAATCATTAAAGGCACCCAGGCTCAGACTTATAATTTGTACCTTTCTTTTCGTAAGTACAATTAGTCTCTCTTTAAATTATTTAGCACTAAATATCCCTGTAAAATACTACCCATTTTTTATAGATCAAATCTTACTATAATAGAATAGATTATACTTAAACAGCGTGTAAAGTAATACTTTAACTATCTTTCACCCACAGATTTTTCGTGAGGATGCATAGTATGAAATATTTTATTATTCTGTATTAGTCAATTAAGGTACTTAAAATCTGCATACTTCGGCCACCTGCAGCATCCCAGCAAAGAATTTTAATTTCATTTTAATGAGGTTTAACTAAAAAGTTCTAAATAAGAAAAAATCCTGCAGTCCCTCCACTTAGCGCTAGACTATCCGTAATTACAGTTGGCGTATAACTTTGAGAAGGTACCGATTTAACTTATAGTTACTTAGTTAAAATTTGTTGCAGAGATAAACGAAGTTCTTAAGACTACGTTCCCACTTGTCGACTGTCGGGACAATTTTTAATCCGATGTTCCAGTGGCAGAACATTTTAATATGAAGCTTTTCACACTTGTTGAACCGATAATTTCTATGTAAATTATACGACCCGATTTTAAATCGGCCCGACGGACGATACGTGAGAACGGGGGATGAGTGGTGCGTTTCTCTTACATATGCCATATGTAAAATATGAGATTCAAACGAATAAAAAGCAATAGTTTTTACATTTCACACAGCCCGATATAGCCTAAGCCTTGCTTGCGTTGCAGAACAGATAGCCAATTGAGCGTCAAGTTCGTAAGTTGTGACTTGCGAACAGTCAGATGAACCTGTGAAAGTTGCGAGAGTAAGATAGATGACGGCAGCCGCTAGCAAGGATATTGTGGCAAGATTTGGCGCGGAGTCCTTCGGCGGTAGATAAGTTTATAACGTTTATAAAATTGGTTATTTAAATATTAATTTTAATGCAAAATTTTAACTTTCTAATTTCTAATATTATAAAAAGACCTATTATTTTAACAATTAAAGACAAAATAAAATTATAAATTAACAAATTGCCACGCTCCATGCAGGGTTCCGTAGCCGTAGTTAGTATATTCTGAAACAATCTCGAGTAAAGAAAGTATTGAAAAAAAAACCACTTAGAACCTTTATTAATCAAAAAGGCTAACTATTGAGTTTGCTACTTAACAATTAATGACAAAGAAGTATGTTCGCTAATTAGTTTTTTTTTTTTTTTCGTTTGTGTGACCACCGTTATTGGTACGTTAAAATATCTAAATTAATATTTTTCACCTCACTCGCTCGGAAAACCTTAGTTTATAGCGCGAAATCTGCATGGAAAAGCGTATTTTTTTTGTTTAAAATTCAATTCACAACGATAAGGATCATTCTCGTCAGTGCTCGGTAAAGAAGAAGACGAAAGACGCCGCTTATTGGAATCCCTCACTAAACTTTGCAACTTTTTACTGAAAGGCTTACTAAATCGAGAGGTTTGTCCAATTCTTTATGGGGCCTCTCTTTGTGCCTTGTCGAAAAAGGACGGTGGTATTAGACCAGTAGCAGTAGGCAGTGTCTTGAGGCGGTTAGTGGCGAAGCTCGGTTGTCGCAGCGTTAAATCAGAGTTATCAGAATATCTACGCCCACACCAGCTGGGCTTTGGTACAGCGCGAGGCTGTGAAGCTGCTATTCAAGCAACTCGTACTTTTGTGTGTAAGCTCAAGAGTACTCTGCTGATGTCATCTTGAAACTAGATGTCAAAAATGCCTTCAATAGCGTAGAGAGGGATACTATTTTAACCGAAGCCAAAGAGCGTATTCCAGGTTTGTATCCCTTTTTGCACCAGTGCTATTCAACACCCAGCAAACTTTATTATGACTCTACATATTTGTCTTCGGAGACAGGGGCACAGAAGGGGGATCCTTTAGGCCCGCTTATCTTTAGCCTGGCGATACAAAAGATTATTGTAGGCCTCAGAAGCAAACTGAATGTTTGGTATTTGGACGACGGAACTTTAGGTGGTGATTTGGCCTCCATCTCGAGTGACATTCAGCAGTTGGTTGCCGCTTTTAAGGAAATTGGTTTAGAGCTGAATAATGACAAGTGCGAGTTATTCGTGTGTGACGAACAGTCTGATTCTTCTGTTCCGTTGAGACACATGCAGCAGCAGATCCCAGGGTTGAAGTTGGTGAACCGGCACAATTTTACTTTGTTAGGATCTTCAATATTCCCAGATTCCCCTTGTAATTGATCTAAAAAGGCGTTCACTTTTGCGGGCTCATGAAAATTTGAAAAATCTTTCTGCTCACACGGCTCTGACATTACTCCGTCAATGTTTTTCAATGCCAAAGTTAACTTATGGATAGGGAGGTGGCGAGCAAAATTTCTAAATAATAAGCACGCTTGGCAGACGCTATTAATAGCGATAATAATACCCTAACAAACATTAAGGACCGCGTCTGCCAATATGGTAGCCCTGCGTTTTCAATTGACAAGGTTTCAAAAATGTTAAAAAAAAAAACTACTAAATCATTTGCACGTGTCTGCCTCTGGGGCTGATGATAACAACCATCCTGTCAACACGTAAAATCGAAGAGGCAGACATCTAGGGCGCTGACTTTTGTAGTTATTAATTTTTGAATTTTTTTTTTGTTTAAAAAAAATATTATATGATTTGCACGCTTGGCAGACGTGTATATTATGAAGTACAAAAAATGAGAAGGACTTAGGAAAAATAGTCTGCCAATATTGTGGCCCTGCGTTTTCAATAGACAACTTTTCAAAAAATTTGATGTATAAGTATGAATTTCTGAAATGATCTCCATCTTTGAAGCATACCGTGTCGATTGACAAATATTAATCTTACTGCTCTGTAAAAATTGACAAAAATAACGCCCCAGGACAACCTTTTCCATATGAATACCCGCATTGCCTTGATTCCGTGAATTTCAAACAGTCGTACAACTAAAAATCTGCGAACAAATACACGTCTGCCAACGTCTGTAGTTTTTTTTTAATCATAAAAAAAAAAAAACAAAAATTAATAACTACAAAAGTCAGAGCCCTAGATGTCTGCCTCTTCGATTTTACGTGTTAACAGGATGACTGTAATCAGGAGCCCCAAAGGCAGACACGTGCAAATGATTTAGTAGAGTTTTTTTTTTTTTTACATTTTTGCCCCTGCGTCACATGAAAACGCAGAGCCCTAAGTGTCTGCCTCTTGGATTTTCTTTGTTTTCAAGATGATTGTAACCATGAACCCCAAAGGCAGACACGTGCAAATGATTTAGCATAGTTTTTTTTTTTGACAAGTTCAATCCGCTGTAACGCGAAAACGCAGCGACATAGGACAAAATTTTACTGAACCAAATCAATTCGTACTGACCTAAACTGCAACCCACCGCGATGTGGATTCCGTGCAAGTACTTTACCGAAATGCTACCCACCCGTCTATCTATTATTTTTAACCGACGAAAAAACAAAAAGGAGGAGGTTCTCAATTCGTCGCGTATATTTTTTTTTTTTTTATCTTTGATCACGCATAACTTTTTACTGTGAGGACCGATTTTGATAATTCTTTTTTTAATCGACAGGGTATACCTTGAAGTTGGTCCCATAAAAATTTGGAAATAAAATTCCAACCCTAAGGGTGGAAAAATAGGGGTGACTTTATTGTTCACTCACAGATTGTAATGCCGTGTTGTGATTTACATGAAAACTGCTAGGTACAATTATGAGTATTTTTATATGAATGTTAATAATCATAATCTCAGCCGATAGACGTCCACTGCTGGACATAGGCCTCCCTCACAAATCGCCTCACCGACCGGTCGTGATCGAACCTCATCCTGTTAGTCCCTCAACCTTCACCAGGTTGTGTGGCCACCTTGTGGGGTGCGACTACCCTGTGGAGGGTGATTAGCAAGGGTCAAAAAAACTGAAAAGCAAAAAATAAAAACTTTTTATAAAAAAATTAAACCGCCGAAAAAACTGAAAAGCATTAAATAATAGGGAAACCTTTTCTATTAGGCCTTAATTTACTCACTTCTTAAAGTAATTTTGGATTAACAAGAAATTTTGAGTCGGTGCCACAGATCACTAAATTACCTGAAATTCAAAGAAATAACCGAAAAACGTGTGTCGCTGCGCATCGCGCTTTACGTAGATAATGAATTTGCTTGTGTGGTGTGGCGCCGACTTAAAATTTCTTATTAATCCAAAATTACTTTAAGAAGTGAGTAAATTAAGGCCTAATAGAAAATGTTTCCCTATTATTTAATGCTTTTCAGTTTTTTCGGCGGTTCAATTTTTAACCGACGAAAAAACAAAAAGGAGGAGGTTCTCAATTCGTCGCGTATATATATATATATATTTTTTATGTATGATCACGCATAACTTTTTACTGTGAGGACCGATTTTAATAATTCTTTTTTTAATCGACAGGGTATACCTTGAAGTTGGTCCCATAAAAATTTGGAAATAAAATTCCAACCCTAAGGGTGGAAAAATAGGGGTGACTTTATTGTTCACTCACAGATTGTATTGCCTTGTTGTGATTTACATGAAAACTGCTAGGTACAATTATGAGTATTTTTATATGAATGTTAATAATCATAATCTTAGCCGATAGACGTCCACTGCTGGACATAGGCCTCCCTCACAAATCGCCTCACCGACCGGTCGTGATCGAACCTCGTCCTGTTAGTCTCTCAACCTTCACCAGGTTGTGTGGCCACCTTGTGGGGTGCGACCACCCTGTGAAGGGTGATTAGCTGGGGTCAAAAAAATTAGCCCAAAAAAACTAAAAAGCAAAAAATAAAAACTTTTTATAAAAAAATTAAACCACCGAAAAAACTGAAAAGCATTAAATAATAGGGAAACATTTTCCATTAGGCCTTAATTTACTTACTTCTTAAAGTAATTTTGGATTACCAAGAAATTTTGAGTCGGTGCCACAGAATCAACGAATAAAGATCACTAAATTACCTGAAATTCAGAGAAATAACCGAAAAACGTATGCCGCTGCGCATCGCGCTTACATAGATAATGAATTTGCTTGTGTGGTGTGGCGCCGACTTAAAATTTCTTGGTAATCCAAAATTACTTTAAGAAGTAAGTAAATTAAGGCCTAATGGAAAATGTTTCCCTATTATTTAATGCTTTTCAGTTTTTTCGGCGGTTTAATTTTTTTATAAAAAGTTTTTTTGATAAAAAGTTTTTATTTAAGAACCTGTCCAGTTTGGCGATTCGGAGATGAGGTTCTAGCACTTGATGACTTGCTCAAGAATATATTACAGGATATTCTGAATGTGACCCTTGACGAGAACCAGTGGACACCAGCTGCTCTGCCGGTGCGTCATGGTGGTCTGGGTATACGTCGGGTGCAGGACGTACAGCTCTCCGCTTTCTTGGCTTCGTCTCATGGGGTGCTAGGGTTGGTCGCTCAAATTTTATCGATAAATGGCGATCAATTACGGTTCCCTTTTGTAGATGAGGCCTTATTGAAGTGGCTAGCTGTCTGTGCCGGTCAAAGTGCTCCAGATCCCGAATACCAGCATTGCCAGCGTAGTTGGGATGACGTTTTTGCCAAGTGCATCCTCGACTCTTTGCTTGCAAAGAGTTCAGGTGTGGACTTGGCGAGGTTGAAAGCGTCTTCCAGACCAGAATCTGGTGCTTGGTTGCATGCACTTCCTTCTACACAGCTGGGTACGCTCTTAGACGACGACTCTCTCAGGGTGGCGGCTGCTCTGCGTTTAGGATGTGCAGTTTGTGAAGAGCATCGCTGTTTCTGCGGGGCAGTCGTCGACCCGAGGGGTTATCATGGACTGAGCTGCCAGAGGTGCGTTGGCAGATTCCCTCGCCATCATGCGCTGAACGATATTATTCGCAGGGAATTAGTATCAGCCAATGTTCCCTGCGTACTGGAACCTCCCGGGCTAAGTCGTACAGACGGAAAACGCCCGGATGGCTTGACGCTGGTGCCTTGGGAAAAGGGTCGTTGCTTGTTGTGGGATGCGACATGCGTTAGCACCTTCGCTGCTACGCATCTCCCATCCACAACAAGGACAGCTGCTTCCGCCGCGGAGAGTGTTGCCAGAGCCAAACACGTCAAATATGCGGCACTGGAAGATGCCTACATATTTGTACCTGTGGCCTTCGAAACGTCGGGAGTGTGGGGTTCAGAGGCGGCTAGCTTTATAAATAAGCTGTCGCCTCGTGTACCGTGGACACGACCGGCGTTCCGGTTCGTTCTTGGTGCAGCGGCTCTCCGTGGCTATCCAGCGCGGGAATGCTGCCAGCATCCTGGGCGCTTTCGAACACGGCTGTTTGGGCGGTGGGCTTTTTAATTAGTTTTTGTTTTTCAAATTTTATTTTTTAGTTTTAATGTGTATTCTTTTAGCCTTAAGTTTTCTTAGTCGGTTGTAAATATTATATCTTTATATCATAATAAATATAATATATCAAAATTTTAAAATGTTATTCCGAATTTCGAAAACGATTCTCTGTGGTACATGCCACTTTTTTTTTTTTTATTTCCTTCAACGCGTGACGAAACATGTTTTCTTTTATTTTATTGTTTTTCTTGCCGCATTTTCCTCGCTTTAGGTGAAAAGTTGTGTGTTTCGCATGTCCGCAAAATTATTTGGCGTCTCGTGTCTTTTAAGTCTCGCTACGCTCAGGTCTTGCTCTGCTTACAATTTGAACACTAGCGCCAAAAACCATTTTATAGTCTTGCATAACAAATAACTATTCATTTAATAAACACAAGAATCAATCAAAAACACAGCATCCTATACTATACTGCATGAGGAGGGGTGCAGAGGTTCGCTTGAATTCGAAACCCTGAAAGGTAGCACACATGTTTGCACTTTGTTTTCGTATGACGTGGCCGTGATGAGTGAATCAAATAGGTACCACATTATCACCCTGTGTGATTCATTGTGAAATATTTTATTGTAGGTATACGCAATCAGTAGACAGCTTTTTTATATAACGGGGGGCACAGATTAAATAAAAGGTCGCTCGGAGGAGCGACGGGTATTTGGGGCTCGCTCCTACTAAGGGTTCCCAACATGAGTAAGAAAACATGAAAAATCTTTTTTCGAAAAACCTACTAATGAATACTTCGAAGGATTTATAGTACAATGCCATAATCAAACAAAATTTCCTCGAGATCGGTATTACGGGACTTTTTTGGTATATAGTATTAAAAAGCGTCTTCCTTGGGTGAATCAAAGTGAAATTTGGTTTACAGGTTTCTTAGTGGATGTAGCTGTTTTGGAAGGAATAAGACAGAATAGAGCAAAAACGTACGAAGTCGCGGGCGAAACTAGTATTTTTTTATAAAAACTTAACGTTGCTGGAGTAATAGTAAATGTTTGGTCCTATGTTTGCTGTTATAATTTGTTATTTATACATTATAAGATTGTGGGCTAGCAGTCATTGCAGTGTTAGGAAATAATCGTATTTTCACAAACAAAATATTGTAACAATAATTTAGTCCATTCATATCCAAAAAATTTCGTGAACGACTAAAAATACAATTTGCATCTTTTGCCCCTTTTGTTACATTCAATTAAACTCGAAGCTCATCTTTTGTGAATAAAATTAACTCATCCGTATCAAAATCTGGAAAAAAAGAGTAATATGTATAATTTGATTACAAATCGTAATCGTATTTAACTTTCAGTCGGTCGAACCATCTTAATACAATATTTTGATCGAATATTGGTGAAACAATACAAAAATATATTAATGGAATTGAAATGATATAATTGCTAAATTAATAAAGCTTTCCAGCCAGAGTGTTGCTTACTATATATATAACTCTATTATTATTATAACTTCATCCAAGCTCCCACCGTTATAAGGAGGACCATTAAAAGGTACAGGTGAAAATACAACTTGTTTGTTAAAGCTACTTCAAATGTGAAATGAAGTTTCCTTGGGAGGTGTGGGATTCCCAAATCACTTATTTTTGTTCATCAGTAGCAGTAAATAGTAAACAGCGGCTTCCAACCTCTCTGAGTAAACACATATACATACAGAACAGCTAACAATTAAAATTGATTTGTTTGTTGATTCTCAACGGCAAAGACATTTAAAGTGCCTATAGTCATCATCCTTGTAATTCTTGGCAAACTCATCAGCACTGAGACTGAGGCATAAGACAGTGAGCAGAACACTGGACAACATTGAAAGCTTTTTAAAAAAAATGTACTAAGTACGTGGCAAAACTCACCAGAATATTTTATCCTGCTTAACACAATTTCAGAAAGTTTTCTAAAAAGTGTTGTGGTTAATTATGACGTAAAATGAATTTTAGGTACTTAAAATAGGCCTCCTTTACGAAGACGCGGCGCGTTGTGCGGGGCGACGTGCGGGCTCCGACGCGAGCACCGCCGCGGGCGCCGACACGTTTCCTCATACGATATCGAACATAAGCCTATGTGTCCGCCGCGTGGCCCGCGGCGTGGCCCGCGGCGGTGCCCGCGACAGTGCACTGCACGCGTCGGCGCCCGCCAACGCGTCTCCGTAAACGGTCTCATACATTGCTATACGTTTGATTTAATCGCAGCACGCCCTGTACGACGCCCCGCGCAACGCCCCGCGTGCCCCTAAATGCGGCCTTAGGGCTTTAGTTCAAAAGTTATCTCGAGTTCAATAATTTCAGAAATTAAATTTCAAAACCTTACAGGCTCTACCACAAAAAGAGTTAAAACGGAACCTATTTAATAAAACATTCAAGTCCACAAAATTGTGTAAAAAAGTGACATATTTGTAAGGTTTTGTTACAAGTGTGGTTTTAAAAAACTTACAATAAAAACTTTTTATCAAAAAATTTTACCGCCGAAAAAACTGAAAAGCATTAAATAATAGGGTAACATTTTCTATAAGGACTTAACTTACTCACTTCTTAAAGTAATTTTGGTTTACCAAGAAATTTTAAGTCGGCGCCACACCACACAAGCAAATTCATTAGGTACCTACTACCTAAAGCGCGATGCGCAGCGGCACACGTTGTTCGGTTATTTCTTTGAATTTCAGGTAATTTAGTGATCTTTATTCGTTGACTAGAGGCTGCCCCGCGGTATTTCCCGCGCAAATTTTTCATAAACACAAAAATCCCGTTTAATCCCGTTCCCGTGGGAATTTCGGAAAATCCCTTCTTAGTGCTAACCTACACCCTGGACCCCACCCCCAAGGAACCCACGTGCCAATTTTCAGCTTTCTACGCCCAGTAGTTTCGGCTCTGCGTTGTCTGTCAGTCAGTCAGTCAGTCAGTCAGTAACGGAAGAGTTTTATATATATTGATTCTGTGGCACCGCGGCAATGTTTCCCTATTATTTAATGCTTTTCAGTTTTTTCGGGGGTTTAATTTTTTGATAAAAAGGTTTTTATTTTTTGCTTTTCCGTTTTTTTGGGCTAATTTTTTTTGTCCCCAGCTAATCACCCTTCACAGGGTGGTCGCACCCCACAAAGTGCCACACAACCTGGTGAAGGTTGAGGGACTAACAGGATGAGGTTCGATCACGACCGGTCGGTGAGGCGATTTGTGAGGGAGGCCTATGTCCAGCAGTGGACGTCTATCGGCTGAGATTATGATTATTAACATTCATATAAAAAATACTCATAATTATACCTAGCAGTTTTCATGTAAATCACAAAACGGCAATACAATCTGTGAGTGAACAATAAAGTGAACACTATTTTTTCACCCTTAGGGTTGGAATTTTATTTCCAATTTTATGGGACCAACTTCAAGGTATACCCTGTCGATTAAAAAAAGAATTATCGAAATCGGTCCACACAGTAAAAAGTTATGCGTGGTCATACATAAAAAAATATATATATACGTGACGAATTGAGAACCTCCTCCTTTTTGTTTTTTCGTCGGTTAAAAAGTAAGATTTTTACTGGTAATACATACATACATACATACATACATAACGTCACGCCTGTATCCCATCGGGGTAGGCAGAGACAATTGACAATTTTACTGGTAATTCTGATAATTAATATCTTCTAAACCATGGCCGAAATCAAAATTATGCGCTTTTGAGTCCCTGCGCGTTGTGTGTGTAGCTTTCAGGTTCAAAATCATAGAAAAAAACTGTTTGTTATCTAAAAAGTGGTTACTTTAGTTTCCATCTGTCAGAATTGTACTACAATTTACAAATAATATGTAAAGTTAGCCTTCTATGTGTCCCACTGCTGGGCAAAGGCCTCCCCCTCCCCTCTCCAAGTATCCCGATCCTGTGCGATCTCCGGCTAATCCTTCAGATATTTGTCTAGGTCGTCCCGCCATCTCCGCCGCGGTCTACCACTGGTCAAAATGTAAAGTTCTAATTACAATTATGCGTTCAACTAAACTGTTTTTCCTACATATGTTAGTTTCCACCTGTAAGAAGAAAACCTTATTAGACAGAAATACATAAAATTGTAGAAATACAATTCAACAATTTGTAAATTTTCCATCATTGAAAACTTGTTACTCGTATTTTTAACCGACGAAAAAACAAAAAGGAGGAGGTTCTCAATTCGTCGCGTATATTTTTTTTTTTATTTTTTTTTATGTATGATCACGCATAACTTTTTACTGTGTGGACCGATTTTGATAATTCTTTTTTTAATCGACAGGGTATACCTTGAAGTTGGTCCCATAAAAATTTGAAAATAAAATTCCCACCCTAAGGGTGGGAAAATAGGGGTGACTTTTTGGTCGGCGGGTCGATTTATCCACTCACAGGTTGCATTTCATTGTTACATTATAACTTTTGATACCTACTTACAATAACTTTGGAAATGAAATAAAATCAGCCAATAGACGTCCACTGCTGGACATAGGCCTCCCTCACAAATCGCCTCACCGACCGGTCGTGATCGAACCTCATCCTGTTAGTCCCTCAACCTTCACCAGGTTGTGTGGCCACCTTGTGGGGTGCGACCACCCTGTGAAGGGTGATTAGCTGGGGTCAAAAAATTAGCCCAGAAAACTGAAAAGCATTAAATAATAGGGAAACATTTTCTATTAGGCCTTAATTTACTCACTTCTTTAAGTAATTTTGGATTACCAAGAAATTTTGAGTCGGTGCCACAGAATCAACGAATAAAGATCACTAAATTTCCTGAAATTCAAAGAAATAACCGAAAAACGTATGCCGCTGCGCATCGCGCTTTACATAGATAATGAATTTGCTTGTGTGGTGTGGCGCCGACTTAAAATTTCTTGGTAATCCAAAATTACTTTAAGAAGTGAGTAAATTAAGGCCTAATAGAAAATGTTTCCCTATTATTTAATGCTTTCAGTTTTTTCGGCGGTTTAATTTTTTTATAAAAAGTTTTTATTAATTAAATACAAACTTGTAAAATGTAGCCTGTAATTTACAATTACAATTTAACAATTTGTAAGTTAGACTAGACAATTTAAATCACTAATTTATCATAAAAATTGGCGTTTTAGTTAGAAGACCTATCTATTTTTTCTGTGGTAAGGGTGTGGAATTTCTTTCTTAGAAAACACCTCATCTTGACTTTGTAACAACTTTGTATTTGCGGCGGCTACTATTGCGTCGCCATCATCGAACGGTTTTATTGATAAACACTTATAAGGTTTTATTTGAAAGATAACAAAACCTAATAATTCAATCACTTAGTTATTTAGGTACCTATTCCAAGTCTAAGAAGATGTGAAAATTATTTTATTTTATTGCTATTAAATCCAAGTGAATGAATGAAGCAAAGTTAAATTGTACACAAAAAATGTGTTATTTCTTGGAAAGCTATGTAAGTAGCTAAGTATGTAACATTAAAAAATACTTATAAGTATCTTAGAGAGGATTTATCCCCGTCATGAAGAAATGAGCTTATTATTATAAGAGACCAGTAAGTATTATTTCGTTTCGTGCTAAGTACATATTTAATTATTTAAGTATAGGTACTTAAATATTTCCGCCTGAGTCATTTTCAAAAAAGTTGTAAAGTATAGGTACTTACTTACTTAAGTATTTCCGCCTATGTAAAGTTATCAATAGGCATATATATAGCTTTTTGTACTTAGTATAAAAAATATAGGTACATCAAAGATAGCCTCGCTCGCAAGCAAGAAATGGAAACAAAAATGATTTGTTATAAAAACGGTTCCTAGTCAGATATTGAAAGGAGGCCAAAACGTATTGAGTAATGAAATCACAGCAGGTGAATCCATTCATTCATTTTCTACGGATGTTTTCCAAATAAAGGGAAGTAAGTAATTTTTATTGATTGAATAATGTAGGTAGGTAGGAAGGTTTACCTATTTACTGAAACAATTTAGAAAAAGAAATATTTTTTTAGAACAACCATAAATAATAATTACTTAACATAAATAAAATAATCTTACACAGAACAGCAAATAAAAGTAGGTATTTAATCAAAAACTGGTGGTGGCGGCAAAGAAATACATACCAATACCCCATCTCCCATGGGTGTTGAAAAAGGGAGTTGTTCCCAACGAGTACCACCAAAACCTGTACCACTGATAGTACTTATACTCGGTGGTGGTACTGGTTGGGATTTTTTAAAGGAGTATCAGTGGTACAGGTTTTGGTGGTACTCGTTGGGAACAACCCGAAAAAGGCGACTAATGGAACACCCGAAGCACGGGCAGTAGCATCCACAGTGTGTTACTATTATAGTGTTACAATAATAACACTGTGTTACAATAATAATCCTTTATTGAGGAGAAGAAACCAAAAGTGGCCATTGGCCACTGCGATCGCCAACCCGCGTACCAAGTGTGGCGTTTACAAAACCCCCTCACAATTTTTGTCCTTTTGGTAATCGACGTATGTCCATGAGTGGACGTCTTTTGGTTGTGATGATGATGGTCGTTTAAGGTTTTTTTAAGTTCGATAAAGTTAAGTATTCGCTCCCGCAGTTCAATCTTACAGAAAAAGGTTTAGAAAAGCTACAAATTTTAACTTACCTTCGAAATCGTAGAGCTACTATGCTATTAAAAATAAAATAAAACACTTTCACATAAATTACTAAGGTAATCACTCATAGTATTCACATTAAAAGTTAGTTAAATTTCGCGAGGCGTGGGAACGCGTGCGCTCGCCTGAAACCACGACTATTCGCGACGGCTCGCTTCTGAAAGCTGAAGCGTCGTGGCGCGCGCTCCGCCCGCCCGCCCTAGCCATTTGGCACCTCCGCTTGGATGAGCACAATCGCCATCGAACAAACTATATATTGAAAGGATTTGATTCTATTATCGCACCTTGCCTAGTGTGAGAAGTTTTTTTAGTAGGCGTACAGAGAGAATGGAATGTACAAAGTACATAGATTGGTTTTTGGGAAAAATATAAACTCGCTGCTTTCTTGGAATTAAAATGTAAATTTCATAAATCTAAGGCAAGAAGTTATGTATTCTGTCTGGTAAAGGGAAGGTTTTTAAGGAAAATATGCAAAAATTGCGAGGAACATAGTAAAAACAAAACTACATTTTCCCATAAAATGAGAAAGTGAGAATTTTAAGTGGTCCCACCGCCGACGATGAACGAGAAATGAGTACCTACTTATAACTAATAATTAATACATGCATCTCTTTCTTGTACACGGAATGTGCATCTATTGTGCGTTTCTTGAGCGAGAAAATAGCTGATAATCGTTTGTCAGCGTTGGGACCCATGCCTAGAACCCATTAGGATAAATTTTTAAGCATATGAATTTTGATTATTTTCTTTTCTAAATGATGTACTTACCGATTTTGGGGATTTAAGTACATAGGTACTCTTCTTATTCTAAGTATTTTCTCTTCTTCTCTATGAATTGATGAATAATAACCAATTTGGTGTAGTTAGCCCTCGATGGCCGGCAGAACAGGCCGTGATCACCCATTTTTGTAGATGACGCGCTATATGTACGACTCATAACAAACAAGTGAAATACAATAACAAGGCCATTTTTTGTGTTTTTCGACGTTATTTTACACTTTATTGTATTGTATCGTATGGAACGTGAAAGAAAACATAGTTGCAAAAATAAATTAACGAATGAGATGGCTAAATAATAAATAAATAAATAAATCTCAAGTTCACATTCAGCCCCGGATCTAGGGGGGGGCTGCTAAGGGCCCGTGCCCCGGGCGCCAAGATCTAGGGGGCGCCGAATTCACACTACAGACGAATGTCTTAACTCAAAAATTATTATTTATTCAATTAATAAATCAATATATATAAAACTCTTCCGTTACTGACTGACTGACTGACTGACTGACAGACAACGCAGAGCCGAAACTACTGGGCGTAGCGGGCTGAAATTTTGCATGTAGGTTCCTTAGGGAGTGTAGGTGAGGTGAGCACTATTTCCCGAAATTCCCACGGGAACGAAAAAAAACGGGAATTTTGTGTTTATGAGAAATCTGCGCGGGAAAAACCGCGGGGCAGCCTCTAGTAAATAATAATTCTATATTGTGAGAGACGAGGTTGTTCAGGGGCGCCCACCAAGCGGCTCAGGCAAACAAATGTTTATTGTTCATCATTCAACAAAACATTTACTTAAACTTGACCAAGCACGGATTAAGTAATAAATAGTACAGAAGTTGTCGACGAGTACGTATACCTAGGACAAACCATCCAGTTAGGTAGGTCCAACTTCGAGAAGGAGGTCAATCGCCGAATCCAGCTCGGATGGGCGGCGTTCGGGAAACTACGCAACGTCTTCTCGTCCAATATTCCTCAGTGCCTGAAGACGAAGGTATTTAACCAATGTGTGCTGCCAGTGATGACATACGGTTCTGAAACGTGGTGCTTCACTATAGGGCTTATGAACAGGCTCCGCCCAAGTAGCACTGAAGAATTTTGTTTAAATCGCATATATCTTAACAGTGCCTGTATTGTGATTTAACTAAATAAAAAACGATTTCATATAGTCACATATTTCTTAAAGGCTATATAGTATTCCAATACCGCTTTTTGAGAAAATAAAGATTATACAAATCATAGTTAAATCATCTTAAACCTATTCAGTATTAATTAAGGTTTCAGATAAACCATAAAACTCTCTTTTCACTCAACTCTCATTATTTGTAAACTGAATTAAATCATTAAGGGATAGTTGTTCGACTTATACAGTCGCACTAATGCAAAAAAGATTTGCTATCCAAAATAAAAGCCATATTAAGATGTTTGTCCTCAAATCAGTTTTTGCTAGGCAAAACACAAATAAATTTTGTATTAATTATTATTTTATAAGTAATAATTGATTTAGAGGGACGGTTTGTACAAGATGGAGAAAAATTAAATTAGCAAAGACGTTGAATTAAAAAAATAACCTTTAACACAGAAATGTCCCTTTTACATAATGTCCCTTTCTAAAATTGTATTTTCCCAAAATGACCCTTTCTCAAAATGTACCACATCGAAAAAACCTTTGTCGTAATGTCCCTTTTGCTTTTATTTTTTGTAGACAGTTTCGAAGAAATATTTGCGAACGTTGCATTATGGGTCTAAATTGTAGGGCCTTTCACTCTTAATCGATGCAAAGTAGGTAGGTAGTTACGGTCACGGACTCGTTTAGCATAATACATTTTGTATGATTAGTCTTTGAATAAGTATTTGATACACTTAAATAAGTTAAAAGTATTAGGTTGCCAATGCAGGTAGTTTATATATATTTTCCGAACTAGCTCTAACACAGCTTTCTTAGCTAAACAAAATATGATAACTCGATGATATGACAGCATTGAAAACCATTGCTGATTTTCTTATGGTATGTACTTTTGTGGTTCTTAAAAAGCAGCAAAAGGCAGTGAAATAAATTATTACAACAGTTTTTGTTTTGCCACAAGTGTGAGCAGAATGGTCTGATAGAAATACTTGCCACACACACTTGACTTTATTTGCAAGCTCTGCTGTTGTTTAAATGCACTTTATTGCTAAAACACCAAAAAAAACATAATAACTTTCTTTGAAAACCATAACGCTTTTAAAGAATTCTCAAAACGTCCTTTTCGCAAAATGTGCTTTTCGCAAAATGACCCGTTCGAAAAATGACCATTTCTCCACTAGCTCAAGTTTACATGTACAAAAGGGACACTATAAAAAAAAGTCATTTTGCGAAAGGAACTATAAGCGGAAGTGATGAATACTTACTTACAAAAGCTTTGATTTCAAAATTATCCTTTTAAATTCTGCCATATAGACATAGCCAAGTCACGTCACTTCCTACCCGAATCGCCAACATGCCAGCCACAAACATAGATCTTATTAATTCGTTTAAACAACCTTGTAATGCATTCTGATAAACACAATTGTACATAAACATCTAATTTATGTGTCTAATAATATTGCATACGTCTATCACTTTCAACACTTACACTTGGTATTAGAAAAACTAACTCTGTTGCAAAACAAAGAAATCTTGATTTAAGAAATCAAAGTAAAGGATCAAATAAATCAGAATAGTATTCATGAAATCAATTGGAAGTATCACTTAAATCGTTGAGGATTTACTTAATCAAACTAAAGGATCACTTAATACTGTGAGATAACGTCGGCTCCGTGCTTAAGTGTTCAAACTCCATTTTGGTCGAAAATGACTTTTTGATGCAGGATTGTTAACGATGTAATTTAGGTCCAGAAGGTCAAGTAAAAAAAGGCTTTTCCTAGAAAAAATACAATAAATTTCACGTTTTAAATTTTGAAGCCCACATCATCGTAACAAAAATTCCGTGCTTGTTTAGCCAACCTCCACAGCATTACCCAAAGTCCCGCATCGAAATATTTGTTGCGTGCTTGAGTGTTCAAACTCCAGCCGGCCGACCAATCACAGCACAGTACGTCACGCTACCCGGCCATTTTGTTTTTTCTGTGATGAACTTGGTTGCTCCTTTAGTTTGCTTGCAAAAACCTAATAAATTAGTTTTATTGTGTTCAAAACTAAGAAAACTAACTGCGAGTAACGTTAAAAGCTGCAGCAGGATGGCGAGTACCAATTTTAAAACAAGCAAAAGGCGTACTTTGGCGACTTTCGAGCAATAAGTACTTTTTAATAATGTTCATTTCCGAATAGAAACTTAAACGTACTGATACAGGATGTTAATAAATTCACTTTGTAATAAAACGGTTGAGAATTAAGTATATTATTATGTTAATTCTGTTTGATAGTCCTTTTGTCTGTCTTTCACAATGGTTCAACACAACAACCAAATTTTTAACAATAATTAAGTAGGTATATTTTATCATTTCGTTATGTTTATGTTATTATTACTTGAGTCTAATTTTTTTTTTTTATTTCTTGATTTAAATTTCTTATACCTTTTATCATCTAAAAACAATTTTTTTTACGAAGTAATTTAATCATCCTGTATATGGTATTAGGAGGTTGGACAAACAAGCACGCAATAATTTTAAGGAACACTGTGCTATCTCCATGGCAGGAGTGTTGTATTTCCATGAACGAACATTTTTATTCGCAGTTTTGTTCAACCTCCATTTTAAAAGTATGATAAAATACGTAAAATCACAGCATCGTAAACAAATTTATTGGCAATTCCATATATTAGACTAAAAACTATAAATTTGCATTTATCATTCCTGAAACTAAACATCTCGTTTGATAATAAGTAAAAAAAATCTTCTCCTGAACAGTAAACAAATGGAAGTTGAACATTCAAGTACGGAGGCGACGATAAGAAATCTTGATTTAAGAAATCAAAGTAAAGGATCAAATAAATCAGAATAGTATTCATGAAATCAATCGGAAGTATCACTTAAATCGTTGAGGATTTACTTAATCAAACTAAAGGATCACTTAATACTGTGAGATTTAAATGTTACTTACGTTTGATTTAGTAAAACGAATAAGTATTAAGTGAGATTTGAGGAAATCGTTTTTGAGTAAAACATTTCTAAAATAGCATTATTTCAAATCGAACTTATTAATCTTTGATTTAATTGATACTCAACTACCCTTTTGAATCCTTACTTTTCTAAATTCAGATTTCGTCAAGTAAAACAAGATTATACGCCATTTTGAACTTTTAGAAAACAGAACAACAAAATTAAATCGATGAGATATCGTGAAAAAAGTGTGGATTTCAGTTAAATGTGACTAGTGTAATAGTTTTTACTGAAGAAATAAGTGATAATGTGATGAGAAAAGGTAATATTAATGACATAAATGATAACTTTATTTTTATTCCATATACAATTATTATTTATTTTATTGTTATTTCAAGCTATTTCGAGAGCCCGTTTGTTTTATGGCTCTTTCTATCGATTTTACACGATAAATGATCATGCGTTTAAGATTTTTATTGCTTACGACGAAATAAAACGGATTTCTAATTGTCATATTTACTTATAGTTTACAAATTCTTACCACTAAGTAAAGTTCTTGTGTTGTAGCATAAAATGTTCACCATATTTTCTTTATTATGATTACTTAAATTGAAAACGTTTTAAATTTTTCTTCGCTTAGCAAAAATTGCATTAGTGATATAGATTATAAAACAGTTTTAATTTTGCATTTAAATCTATTTTGCTGCCTTAACTTAAACTTCAAGATATCGCGAAACCTTAGCTAAGGAATCTGGAAAACCCTATTAAATCCCAATTGCTTATGTAAGGTTAAAGTATGATTTAGCAGTAGTATTAACTCCCCCTTCGTATTCTCCTAAATACCGTGCCCACTTTTTCTTAACTGACCCTCCAAGCAAGTCTTAGGGATATCTTGAGGGACATAATAGTTTTGGCCAAGGCAATAGCTGGAATTAGCCATGTTGCCTTCAAGAAATCTTCAATACTCAGTTAAATCTATCGGTTGCTACTTGGGCGAGTAGCTCAACGAGCCATGGAGCTGGCTATGCTCGGGATTTCTCTGCGGGATCGAATCAGAAATGAGGACATACGCAGAGAAACCAGGGTCACCGACATAGCCAAGCGGATAAGCTCGTTGAAGTGGCAATGGGCAGGTCATATAGCCCGCAGAACAGATGGCCGCTGGGGCCGAAAAGTTCTCGAGTGGAGACCACGGATCGGCAAGCGCAGCGTAGGACGTCCACCGACCAGATGGACGGATGATCTGCGCAAGGCTGCGGGTCCACGCTGGATGCAGGCCACCTGCGATCGGTACAGATGGAGAGCCTTGAGGGAGGCCTATGTCCAGCAGTGGACGTCTTACGGCTGAAATGATGATGAGTACAGAAATTTTATGGCCATATCAACTCGATCGATACCCAAAGGGCGCGGAGCTGACGACGACATACTGCACAAACTTTTTTTTGACATATAAATGCGAGAAAATCTATTGAGATGATGTGAAAGAGTTCAAAAGTGACAGAAAAACTCAACAAATGGTCGGTCATGCTACGTCCGCTGACAGGTAAAATTATACACATAAAAAAACGTAAAATTAAATTATAACTGGGCAGGGGGGGCGCTATTTTTCAGTTTCGCCCCGCCTAAAGAAAATTGAAGATCCGGGGCTGTTCACATTTAATTACTAAGGTGTATGGACACATATTGGACTTCGCACTAGTCATTGCCGGTTTAATTCCCATTTACACCGAATGAAGATTGTTTCCTCCACAATATGCGAAGAATGTGATAATATTAAGGACCAGACTCTAGATCATTAATTTTTTGAATGCTCAGCTCTTAATATTCAGAGATTAGCATTTATCGATGAGCTTCTGAATCTATATATATAAAATCCAAATACCACTGATCTACTCACTCACTCACTCACTCACTCATCATCGCCCAGCCGAAACCGCTGAAGATAGAAAGATGAAATTTGGACAGTAGCTTCCTTACGTGACGTAGGCACCCACTAAGACGGGATTTTGGGATAACTTAACCGGGACGCCGTATACAGGGTGTAACAGTTTGTATGAAACTCCTTTACTGATGGGTTTAGAAAGTTGAAATTTACACTGTATATTGTCATTGCATTACAAACATCATAAATGGTTTTAGTTTTTTTATATCTTGCCCTTGAGTTCTTATACAGGGTGAAATATGATTTTTGCTAAAATCTAAACTAATTACACTAGGGACTTGAAATTTTCAAATTAAGGTCTTTTTTATATAAAAACATGAAATATGATATCAAAACTGCGTTAATTAGCCCTTTAAGCCATGATACAGGGTGTTAAAGTTTGTATATAAAACCGAAACCGCTCCTTATTTTGCTTAAAAATTTAAATGGGTGATGTTTCTAGGTTATAACGGTCGCTAATTACACAAAAAACATCGATTTTGTAATCGAAGTTGGCGGCAATAAATTTGTATTAAAAATCGATATGGGTGGCGATTTCTAGGTTTTTGGGGGCGCTGATTGCGAAATCATTTGTGGGTGTGCTGATTCTGAGTGCCTACGTCTCACAAAGACGGGATATGGGGATAACTTCACTGAGCCGCCGTATACAGGATGTAACAGTTTGTGCGTGTGTGTTTAGGTTTCCTTATAAAATAATATGGTAGGTGTTTTCAAAGTCTTTGTGGGTGCTGATACAGAGTGTAACAGTTTGTATGAAAAAAAAAGTGATGTTAGTAAACTGATGTAGTGATGTTACTTGATAATGATAAGGGTCGCGCAAGAAAGGTAATTATGGCAACCTGTAGGTGAGGCAAATTTACAGCAATGAACGACAATCAGTTGGGACGACGATGATGATGAATCTGAGTAGACCTAATTAGGGTACAATAGAACTGGATTTTTAGTGAAGCCTCAGAGCTTAGCCTCGGAGATGAAGCATATAGGTTAGTTTGTTTCAGTTTGTTTATACAATACAGGGTGACATTAATGAAGGATATCCTGAAATGGAAAAGGGAACAATAAGTATTTAATTTTTAAGCCCAAACATCTCAAGCAAGATAGAAACGTAAGGAATATAAGTCTAGCAAAGACATGAACGGGATACTACGGGAACTGGAAAAACCAAATTTTAATGTTGTAAAGGCAAACTGCTTTTTTATGATCTTCAAGGCTTTGGTGCGATTACAAATGATTTCCCTATATTTCTGAGAAACAAATCAACCAGTTATTTACTTTTAGTATAAAAAGCGCTTGCGAAGCTGCGGGCGGAAAGCTAGTAGGTATATGTATATGAGAAGCCAGAAAAAATCCCGCGCGCTACTCAAGAACTAAATAAAGCCAATAAAGAAACATATTTTTGTGTATATAATTATATATTGCAACACGGTTGGAGACATATATATATAACCACGGATATGACACAAAATAATTTGGATTTGAAACCTACCCGAAATTGACAAATTTTATGGACATGACTTAATAACCCAATGATATGAAAATGAAGACTGGGTTTTACCTTGAAATATTGGATTTACATAGAAGAATGAAGAAAATATGACAATTGGCGTTTGCCTTTACAATTTTAAACATTGTAGGAAATAATGAAGACGAGGCTGCACGGTCTTGAGATTCTTGCCTTTCCCGAAGGGATAAAAAATTTATTTTGTTTATTTTATTTATTTTGTTTCTGAGTTTAATAAATTAGTTCCTTTTCCGTGGCTATTATTGTGCTAGTGTGGTGGAATTAGTGTAATAATGTGCCCTTTATGGAGAACTGTCTAGTGAAGTGAGAAATAAAGGAAGGCGCTCCCGAACAATTCTGATCGATGTCCCGCGAAAATGTCCGTGTGAACATTGAAATGTGAGACCACCCTCGCATTTCAATGGGTTAGGTTAGGAACCTAGGTTAAGAACTATACTACAGAAGACTTGATTACTAAGAAATAAACTACTGAAGACTAGGCTGTATGGACTATTATTATTATTATTTTTTATTTGATTGGTGGCTATGCAGGGCTTTAACAGCCCAGTATCACTGCGACCTTTGCAGATCTATTGTGATCGCCACTATTATATTTTATAGTTCAGCATCAAGGCCTGTTGCTTTCAGGAACAACATTATGTCCTTGAAACTGAGAGATTTTATCTCATCCGGCTGCAACAAATGTTTTCCGAGATGGATTGACCGTTTATGTATTAGGGGACCACACTGACACAAAATATGCATCGCAGTTTCATCTGCATTTAGGCAGAGTCTGCACATTTTTGTATCTTTCAACTTTAAGTTGAACATATGCTTGTTCAACTTGCAGTGTCCCGTGAGTGCTCGCACCAGAGTACGTAAGTTTCCTATTTAGCGCCAAAGCCTCCCTGGCAGCTTTGCTGTTGAAAGGTTTTATGGTTGCTTTGGAGTGATTTAAACCTTTTGTAAGGGCCCATAGGTTTAGGGATTCTTTATGACATTGGTTCCTAAGATGAAGGCGAGCGAGGCTTTTAGGTATTCCACAGAAGGGCTCAGGCCCGACAAAGGTTCCTTGTGCTCCTGATCTAGCAAGTTCGTCAGCTTTTTCATTACCTTCGATCCCTGCGTGTCATGGAACCCAGCGAATAAATACTCTGTTATTTGCACCCAGAATATTTAGTGAGTTAATGCAGATCTGCACTAGCTTTGAGGTACATGTGTACGAGCTTAGTGCTAAGAGAGCTGCTTGACTATCTGTATTTATGTAGATAGTAGTGTTACCGTAGTTTTGTAGCAGGATGGTTTCGGCACATTCAATGATGGCATAAACCTCTGCTTGGAAGATGGAGGCATGTTTTCCCAAATTAACACTTTTGACAAAGTGTGGGCGCTCTTGATAGACTCCGCAGCCGACGTCGTTTCGTGTACTTCAAGCTGTAATCCTCATCTTTTAAATCTTCGCTAAAACAAATTTTGAAAATGCAAATAATTAGTCATGAATTGATCCAAATTGGTCCACAAAGTAAAATAATTAGTCCACTTATACTTTAGAAGTTATAGCCAAATGTTTGTGAGGATTATGGCTTGACGTTGAAGCTGTAATCCTCATCTCTCGTCCAAAAAAACGGTAGGGCCTATCAACATGGTTCAGGTCTAAATAATTAGTCCTCAATTGATCCACACGACATGCCAAATCTCAGAATTGGTCATCAAGAGGTTCTGGAGTTATAAGGGCATCTTAGTAAGGATTATGGCTTAAACATTTGGCACCTTCAATTATCTCCGGAACGTCTATAGCTATTGGTTTGAAATTTTGCCAAAAATTAATCCTCAATTGGTCCACCAGAAATAATATCACTTCGAACTAGGTTTCATTTGAAGAAGTACGTTAAAATCATCAGTATCACTTTTCCATACATTGCGATCTATGTACAGTTGTGAACAGAATAATTTATACACATTGGTATTAACCGGTTACCTAATCAATTGTTTGAGTAGGTAACCGGTTAATACCTTCAAATAGTGAAAGAGGTTTTTGTTATGTATGTGATGTAAGTATGTTATTATGTTTAAGTCAGCACCGACTGTATTTTCAACGGGTTTGTGATCCCTTATTGCATTGCAGGTATATATAAATAATAGCTGCGGAAACGGAGGGCATAACACTTTTGTCTAACGTTTTCGTGCGCCCTAGGCTGTAATATATTTCTATTGCAATACACAATAAAAACCGGAAGTGTTACGCCGTCCGTGTCCGAAACGTAAGTACAGTGGCGGTCTATGAAGGCTTAACACTTCCAGTTTTTCTGTATTGCAAAATAGCTCTTGGTCTTTGGTAGGTAATACAGCCTAGGGCGCACGAGACCATAGACAAATCTGTTACAACTACGAATTCTTCTAAGAATAGATTAGGTACCTATGTAACCGGTTACTACCAATGTTTATCAATTATTCTGTGCACTACTGTACATGGATCGCAATGTATGGAAAAGTAAAACTGATGATTTTAACGTACTTCTTCAAAGAAAACCTAGTTCGAAGTGATTGTATTTCTGGTGGACCAATTGAGGATTAATTTTTGGCAAAATTTCAAACCAATAGCTATAGGCGTTCCGGAGATAATTGAAGGTGCCAAATGTTCAAGCCATATCCTCACTAAGATGCCCTTATAACTCCGGAACCTCTGGAGGATCAATTCTGAGATTTGGCATGTCGTGTGGATCAATTGAGGACTAATTATTTAGACCTGAACCAAGTCGTTAAGCCCTACTGTTTTCTTGGACGAGAGATGAGGATTACAGCTTGAACGTCAAGCCATAATCCTCACAAACATTTGGCTATAACTTCTAAAGTTTAAGTGGACTAATTATTTTACTTTGTGGACCAATTTGGATCAATTCATGACTAATTATTTGCATTCTCAGAATTTGTTTTAGCGAAGATTTTAATCATGAGGATTACAGCTTGAAGGACACGTCGTTTCCGGACTTTACGTGTATGGACTAAGTTCCTTTGCCTGTCCAGAATGGGCGAATTTAAAAACAACAAAAAAATTTTGCTATTTTTAACCCCCGAACGAAAAATTCAGAGAGGAGTGTTATAATTTTAACGTGTGTATCTGTCTGTCTGTCTGTCTGCGTATCTGTCTGTGGCATCGTAGAGCCCAAACGGCTGAACCGATTTTCGTTTAGTTTTTTTTGTATCATAGATAATTTCAGGCCGAGTGTTCTTAGCCATGTCTGATGAAGATCTGATCAGCGTTTTGAAGATGATCAGCTTTTGAATAATGGATGAGAGGATCTAACTAGCTTCCTTATGTCCGATCGAGTTGAAATTTGGTGCCATGTTACATCTATGATATAGAAAGTATTTGGTAAGGTAACCATGACCTGATCTGCCGTTTGAAGATGATCAGCTCTTGAATAATGGATGAGAGGATCTAACTAGCTTCCTTAAGTCCGATCGATTTGAAATTTGGTACCATGTTACATCTATGATATAGAAAGTATAAGGTAAGGTAACCATGACCTGATCTGCCGTTTGAAGATGATCAGCTTTTGAATAATGTATGAGAGGATCTAATTAGCTTCCTCATGTCCGATCGATTTGAAATTTGGTACCATGTTACATCTATGATATAGAAAGTATATGGTAAGGTAACCATGACCTGATCTGCCGTTTGAAGATGATCAGCTCTTGAATAATGGATGAGAGGATCTAACTAGCTTCCTCATGTCCGATCGAGTTGAAATTTGGTGCCATGTTACATCTATGATATTGAAAGTATTTGGTAAGGTAACCATGACCTGATCTGCCGTTTGAAGATGATCAGCTCTTGAGTAATGGATGAGAGGATCTAACTAGCTTCCTTATGTCCGATCAATTTGAAATTTGGTACCATGTTACATCTATGATATAGAAAGTATTTGGTAAGATAACCATGACCTGATCTGCCGTTTGAAGATGATTAGCTCTTGAATAATAGATGAGAGGATCTAACCACCTTCCATTTGTCCTATAAATAAAAAATTTGGTAAGTACAGTGTTACTTCAATGATATTGAAAGTATATGTTAAGGTAACCATGATATTTTTAAGATGATTAGCTCTAGTTCTACTTAAGTTGATAAGGGGTCTGACTGGGTCGGGGGTTTTTTAATTTTTAAATTTGAGTTACCTATTCTTTGTGTTGTGTTGTGTGTGTGTAGGTCTCAGAGTAAGGAAACCGCCGCTAGTGTAGGTGGTGTGTAGAGGTGTGTAGCACAGAACAAGGAAGATGCTCTCTCTCGTGTAGTATCTTGGTTGGTATCTTCTATCTTGGTATCACCAGCAGTGGTTGTGTGTTTACCCATGGTGTTTACCGACTATTAAAACTTAGTGATTTACCTTCTCTCTGGAGGAAAACGCCGCTACCGAATATCGTAGGCACAGACAGAAAGTAAAATTTTTCTATGGCACACAGAGAGAAGGTAGGTAAATCACTCAGAATAAAGACAAGCATAGAAGGAGTCCTAAAATAAAAAGTCACATCATTGTGTTACGCTACTTACTCAAGTGCAACCATTGAATATGTTAAAAAGAGACCAATATACTTTCTCCACTGGGTCGTATGACTCTTCCGCACCTTGCCCGTACCTGGGTTCGACTTTTTATTTTTAATTTTCTTAAAAGCTAGTGATGGCAAAAATAACTTGTCCTAAATCAAGTTGTCTATACTTTTATACAAGACATGTTTCTTTATTATGGAACTTATCATAACTAATTCAGGAGTAATTGTATGGTATTATAATAACAAGAAAACAAAGACAAAGATAAAAACGCTTTATTGCTATAAAAATGCAAATAAAAATACAAAATGTAACAAACCGTATAACATTTTTAACAGAAAAAGAATAAGGGCAATTGTGCCTTATCGATTAAAGCGATTTGTTCCAGGAAACCTACTGCACACAATAAGTTATTTTAATGAATAAAACGGGTGTCTTGATAAAAATATAATAATACTTACCTATTTCTAAAGATTTTCCGTTCATAAAAAACTCTGTCACATCAGATATTAGCACAGCTCTAAAATAATTAAAACTAAAAGATGTGTGCCTATAATAATATGTATATATAAAACAAGTAAAACAAATCTATTTTTGGAAATTTCATAATGTATGAATTATGCGCTTCTTTCTTTACACACTCATTTTCAATAATCTTGCTCTGCACTCTGCACCTCAAATGTTTGTTTTTGCCTGGGTTGATCTTGATCATCACTTTGTTTGTATGTGAAAAAACCCTGCTTGTGGTTTTTTTTTGAGACCTAAAAATATAATATGTTTTAATTAAAACTTATAAAAGAGAGTAAGTATTACAAAACCTGGGTGTAAACAATTTATACATACGTAAGTGATATCCTGCAGCAACAATGGCGCTTTTGTTTTTATCACAAAGTAAAATTTTCATTGAATTTTATTTGTTTACAGTTTACAGCATTGGTTTACCCAAAATTACGGTTCATATATTCTGTAGCTTTTTTTATTAAAGTATTTTGTGAGGCCTGTAAGAAAGCAAGAAAATTGTTCTATTCAAGACAATAATAATAATAATTTATTCAAATATATATTAATTAAAGCCTTCGTATTTTATTTTAGAAAACAGGTATCTTAGAGAATATTAACTTAAACGATGACATCCCGCAACTTAAACTTGAAATTTTCATATACAATTATGAGGATCTGCAGAAAAAAAAACATAGTTAAACTTAAACCTGTTTTACTCACGTCACGATATTTTCTTTAAGGCCAGCAGTAGACGTTTTTAGCTGAGATGATGGTATTTTCTGGTGGCATTTCTTTCTTAGATATAAAATATGAATTGTCCACTGAATGTCGCTGTCCTATTTCCTTTAACATTAAGTTGATAACGAATAACATTTAATTAATTTGATAAAAAATAAGCAATTGAAAGGGCAATATTTTATGATTACCACCAACCAACTTATTCAAATTGCAGCAGCAAAACTGTTGTTACAGTTTCAGGTTATAATCTTCACCATCTTAAATCTTCTTTATTGATAAAACAGTATGTTGTGAATGTTTAAAATCTTGTCTCTTTATAGCATCCAGTCATTTTGTTTTTAGTATATAATTTACTTGAAAACTGAAAAAAATACAACAATTAGCATATTATTATGTCTGATTTTTATTTGTCCTTAAGTTAGAACGGATGATTTAGGTTCGATAACTTTTGTCTAAACATATTTTGGCACAACACTATCATTACCTTTACAGAAGGTGTTTTACCGTAATAATTCAATAAATTTAGGTACGAGTTCGACAAACAGCGTGTAAAATTGATGTTCTTGATAATTTATTTGTCAAAATAGTGCCCAGAAGTCTACAATGAAACAAAATTATTTACCGAATGGTAGGTGACCGAAACATCAAGATTTTGATTCCTTGACGCATTTGATTCATATCCCGTCACTACACAAGAGATTGTTATACATTAAGTTAAACATTCACAATCACAAAACCAATTTATCACACCTTTTTCATAAAAAATAATCATAAAACTTTTGGAGCTGCTACCGATGTTTACAATGTCATATTATACGTCAAAATAAAACAAACCATAAACAAACCACCAAATATGTACCAAATTATTGGTTTTTAATTTTATACGGTACTAATAAACCAGTGTCATCAATAAACCACTTTGATACCACAAGAAGAAAACTTGCAAAGAATTCTTATATTTTATCTCTCTCTAACTAATAGTCTTTTTGCCGTTTAGTAAGGAGCGTAACAATATGAAAATAACTTTTTATTTTAGCCCGGTTTCTATGCTTGTCTTTATTCTGAGGTAAATCACTAGGTACGTTTACTGATGGCACAGACCAACTAGAGATACCATCGTAGGTAGAGGTATGTAGTATAGTATAGATAGAGAGTAAAAATTTTCTATGGTAAGTATGTATGTATACATGTATACCGTGGAGTAGAGGTGGTCGTTATTTACAATCGCATTTAAAAACACTCGTTATTTCATGGCAACGAATCGCATTGCTATTCACAACGAATGTAAAATGCGATCGCGTTTTCGTTGCCGTCGGCAACGATCGCGTTCTCGTTGCCCGGCAACGATCGCGTTCTCGTTGCCCGGCAACGATCGCGTTCTCGTTGCCGTCGGCAACGATCTCATTCTCGTTGCCGTCAGCAACGAAAACGCGATCGCATGTGACAGCTTGTCATTAGCAAAGCAACGAAACGCATTGAAGCATTGCGATCTCACTCATCGAATTAATATGAAATGTACTAAAAATACATTTTGCTGAAAAAAAATTGTATAAGGTTTTGAAATATCGATAATTGCTGCACTTCGATAAAAATATCCATATTAACATTGATATTAGAGCAAACTTGCATGTCTAGTTACATCCTGCGTTTTCGTTGTCAATCGCATTTTCGTTGCCGATCGCATTCTCGTTGCCGATCGCATTTTCGTTGCCGATCGCATTCTCGTTGCCGATCGTATTTTCGTTGCCGTTGCATGATATGCGATCCGGCAACGAAAATGCGATCGCAGTTTAAAATCGCAGTTGTTTGAAAATAGCATAACAGCGATCGCATGCGATTGAAAAATAGCAGTTATTCTACCGTGGAGTGGAAGGATATTCAATATTATCTATGGTGGATGGTGGAAGGTATCTCTAGTTGGTCTGTGCGTGGAAGAATCAATTTGTTTGTGTTTATTAAAAGTTACTTACCTACCTACTTAAAACTGATTTATTTATCTTCAATTAGTACACAATCCGTAATCAATGCCCTACATTTTGATTCGAGGTAATCTTGCATCATATGGGCATAAGAACCCGTGGCGTGTTTTAGTTTCTGGCTTGAAAGGTGAGTTAAATTCTCTCACTAGGTAGGTAGTTACTTACACTGAGCTTGTCTAATGATGCCTAAAACGACCCACCAACCCTGTGTTTAACCACCGACCGACCTACCAATTCATAAGTCTTGAAAAGAAATACAAACATTTACCACCACAGAAAAAATGTGGAAAAGACAACCTACCTAACTAAATTGTTATATTCTGATGCTCTGTATAATTCTGATGCTGTTATTTAATAGCATTTGTTTTATTCCTAAGCTGGTGACATTGAGCAGTTGAAAAGATTTGCTTGCGGAGGCTATTGCGACAACTCTACTATTGTTTACTTACAACATCCTTGTGTCATACTAAGTGCTTTGGAGGTAATCTTAAAATACATTACTTATAGCATAAATACAATTTAATAAAATGAAAACTTAAATTGAAGCAATAACAAGGTAATCTATACCAATATTATAAAGAGGAAAGATTTGTTTGTTTGTTTGTAACGAATAGGCTCCGGAAATACTGAACCGATTTGAAAAATTCTTTCACTGGTAGGAAGCTACATTAACCCTGAGTGTCATAGGCTATATTAGATTTTCAAAAAAATTAGGGATCCTTACCTAAACTCAAATAATATAACCCAAGGTGCAATATTTTTTCCGTTGTTTACATATTTTGACAGGTGGTTTGTTGTTGTTGTTTGTTTTTTATTCGGCCATTCTGGGCAGTCAAAAGAACATAGTCTATAGAGCCAAGTCTTTTGTAGTATATATATTCTATGGCGTAACGAAGTAAGCCGGGAAAGCTCGTAATAAATAAAAAAGTTTGGTCCTGTTGCCTTTTAACTGTAGTGCAGGCAAGTACATTACCTACTTGATTAACCCTGTATAACAAAAAAATATTCTGAAGTAGGTATTACTATTATTATTTCCTCTGTTCAGCCATCCGTCTGAAATGATGATGTGTATTTCTACTGTTAACTTGAAATTAATGATTAAAAAAATACATTATAACCAACAACTGCATAACTGTTAAGGTAGATTTTGCTTATAAGTACTAATTATAATAATTATTACTTATAATTAAGTGCCCATTGTTGTAAATGTTAGCAAGATTTTGAATAAAAAATTCAATATATTACTAAATAAACACAAGATAGGTACCAAAATATTAGGTTGGTAAGTGGACAAAAGGTGGCCGGGGTTTCAACTGGCCTTGTTGGTTGTTGGTAGAACATTTTTTGTAATTTTTTGTTTAAACTAAAATTCAATATACCTGCAAAAAACACAAAATGACCAAAGGAGTTCCTTGACCATAGCTTTATTATGGGGGTTACCTCGCATAGTGGTTTGTATTAGTAAAAGTAAAAAAGTAAAAAATGATTTATTCAATACAGGATACAAGATATCGCTTATTGAAAGTCAATTAGACTAATCTAATTAATATTGATACCTTATTTCGTAAAGTATCCTATACTGATAGAGGCGAGGTAGTTCAGGGTGCCCACTAATTGGCTCAGGCAAACAAATGTTTGCCTTGCCTTACGACAATGGTCGCCTGGAGACGCCCCCAAACGAGCCCTCCTCTGTCAAATGATTCTACTCCCACTATTGACATTTGAACAATCATAATCTTCATTTAACTTATGTGAGTTTATATTGTCCATCCATGAAATTACAGGTGCTTGGCTACAAAGTTGTTGCATCCAGTTCCACTGCAGTAAAGCAGGACTACAATGAGTACATGTGGACTATGAGAAAAGAGTTCTCTGAGCCTGAACCATCCATCATAGTGGAGCAAGACAACATCAACAACTTTAGCAAAGAGGCTATGCACTTGGGCAACTACCAGCACACAAAAGACGACGAAGTTTAAAGACATTATGGACAGTGTTGTTTACATTGCAATCAAAGGGTCCCTGCATGGCAATGACTGCTCAGCCTTTGGATTGGAAGAAGAAGAAAGAGTAGCTCTTTCTAAAAAGTACCCTGGCTCTGGCATTGACATTGTAAATGGCATTTGTATCAAAAGCAGAGCACTAGAAGTTTTGAATGATCTTGCCCGGCTGGGGTACAAGGTAGTTTCAAGTACTGGAGAGACAGAAATCACATGGACCTTGCAACGAGAAATATAATAACTATATTTTATGTACTGCTTAGCTTTAGTTGTGTTGTTAATAATGTCAAATAGAAAGGATTGTGATCACACAAGCTGCCCAGTTGCACCAGTCAACTCCTCAGTATGCCAGACTTTGACAGAGATGGATTGGGAGAGGGGTATTTGGAATTCAGGTAAAAAAAAAAACAATTTTATTTTGTTTGATACATTCTTATTCTGAGCTTGGTAATGTAATGGGCGTCATATTTAGGGTACAATGGTACAATCTACGAACAACAATACTCAGGAAGCGTAACTCGTACAAAACCGCTTCGATTTTGGTTCCACTTACGCACACACAGTAACTCCTATTGCAACAAACACTTACACATTCTCATAGACAAGCTTGCACGATATTGGCTGCTTCGCTCGCGTCTGTCGACAAAGCAGCGAGCTAGCCCCCCTGCTTTTGACTGGTTCATATTATCGCTACTAGATGGCGGTCTATTGTTATTTTACAAAATATTTATTTCAAGGTGATATAGGTATTTTTTTGTCTTGATGGCTTCTACAACACTTTATAATGCATGAAGGCATATTTGTAAAGATAAAACACGGTCAGAAATACCCAAAAACACAGTAATATGCTCCCGACGATGCAGCCAAACGACACAAGGTGCCACTAGTAACTGACGCGGCATGGTGTCCTTAACCCTAAGCCCCGCCCACCGGGACTTCTTTTCCGTGTGCATTTTATGGGGCATTTTATTGGGCTAGTTACGCTTTTTGAGTATTGTTGTTCGTAGGGTACAATACTACTTATAGGAGGGTACATATATTACTTATAGAGACCACATTTGTCAAGTAAATCCTTTTATAAATAAGTATATTAATATTTTATTCTTTACCATAAAACAGCATTATCTGGAGACATAACGAAAGTAGAGAATATTATCAGAAAGTCTGATAATCCTCGGAAAGCAGTAAATGAGCCAGACAATTCGGGCTACACGGCTTTGCACTACGCTGCACGAAGCGGGCAAGCTAACATGTGCGAACTGCTCTTGAGAAATGGAGCCAATATTGATGCTGTTACTAGGAGTGGGAAAGCCACACCTCTGCAAAAAGCAGCGGTCGGAGGTATGCATGCATGCGCTGTTATTATATTTTCAAAAAGCTTTCCAATCTTAGGAAATTATTAATTTTCTTTATCGGTTTATGCCTTGTTTAGTTTTAATTCGTCTGTTGGCGTGCTTGGCATAAATAATGCTAAATTAGTAATAATTAAAATGGCTTTCACAGTTATTCTTCATTATCACTGTGCGCTATACAAACGAGCATGGTACCCTAATCTATACCAATATTATAAAGAGGAAAGATTTGTTTGTTTGTTTGTTTGTTTGTTTGTAACGAATAGGCTCCGGAAATACTGAACCGATTTGAAAGATTCTTTCACTGGTAGGAAGCTACATTAACCCCGAGTGTCATAGGCTATATTAGATTTTCAAAAAAATTAGGGATCCTTACCTATACTCAAATAATGTAACCCAAGGTGCAATATTTTTTCCGTTGTTTACATATTTTGACAGGTGGTTTGTTGTTGTTGTTTGTTTTTTTATCAAGCCCATTCTGGGCAGGCAAAAGAACATAGTCTATAGAACCAAGTCTTTTGTAGTATCTTATATTCTATGGCGTAACGAAGTAAGCCGGGAAAGCTCGTCCGTTTATATTTTTTTACTGAGTTTTTGAAAACAACTCAGTGGTTTTTGTAAAAAAATAAAAAAAAACTAAAGCTTGCTTACCACCGTAATACATCTGAACCTACAATTCTTCACCCGTACAACGTAATTGGATACATTTCCAGTGGGAAAACAACGCAATGAATTTTAAACGAAATGCGAGAACAGAGTTAAAGCTTACCCTGTTAGTCGGTAACCTTTTGCATTAACTAATAATTAAAAATAATAATAACACATAACACTCAGAGCCCCTAACTAGGTAGAACCTGTATCTAGGGTGCCCGAAGCATATACAGAGACAAACATTACACCCAGACCGGAAACAAACATCGATATTCATCATATCAATATTCGCCCCGCCCGGGAATCGAACCCGGGTGCACACGCTTACTCAGTCCACATCACTGCCAACTGAGCCACGGAGCAGTCAAGTCGGTCAGTCAACTCTGAGCAAGGTTAAAACTCTGATGGTCACAGTGACGACCTTAGTAGTTCAGTTGGCAGTTATTTGGCTGTTACTTCGAAAGTCCGGCTTCGTTTCAAGAAGAAGCGAATACTCCGAACGCTTCCATACAAAAAGAGGAAACGTTTTTCCACTTCTAATTATTTTCTAATTGCCATGAAATTTTTGTATGTTACTTCAATATGTACAAAATACTATGTTATCCCTTTCCCCCCTGACGGTACAAATTTGTACTGCGGTATTTACCGGTCCATAGTCAAGACACGACAAGTTTTAACGCTACTAAGCTCCTGTTGATCCATTTCTGTACCATATAGGCAGCCAATCATATCGTCGCTTTTGCTAAAAAATTAAATTCGGCCAAGAAAAAGAGTTTTAAACTTCATTGCTGTGAGTGAGTTGCAGAGACCGGCAAGTGACATTTTCTGATGCGAATAAAAAATTGTTTTTCTTAGAAAAGTAATTGTTTTATTTACTAGAAAGATACTTTATTTCATTTATTTTGGGTATGTAATGTGTCAACTATGTTTTTATTAGTTTTTCTCACTGATAACCTCACGTATTTGATAAGTACAAAAATGTACCGTCAGGAACTTCATGTTTCATTTTTTTGTTCGTTACTAGGGACATAATTGAATACTTTTCAGGACCTAAGATGCACTTTTTTTTATTACCGTTATGAATATTTCAAATAAAAACCAGATAACTGAAGCTATTTATATAACTTGAGGATCGACCTGTCTGCAATGCCGACTTAGATGTTTTCTGTTTCCGTTGAAGAAAATAAGAAGATCCTTGACAAGCCTCGGAGCAGCCGTCCTTGATGAGGCGGAAGGTCTGCTGGTTTCAGATGTTTTTCAGGATGTCTACATCTGCTGCTGGGATATCTCCTCCACTCAATTTCGTCTGCTCCAATAATCCATTCATCAGTTTAGCCACTTGCGGTACTCTGCTATCTTCCAGCATTGTTCGTTTATTCCAGCAGACTATCGTAGTCCTCATTTTTTTATCAATCCGGTTTTTCTTTATAAAGTTTCAGTAATAGGGTTTGTTTCAGGTTCACAAGTTATTAGATCATAGTACCCTAGGCTGATGGCAAGGCCGCTACCTTGAAGCGCTTAGCCGTGCTTGGTTTGGTCACAGAGTTTCCTTCTCCTATCATAGGTTTAGTAGGGTAATTAGTCCTCCAGGCCGATGATTGTTTTCTCAAGCTAGCTGGGTACACCCAGCTAGTTATACCGCCATTTTCAGTCGCCATTGCCTCGTTCGTTGTCCAGCACGGGGAACCGAGGTAGCCTGGGCTGCCACCATTGATATTCCTCACAGACCACCAACTTGTGCAGGTGAGGTTGACAATTGGGGCAGGCAAGGATGTTATACTTAGATGGTATAGCTGTGCTCCCTCCTGCTCCCGGCATGGTATGCAGCATCAACAAAAAATAGTCAAAACCGACCATCGTAGTATGCACTAAGACTACAAGGTGGTCAGACGACCTGGTGAAAGCTGCGGGAAGTACAACACTGGATGAGGGTCGCTCAAGACCGGTCGCTGTGGCGATTTATGGGAGAGGCCTATGTCCAGCAGTGGACGTCTTTCGGCTGAAATTATGATGATGGTGATGGTGATAATATAAAATAATCATCTTCTATCTTGTATTAATTGGTCACACTGCAACGTGTTTTTAGGTATAAAGGACAAAATAAATTGCTTTTTGAAATACCATGATGATGATGTAGAGTAATTATTTACTAAATGTTATTTGATTGTGCTAATCATTTTATATAAATATTAGCCAAAGTTCTTTCTAAGTTCCTATATATTTTTTTTAAGTTTATTACACAAAGTCCCTGACGGTACAAATTTGTCTAATAAAATTCTGAAACTTATATACATTATTAAAACGAAATAATAACAAAAAAATTAAAAAATCATGAATATTTCTAGTAGCCGTTAGGAAAGGGTTATTCATCGTGCCGTTGAAATAAATATATATTCTTTCTTTCTTTTCTTTCAGTCAATATCATCAATACATAGTAGTATAAATTTATACCAATATTAAAAAGAGAAAAGATTTGTTTGTTTGTTTGTTTGTAACGAATAGGCTCCGGAAATACTGAACCGATTTGAAAAATTCTTTCACTGGTAGGAACTACATTAACCCCCAGTGTCATAGGCTATATAAGATTTTAAAAAAAAATTAGGGATCCTTACCTAAACTCAAATAATGTAACCCGAGGTGCAATATTTTTTCCGTTGTTCACATATTTTGACAGGTGGTTTGTTGTTGTTGTTTGTTTTTTATTCGGCCATTCTGGGCAGGCAAAAGAACATAGTCTATAGAGCCAAGTCTTTTGTAGTCTCTTATATTCTATGGCGTAACGAAGTAAGCCGGGAAAGCTCGTAGTACCTATACTTTGAATGCTTCTGTAGCACAATGGGCAGCTATGTCTACTGTGACGCCGCCGTAGGTCTGGGTTTTGATTCCGGTTCGGTGTAATGTATGTCATCCGGGTCTCAATGTTAAAAGTAAAGTAAAGTAAAAAATGATTAATTCAATATAGGATACAAGATATTGAAAGTCAATCAGACTAATCTAATTAATATTGATACCTTATTTGATATCCTATACTGCTAGAGGCAAGGTATTTCAGGGTGCCCACTATTGGTGTTCTAGCTAGTATTACGTCTACCTATGTACATATTAAGGACTTTCGTATTTCTATTTACTTAGCTTCCCGATAAAAATGCGATATTTTTATATACATACATATAAACTATCGACATCGTATAAATAAACTATCGTAGCCGGATGTCGCAGATTTTATTCGTGCCTGGATCCTTTTTTATTATTATTTAAAAACGTTTATATTTTTTAGGAAAACTAGAAGTAGTGAAGCTATTAATCAAGCACGGAGCATGTCTCGAAACTCAAGATGATGACGGTCAGACAGCCCTCCACAAAGCAGTTCAAAACCATCACAAGGACGTTGCGCGGGCGCTGCTGGAGGCGTGCCCGAATCTTGCTAATGTAAGAGATAATAAGGCTAGCCTAGCCAGGATCGATGTTATATAAGGTTATGTGTTTTGATTCTAAATTCCACTTGGTAAGGCCCTTTCTTCAGAGTTCCTGCAGGATTGAATTTTATTGCAATCACATACTCTGCTGCTTTAATAATCTAATCTTCAAGTACCTACCTTCAAAGTTAGCGGAATACGGCAGCAGTATGCTAATACCCTGGAACAATTTAATTGGTCCATGCTAAGATACTGTTAAGCAAGGGTTTCTCCTAAAGCCGTGCCGCCATTTAGCGGCCGTCATTGATCGCCTGTTTAAAAATCTCGTCAGTAGAACGAAAGTGTTTTAGTTTTTTTCTTAAAGTTCTATGTGCGTTCGAATTAATCTTTTTCAAATTAAATATTATAGTGGACACATAGAACATCTTCTTTCAACAAAAGGTGAAGCACGCCCTTCCCTAGCTAAGTGTATGGAGTGGTTGTTGTGAACTGTGCGTCATTGTATTCTGCTGTTGTGGTTTGATCTAATGCACCAAGGATTTTTTTGATTGAATATTTTAATTTATGTTTTTGTTGATCAAGCATGTCAATTGAAATGCATGTATTATTGTTTAATCATTAATCATAATGTTTATTTTCATTTCTTTATATTTCGCGCGACATTCCTTATTTTTCGGCTTAGGATTTAATTATATGAAAAATATATATAAATGTACTGTATTTCAGAACAGAATCAGCTTATTATTTTTTTGATGTTAGGCTTTTTATGTGTACATATTTGATTTGCCTTCTAAAGGTGCTTCATGTTATTTTAATGTATTTTATCAATTGCGAAGTCAAAGGCGTAATAGCTTGTTATCGGGCGTAAGGAGGCGAGGCCGCGCGGGAAAAGGTAGATCGATAGGGGAGATTGGCTTGTTATTGCTGTTACTGTTAATTTCGTTTCTTTTGCTTTGTTCTTATAAACTAGGCTAATGTCATGCAGTCCAAAATAACCTTTTTTTTTCTAATACCTATTCCCTAACTCGCTTCTTAAGTTAAGTTTGTGGGTGCGGTCCACACCGACAGGCTCGACCAATGTCGCAAACGCCGTCGTCCGTTTTATACTATAAAACCGGCATACAAGATTTCATTTCGTTTGAAGACTCAACCGCAGCCACCCGCACGCCGACAGAACCGGCTATCTGTCGCGAAGCCCGTTCGGCTGTCGCAAAATGGGAATAGCTGGGTCCACACGTGATCCACACCAAACGATCCGATCCTGCGCTCCAGCAGCCCACTTCTAATGACCCGACATTCGGGTCCTTGGAGCGCGCGAGCTGTTTGGTGTGGACCTGCTAATGAAGACGCCCGGTAACTTTGCGAGACGGTCGGTGTAGATCGTAACCTAAGCACTTCGTCACTTATCAATTGTTGTTAAAAGATGTTATAGTAAATAATAATTCTGATATAAAATCCATCAGATTTTTTGATAGTTTTAATCTGTTGTACTTTATTCTATACCAAATATCAACCTATTAAACACTGGTAGACCACTGTCTGGTATCGAAAATTATGTGCAATATCTAAACTATTTTGTAATAGATATTTTGTTGTTTTATACTTAGAGGAACAGTCAATTTCACTTACGTAATTAGAGTATAATTTACAAACTTAATGTTCTATATTTTTGTCACTAACAAACATACACTTTGTACTTCGAATGTATCTTTATTAAATAAATATTACTAATAAAACGAACAACCTTATTTTTTTTACTTTGATGTTAAATCTACAATTACCTTAATAAGAAACCACATTTAGAATTAAATTATAAATAACAAACAAGCCCATTTTATATTAAAACTAGTGGACCCGGCGAACTTCGTACCACCTTACCTATTACTATGTTGTACATGGATTACACATATAAACCTTCTTCTTTAATCACTCTATCTTTAAAAAAAAAAGCATCAAATTCCGTTGCATAGTTTTAAAGATATAAGCATACATAGGGACAGACGCGGGAAGTGACTTTGTTTTATACTTTGTATTGATATAAAGAAAAATATTACCATTCATTTTCAAACATTAGATAACTTTTTAAACTGTTTGGTAACGGTAATGAATCGATGAAGATAAACAACACTCTGTTTTTACACGATCGTCTTATTGCAATTCTGGTCAAGTCGGAGAGCGACAGCGGATGTCTGCAGGCTTCATAGAGCCACGCGATCCCACCTGGTAAAAGAAATATAAGATGTACAGTGCACGTAAAGTGTCAAGTCAAGCCAAATGCAAAGGAGTCTACCGGAACCAGCTAAATTATAAGAGGTTTATGAGTAAGAAAATGTGGGAACCTCTGGTATGGCTGGTCTCGTGCGGCGGCGGCGGGGGCGGGGGCGGCGGCGGCGGCGGGGGAGGCAGGCGGTGGCCGGCGCGGCGCAGCAGCGCGGCGAGGCGCGGCGCGCGGCGGCTCGCCACCGCCAGGTTGTCCAGCCCGCACGACTGTAGGTCGCAGCTGTTCACGTCCGCACCGTATTTTATTAGGAGGGCTGCTGCCATGTCTCTGAAAAATTTAACTTTTATCATACAACGAGTCAATATTTACAGAAAAGTTTTTAGAAACAAAGACTAAGATGAGGCTATCTCGCTCAGCAGCATACAGCGCGCAGCAGCTGCTCGAGCTGCACGCTCTCTTACTTGTGCAGCAGCAGCGCGCGGGCGAGCGCGGAGTCCCCGGCGAGCGCGCGGCGGTCGGCGCGCAGGCCGCGTGCCAGCAGCGCGCGCAGCAGCTGCTCGAGCTGCCCCGCGCACTCTAAGCTCTCCACCGCCGCGTGCAGCGCGCCCGCACCCGTTATACTGTTGCACGAGTTTACGTTTGCACCTGCAATTCATACTGCGTAGAGCAGAGCAAGCAGAGTCCGGCGCGAGCACTGTACGTGTCCCGGACAGGGCACGGATAATGCACTGTATAATATAAATTTCTTCATACAAAATATATGTATAACGTTTTAAATCCGTCCCCGTCCGGACCACGTACCGTACACGGTCCCCGGGTACGGCCCATTAATCATCCCTATGTGTTTTTAACCCCCGATCGAAAATTCAGAGAGCGGTGTTAAAATTTTAACGTGTGTATCTGTCTGTCTGTCTGTATGTCTGTCTGTGTATCTGTCTGTGGCATCGTAGAGCCCAAACGGCTGAACCGATTTTCGTTTAGTTTTTTTTGTATCATAGATAATTTCAGGCCGAGTGTTCTTAGCCATGTCTGATGAAGATCTGATCAGCGGTTTGAAGATCATCAGCTCTTTTCTAGGTGATGAGGGGATCTAACTATCTTCCATTATGTCCTATCAATTTGAAATTTGGTACCATGTTATATCTATGATATTTAAAGTATATGGTAAGGTAACCTGACCTGATCAGCCGTTTAAAGATGATCAGCTCTTGAATAATGGATGAGAGGATCTAACTACCTTCCATTTGTTTTATCGATTTAAAATTTGGTACAGTATTACTTTAATGATATTGAAAGTATATGGTAAAGTAACCATGACCTGATCTGCCGTTTGAAGATTATCAGCTCTGAAATAGTGGATGAGGGGATCTAATTACCTTCCATATGTACTATCGATTTTAAATTTGGTACCGTGTTACTTCAATGATATTGAGAGTCTATGGTAAGGTGACCATGATCTTTTTAAGATTATTAGTTCTAGTTAAGTTAATAAGGGGTCTGACTACGTCGAGGGTTTTTAAAATTTTTTAATTTGAGTTATTATATACTAATGTTAAACAGAGGAAAATTTTGATTGCTTGTTTGTTTAAATGGAAAAAGTACGATACGAAACTAAGTACTTACATATTAGACAATTGTAAAAAGAGAAATTTGAGTTTTTTTTTCCGGTAGGGTAAACTGAAACGCTTTTTATCGCATTGTCAAAAACACCGAATACAAAAGTTCGAATATGTATATTTAAAATATACAATTCGAATTGACTATCTCCTCCTTTTTTTCGACGGTCAAATATGTGCGCATTTTGAGATCGGTAGCGTCATCTATTGGTTAATAGCAAAACTTGCTTCTCACCACAAATATATAGGTAACAGATTTTTTTAACCTTAGAAACGTCAGGAATATTTTAAAACGTTCTTTTTGTGATTATAAATTCACTGACCATTCTCAAGCAAGATATTAACTAAATTGATGTCAGCCAGCCGAATAGCCAACAAGAGCGGCGTGTCGCCGTGGTCGTCGTGCAGGTCGAGCCCGCCGCCGGCCGCGCCCGCGAGCAGCTGCACCATCTCTTCCTGCAACATTTTAATAATTTTAAAAGTTATTTTTTAAATAGTACTAGAAATTTAAACATTGAGTTAAGACATGCTTTGAAATCAAACAAACAATTATATAGTTTCTAAATTAATAGTTTCATTATTTTATAAAGAAATAAATTTACCTGTCGCTGCGTGACGGCGGCGTGCAGCAGGCGGTGCGAGTGCGTGGGCCGCGCGCCGGCCGCCAGCAGCAGCCGCGCCGCGCCCGCGCAGCCGCGCCACGCCGCCGCGCACAGCGCCGTGTAGCCTGCCCCACCACACACACACACACACACACACACACACACACACACACACACAGTACCTGTCGCTGCGTGACGGCGGCGTGCAGCAGGCGGTGCGAGTGCGTGAGCCGCGCGCCGGCCGCCAGCAGCAGCCGCGCCGCGCCCGCGCAGCCGCGCCACGCCGCCGCGCACAGCGCCGTGTAGCCTGCCCCACCACACACACACACACACACACACACACACACACACACACACACACACAGTACCTGTCGCTGCGTGACGGCGGCGTGCAGCAGGCGGTGCGAGTGCGTGGGCCGCGCGCCGGCCGCCAGCAGCAGCCGCGCCGCGCCCGCGCAGCCGCGCCACGCCGCCGCGCACAGCGCCGTGTAGCCTGCCCCACCACACACACACACACACACACACACACACACACACACAGTACCTGTCGCTGCGTGACGGCGGCGTGCAGCAGGCGGTGCGAGTGCGTGGGCCGCGCGCCGGCCGCCAGCAGCAGCCGCGCCGCGCCCGCGCAGCCGCGCCACGCCGCCGCGCACAGCGCCGTGTAGCCTGCCCCACACACACACACACACACACACACACACACACACACACACACAGTACCTGTCGCTGCGTGACGGCGGCGTGCAGCAGGCGGTGCGAGTGCGTGGGCCGCGCGCCGGCCGCCAGCAGCAGCCGCGCCGCGCCCGCGCAGCCGCGCCACGCCGCCGCGCACAGCGCCGTGTAGCCTGCCCCACCACACACACACACACACACACACACACACAGTACCTGTCGCTGCGTGACGGCGGCGTGCAGCAGGCGGTGCGAGTGCGTGGGCCGCGCGCCGGCCGCCAGCAGCAGCCGCGCCGCGCCCGCGCAGCCGCGCCACGCCGCCGCGCACAGCGCCGTGTAGCCTGCCCCACCACACACACACACACACACACACACACACACACACACACACACACACACACACACACACAGTACCTGTCGCTGCGTGACGGCGGCGTGCAGCAGGCGGTGCGAGTGCGTGGGCCGCGCGCCGGCCGCCAGCAGCAGCCGCGCCGCGCCCGCGCAGCCGCGCCACGCCGCCGCGCACAGCGCCGTGTAGCCTGCCCCACCACACACACACACACACACACACACACACACACACACACACACACACACACACACACAGTACCTGTCGCTGCGTGACGGCGGCGTGCAGCAGGCGGTGCGAGTGCGTGGGCCGCGCGCCGGCCGCCAGCAGCAGCCGCGCCGCGCCCGCGCAGCCGCGCCACGCCGCCGCGCACAGCGCCGTGTAGCCTGCCCCACCACACACACACACACACACACACACACAGTACCTGTCGCTGCGTGACGGCGGCGTGCAGCAGGCGGTGCGAGTGCGTGGGCCGCGCGCCGGCCGCCAGCAGCAGCCGCGCCGCGCCCGCGCAGCCGCGCCACGCCGCCGCGCACAGCGCCGTGTAGCCTGCACGCAGTTAGACACTAGAGTCCGAGCTGGATTAGTCTGCGCGCGACTGGGGACGCCACTGTATACGTATTACGTACTTCACCCGCCATTCAAAACAAATACTTACTTGACTGACCGATTGCTATTGATTCTTACTTCGATTCGAAGCTGAAACGCTCTTTATCAGCATTTAAGTTAAAATGACGGGTGGGTGTACTGTACGGTACGTATACAATTACAGCGTCGACAGCCGTCACGCGCAGTCTTATATTTGTGCGCTTTGTTGCACACTGATAACTAAACTGCATTTTTTTATGACATAATGTAGATATAATAATATAACAAAGATAAATTTCTTCCAATCTTTGTATTATGCTGAGGGCGCGCATAACCGGACCCGGACCCGGATCCGGAAGTACAAAAAAGTCACTATAGAACCGGGGATCGAAAACAGAAGTATTTTTGTACCTATTAAAGGATTGTTATAATAAAGCAGCGCAAGACAAGTGCACAATGGTAACATTACCGTGCGTCTCTTCGGCGTTGACGTTGGCGCCGGCCGCCACGAGCCGCGCCGCCGCCGCGCCGTGCCCGCGCGCCGCCGCCGCCAGCAGCGCCGTGCGCGAGCTCGTGTCCCGAGCTTCTACGTTTGCTCCATTGCTTATAAGTATTTGTACCTGAAACAATTTCAATTAGGGTAAGCAGTACAATGATTGGCCCCTTAAGAAAAGTTTTGACTTTGAACACTTCTACGTGCCAAATAAGGTTCAAAATTGATAAACTGTTAATGTAGGATGGTAGCTCATTTATCTGAGAATAAGATTAAACCACAGGAATCGTTATTTGCTAGCTTATAAACAACTTTATCAATAAAAATGTAGCGAAAAGTACAGTCATTGGCAGGGCATGTACAAAAATTAGCATACCCTAGTACAATGATTGGCATGACAATCATTGTACTTTTTGGGCATTGGCATGGCCAATCTTTATACTTTCCTAGGGCCAATGACTATACTGATCCATTAAATTATTCAATAGTGATGCCCAGATAATTTTTTTTGAGCTCGATAACTGAAAGGTACCCTTCATATACCTAAAATCGCACTATTATCTCTCGGAAATAAGAATACTAAATAAACAAGACAAAATAAAAAGAACATAATCAAATTGGTGTATTATTTAACTAAAAATTTAGTACAATGATTGGCATAGGGAAAAGTATAATGATTGGCATGGTCAATCACACAAAAGTTCCTCTGATTTTATAATAAAAAAAGATTTAGCATTTTAAACGCAATTGTTGATAAGATTTGATTTAATATTTAAATATAAATAATATTAAAAAGCAAAAAATACAATGATTGGCATAGATGCCAATCAACTGATACTTCATACTTACCACAGGTACTAATGTTGGCCTACCTATTTTTGAGGTTAATCTTTAGTGTTTTTAACAAATTACCGTAAATAAACCTGAATTGAAGTGTAATTAACATATATGGAAACATATATTTCAATTTAAACAAGAAGAAAACGAGTAAAACCATTCTAAAAGTTACGTACTTACTTCTTACAATTTTCATGAGAAAACACATCCTCTGGTTGTAGTCCAACACAAAGTATTTTTTTAATCAATTGCTAGCTGTTGCATTTAAAAACTATTAATTTCGTTGTAGAGTGTTTTAAATAAAGAAAAATATAAATATTTTTTCATTTCTGGTATATAAATACAACTATTAATAAATAGATTTTTCATTGAAGGGGCCAATCATTGGAGGGGGGCCAACATTAGTACTGCTTACCTATGTGATGTAGAAGACAAAATATCGTAACAAGAGGCGAATCTTATTAGTCGACGAAAATATGTCGTAAAAAGAATACCCAAAGAAGTTTTCACTGACCACTTCAGTGCTAGTTAAATAATAATAATAAAATGCATTTAAAAATAAAACTACCATTTCCGAATACCCGTGGGAAGCAGCAAAATGCAAGGGCGTCATTTTGTCATGTGTTTTATAATTGACATTGCTTCCGGCGGCGAGTAGCAGATTAGCAATGTCTGTGTAGTTCCTGCTGGCTGCGGCGTGGAGCGGAATCATCCCGTCGATAGAGGCGAGGTCCACTTTGCAACCTGAAAAATTACAATTATCCAAAAATAATGCAAATATGTACTTACTTACTTTCATTTTAAATTAAAAACCAAAGGGAAAATCAATTGCTCAATATACACAATTGGGCCCGCGTGTGCGCTTGCTTAACGTAGTTTAGGCCTTAGATATGATCTAGTCTGCTTGCTCTGGTGGTGACAAACTAAGGGGAAGTAATGATAGTAGTAATAAGTAGTTTTTAATTAATACAAGATCCTTTTCAATGGGCAAAGTTGATTACAAGTTTTAGTCACCTGTGGTGGTAGCATGACGGACAATTATGTCAAATCTTTTCGTCGCTTTTAACATCTAAATGCGGGAAAATGTATGGGAACAATCCTCAAAAGTGACAGATAGATTCCACAAATGGTCAGTCATGCTACCAGGGCTGGTTTCGTTCGAGTTTACAGTAAAACACTACATAAACCTACATACAACAGACTACATCTAAATGCCAAGAAAATATTATTAGCATCATAAAATAGTTAAGATAATTAATCATCTTGCCTGAATCAATAAGAAGTTTCACAGCACTTGTCTTTCCTTGCTCAGCTGCATAATGTAAGGCTGTTTTACTGAATGCATCTTGTTGGTCTATATTGTAAGATATGTTATTTGCTGACGCCAGGGCAGCTCCTGTTGATTCTAGTATTGAGGCATACCACCTACAAATAAAATAAAACTAAATTAAAATCCTCCCTGCCTATCTAGCTACAAGGGTGCAAAATTTTATCTTTTCAATAATAAAAGTGTAATCACAGTAAGTATGTACTTTATTAATTCTTATAACAAGTGTCAATTTCATTCACACATGTGCTAACATGTTTTGAAGATTTCATATAAACATGCATTTACTTACCTATCCTATTGTTAATCACAAATTATGTTTTGAACATTTTTTAAGTACCTACCTATAGTATGAATTTATTTTATTAAAAAAAGGAAAGATTTCATTGTGTGTTTGTTTGTTATAATAAAGTAACAAAAGTAATTACTTGTAGAGGGAAGACCAAGTCACATCCTCACTGGTGGTGGCAGCAACACTGCCAATATCTTCATCCCACTCCAAGTCTGATTGTGGTGATGGTGTCAAACATGTTGGTGTCAAGGTTGGTTGGAATGCTGGCAGCCGACTCTCGTTACTGCTTGACCCTTCATTATGTATGATAACAAAGTAACCCTGGTTCTTCTCATTCTCATCTCTCAAGCTTTTATTTAATGATCTATCATTAACATTTTTTAACCTTACCAAAGTCTCAGGCTTTCCATCGTGCCTTAATTTCCTTTTCTGTGATTTCAATGATATTTTTGTAGTTATTTTATCCTGGTTTTTGTTGCTTCTTGAGTCAATTAATAAAGACATAATCGAAATGTTTCCTTTAAATGCTGCTTCTCCAAGACATGTTTTACCCTGACTTGTAACTTTATAAGGATTTGCTCCTGGAAAGAGCAAAAATTTAAAGTTTAGAATATTATAAAGGAAAGAGTAACCAAAATAATAAATACTTATACATTGCTAAACTTGGGACAGTGGGAAGTTTTGGGCGGAATTGTTGTACCTTGCTTGAGGAGTTGTGCTACAGTCTCCTGGTCATCAGCAGCTACAGCTTGGTACATGCTGTTTTCAAGCTTTTCTATGTTTCTCAGCATGGCTTTTCTGGTTTAAAAATCTATAAAAATTATATATTATTGTAAAATCATGCTCAAGGAAATATTTTTATGTACTTACCTACCTAAGTACCTTAAAAAGGTGGCGCTAGCGCTAGCAGTACCTATGTAACTTCTATGTACTTTTATTTTACTTAACATATTCCTGTAAAATGTCAAGCAGGCAGGACACTTGTGATATAAGAAAGCGGTTAACATATAAGATTTGTGCAAAATTTCAACACATTATCAATAGTTTGTTTTGTAGTTAGTTTTAGAGTTCCTTACCCCGAAAGTAGAGCGTGGGCGTAACCGCGGGCAAACGCTTATCATTTAACTAATTTTAACATTGGGTTTTTGGATAACTTTTACATTTACATAGAAATAAAGAAAACATACAAAACCTAACTTTTCTTTCTTTCGATTCCACAATCAATTCCACAAAACCTGTATAGGTACTGTGTTGCCGTTTGAAGAAAAAAAATGCGGTAAACTCATACCAAAAATGCACCAGTTTCTTACTAAATTCTGGGTTCTGAAATCCACTAAAATGCGCTAAAGATATACCAAAATTGCACCAGTACCGCACTAAATTCCGATAAGTTTTACCTTCAAATATATATTTTTTTATCTTAAATTCACAAAAAAACATTTTGTTATTTAATATTTATTTAACATACATAATCTCACGCCTTTATTCCCCGACGGTTAGGCAGAGGCACCATCTCATCAGACTAGGGCCCACGATTAGCCGAGTTTATGTTTAAGTAACTTAAGTAAGTTTGGTATAAAAGACATAAATGTAAATCTTCGTTTAGTTTTCTAGAATTTAAATCGTTTTTAAATAGGTAGTCTGATATTTTACCTACCTGTTGTTTTTTTCCGCCCATTCTGGGAAATGAAAGGTACATAGTCCATACAGATAATTCTACAGCAAGTGGTAGTTCTTGCGGAATCTATCGGAATCATTCCGGAAGCGCCTTCCTTTATTTCTCACGTTTTCAACATAGTATTTATTAAAGCGCATATCAAAAAACCACCACACTCAAAATTAAGAAACCAAAGTTTGAAATTATCTTCCCGCTTTGCACTAAAAATCTCCTTACCATAGACTTAATTAAGTCTATTTGGTTAGGAGGTTGCCAAATGCACAATGCGCCAGATTCCACTAAATATCATGTCAGCGCATTTCTGTCAAAAAAAATGCGCTGAAGACTTTAAAAATGCACTAGATCTAGCGCGAAAAGCGCTAAAACGGCAACACTGACTACATCTACAGCACAAAACCAAAACAGACAGACAACCAACGTATGTACCTAGCTGAGGTAGGTACCTAGATTTACCTTCTCTCTGAGACGGACAAACAGCAACACCAATAGAAATCAATCAAAAAACATTTTGACGGATTGACGTAAATGCCAAAATAAATAAAAACGCAAAAAAAAACTGCCTTCAATCTCAATCTATCCATCTTAATTCCCATAGAGATGTGCCTTTACCATATCGATTGTTTTTTCTTTCTCATTTTTATCCCTTTGGGAAATCGATTGATAAACACTTAATGTAAGTAAATTCAAATTAACATTACAAAAAAAAGTTTTGTAATACGCCCGTAGATGGCGTTATAGACATAGGTTAATTCAAATCAGTTCAAACTAACTTGTAAAGTTTAAAACAAAAGAAAAACTATTTGACTGGTGCATGACGATTCCAATTTTATTTTGAGCTTTTAATTATTCATTTCAACTTTACCTGTTGATTTTTGCTAGCGTCATCTGATAGCGTCGTGATAAAACTTTATTTTTTTCTTCTGAGATGTCAAATTGAAAATCTATCATTCTAAAGCCATTTGTTCATTTTCTTACCCGACATTATATTATATTCGACATTAAATTATACCCGACATATCATTACATTATATTGGACGGTATTTAACATAAGGTAGGCGAAGTTATACAGAACTGATTCCTAAAAACAAAATTTAAATAAGTATATAAACCATGCACAACGTGAGCTCCTTCGAAAGTTTTTGTAAAAAAAAACTATAAGCTATGTGTAGCATCAGAGCAATTACCTACGGTGGCTTAGCTGGCGCCAGACGAGGCAGGGGGTGGAGGGCGATGCGCGAGGGAGAACAAGTTTTTGCGAAAACACGGATTTTTTGATATAAGTAAGATTTCTTCTTTTCCATCATCCTGAGAAAAAGCAGTTTTAACAAAAAAAACGCACAATCCCTAGGTTTTCTTGCAAAAAACTAATTATCAAATCTTCCTACCACATATATACATGACTTTAAAAACTAATATATTTTCATCGACAAACAATTCCGCGTGGGTTGCCTGGATAGAAATCGCTTCAGCGATAAGGTCGCCCATTGCTTGCGATTTCTATTATTTGTTCCTTAAACTGTTTAATGTACTTTGTATCATTATGTACTTGTATTCAATAAAGTGTATTCTATTCTATTCTAAGAATACATTATGATTTTTACTATTCCATCCATCCATATATTATTTAGTATCCTACCGACCGATTCCCCTGTCTACGCAACGAAGCGTAGCTCGTATTTTTATCGAGCAGAGCGTTTGTGACAGGATATGACTTCACTTCACTAGTCAAGTATTTATTTTTGGATTGGAAGTTCGTGAGTGTGAGTCGGATTTAATTTTACTTTTTTTTACTGTACGTAAAATTGGTGGATTTAGTGGTGTGGTTCGGGCTCAGCAAAATAAGAAGAATTCTAGATTTTCTGGATAATAAACATAGTGCTAGTTATCTTTTCAACGCAGTGATGTAAAATCTTTGTAGGTATTGTACATAGGTAACTCGCTTCTCAAAAATTTTCCTGGTATTTCATGGGTTTTATTTCGTTTCCTGTTCGTGGTTCATCTTGCCATGAACTTAGTAAACCTACCTATGAAATTTATTGCAATTCAAAGTAACTTTATTTAGGTACTCTACTTACTATTTATGTTGTAGCTCTACCTTTTCTGGAAAAGTGCGTTGCTATTTCCATTGAAATCTCTAGATTGAAGGAGATCTTTGTTTCGGTATAAGTAGCTCTGAAAATGGTTCTCTATTGGAAATAAAATGGCAACTGAAAGCTGCTTGGTGAAGGCCATCTACTCATTTAAAGGAAAGAACAATGATGAGCTATGTTTCAAGAAAGGAGACATCATCACTGTTACCCAAAAGGAGGAAGGGGGATGGTGGGAGGGCACCCTCGGAGAGACAACTGGCTGGTTTCCTAGTAACTATGTAACAGAGTTCAAAGGCAAGTTTTATTTAGGCATTCAAATCGAAAGTACACATCTAGTATTTTTTATTTTATTAAATAATAATAATTTACAATATTTCACAGATCCAACAGGTATAGTCACAACTTCACCCATAAGGGCACCATCAGAGATTCAAGCATTCCGGAATGTAGTCCTCAAGGATATCATTGACTCAGAGAAGGCACATGTTGCAGAAATGCAAGGGCTTGTTACAAACTTCCTGCAGCCGTTGGAAATCAGTGACATGTAATTATTTATTTAAACTCAAATGTAATACAACATTATATTGTTTAATAAAAAAATGTATTATAATCAATTGCAACTTATAGGCTCACAAGGGATGAGTTCAAACAGTTGACAGGCAACATAAGAGAGGTGCTACAAACCCATGAACAGTTTCTATCATTACTGGAGGAGTGCGCTACCAAGACTGGTCCTGAACAGCGAGTCGGGGGCTTGTTCCTGCAATGGGCTCCACAGATCAAATCTGTGCACCAGGTGTACTGCGCTGGCCATCCTAAGGCAGTCTGTATTCTTGATAAATATAAGTAAGTCTTGAATATGGTTATCTGCTTAGTGAATTTTGTTTGTTTAACATTTTATCTGATTTGTATTCTTAATGCTCTCTATTTTAATATTAATAACATTGAGTGTAGATATCTATTTAATATGTATTTTGTTTTATTTTACATAAAAAATATATTTCTATAACTTAGCATTGATTTATAGGGAAAACCTAAATACATGGATGGAAAACGCAGGCGCGGTTTGTCCTGGTGTGCTAGTACTGACAGCAGGGCTATCGAAACCGTTCCGCCGGCTCGGGAAGTACCCGGCCATGCTGCAGGAGCTGGCGCGGCACGTGCACGAGGCGCATCCGGACCGCGGCGACACGCACCGCGCTTCTGTCGTCTACAAGGATATGGCTGTATGTGTTATGTCATTAACTAACTATACATTAGGATTATTTTATCAGGTGCAAAATGTATTCTATAGCAACAATTTATTTTTCATCCCATCCACTCGAAAAGTAGACTTTTTTATTACTGTTCTCTAGTCGTAAAGTTCCTCATTATTCACATGCTGTTTATATCCGGTCAATAATGAATTTCCATACATTCTTTATTGCTCTCTTGGCAATTACAATGCATAACTGTATTATAGTTACGAAAATATTGAAGTGAAGTGGGATTGAAAACAAGCTAGCTGATTAGGTTTTCGGCTGATTTTTTTCTTCTTGCCGGATGGAATAAAAAGTAGTTTATACAACTTGGGGGTAAAGTTATTCTGCCTCGGGGGAGGTTAAAATCCTCCCTTGTTCAACTTTAAAGTCATTATTCCCTCACTCCGTTTGGGAATAAACCCTTGAAACTATCACTTTACACCCTTGTTGAATAAACTACTATTATAGCCCCTAGACTACTATGAGTACTATGCTATCAGTAGATAGATAGACACTTTACTTTACTTACAGTAAGTAAGATACCGAAGTACATATAATATGTATATTATACAATTTTGGGAGACCTTATCTCTAAATGCGATTTACTACAGGAAATTTAAACTATATTATTAGAACTTAAACTGTTTAATATTCTTCTGTAATCCACAAATAAATGAGTACGACTTGCTTAACCTTGAAGTTTTTAATATGATTAAGCAGATCAGTCAGTCCGCCTAAATTTAGTAGTGGTTTATGCTAGTAGTTGAGTGAGTTATGTCGTTGTTCAGAGCGGGTGCGCGGCGCTGCGGCGGCAGAAGGAGCTGGAGCTGCAGGTGGTGACGGGCGAGGTGCGCGGCTGGCCGGGGGGGGGCGCGGGGGGCGCGGCGGGCGCGGCGGGCGAGCTGGCCGCGCTGGGCGACGTGCTGCACATGGGCGGCGTGGCGGTGGGCGCGGCGCACGCGGACCGCTACCTCGTCTTGTTCCCGGCCGCGCTGCTGCTGCTCTCCGTCAGCAAGCGCGTCTCGGCCTTCGTTTACGAGGTTCGTTGCTAAATTGATTTTTTTTCTCTGTGTAATTGTCGTTTGCGTTCCGTAGACAAGTATGGACCCTTATATTGTAGTTTAGTCCTGCTTATTCTGTCAAATAGTTATTTTCATAGAACTATTGAAGGAATAGTATTGAAACTTAAAACACATCCTAATTAAGGTACCCGGCAACACAAAAAAAAAAAACGTATGGGGACGACGGTATTTTTTTTACTATACACAACATATAATTTTAAGTACCCGTCTACGGAACCCTAAATTAAGCATCACTCGATACGCACTTGAGTGTTTAGTTGTTTTTTTTTTTGTTTATATTCATAAACAAACTAAGCCTTTACAAGGCAAGACATGCTACTGCCTCATCATTAAAATTTAAAATGATAATAAAATGACAGCATTTATTAGTTAATTAAGATTTATAAAATTGTATGTAGAGGGTAAACAATAACCTTAAAATATCTTGCGTTTGTGCCTAACACTTACATTTTGTTCCAGGGCTGCCTACCACTAACTGGAATAACAGTTTGCAAACTCGACGACACGGACACTAGAAAGAATGCATTTGAGATCAGTGGGCCGATGATAGACACTATAGTGGCCGTGTGTCAGACCAAGGCCGAGGCCGACAACTGGGTGCGGCTGCTGCGCGCGCACGCCGCCGGGCCCGCGCCCGCGCCCGCGCCCGCCCAGCCGCACTCTTTGCCACAAGTAAGCTTTCTTAAACATGTTGTAAATTTACCTTTGGTATTAGATGAATCAATCTGTAAATTAAAAATAAGATGTAAGTACTTAACAGATTCTTATTAATTAGGTAAAAATATTGAAAACATAAGATTATTTTCTCGTTGTAAGAATAAGTACATTATTTCTTTGTTTTCTTTTCCTCCTGTTTTTTTTTTAAATATAGATAGACCCTTTCTAAACTGAAAAAATAAAATAGCCTATTTGGAACCTACGTTGTAGCGAGTATTCAAGGTATTTTGTCGTGTTTTTGTGTAGCTCGCGCGCTCCCCCTCCGAAGGGGCGCTGTCTAGCATCAACACTAGCCGCCGCAGCCTCTATCACGTCACCCTGCCGCCGGCCAGTTACCCTTCTGCATCACCTTACTACTCTCTTACTAAATATTTCGCTCGTCTCGTCAAGAAAAAGGTTATTACCAGGCAAATGTTAAGAAAACTACTCCACGAAAGACCGTGGGCCAAAGCTTTCGAGCTTACAGAAATGCCGGTTATGAGGCGACATAAGAATCGAATTAGATTGAAAATAGAGAAAGACGGTACTGTCGCCGAGACCGACTGTTCTGACAGCGAGGACAGCGAGCACGAGACTGAAACTACTGAGAGCTGCACCAGCTCCAGCCTCGCGGACGCCGACCCGGCCACTAGTCCTAGAATACTACGTCAAGATGCCGTGGAGACCGCCAGCCCCCGCAGCGGCTCGTCCGCCGGCAGCGGCTGGGGCGGCGGCGGGTACTTCAGGTACTACGACCACGCGCGGGACCTGCCGCCTCACGCCGCCAAGGGGCCCGTCCGCGGCGACTGCACTCGCAACATATTTCAAACTATACCATCCACTTCCATTACTGACGATGATGTTCAGGATTCAGGCATTCACCTGCAATTGAACCTCGGGGAACAAAATAACCTTTACCCGCAATACCAAAAAGCAAGCACTGAAAATTCTAGTTTTGAAACTAGCTGCCCGAAAATGTACATGGCATGCGAAAACCTTGCAAATATAGATCCAAATACACAAATAAATCGCCACGCTAACCCTGATTCGGATTTCCTGCCGACGCGGCGTAGCTTTCCGAGCTGTGCGATAAAAAATGACGTCCCGGGAAAGCTCTGGAAATCCTCTGAAGAACATTACCCTTGTGATGCACAAGATGAAGTTTACCAAACGCTAAACGCCAATGTGTTAGAACATCTGGAACCGCCTCCATCCCCAACAGACCGCGCTCGCTATAACACTGAGGCTATTATAATTGATCCCCCACCAATGTTCCGAAGCGATGAAAAAAATCTTCATGTTATTAATGTCAATGTAGCAAATATTCCATTTAGAAAGCACTCTCTTAACTCTGATAAGAGAATCCGACGCTCCACGTCCAAATCGATGCTTGAACACGAAGGCTTTTGTAAAATATCAGATCTGGAGCAGAGAATGAGTTGTCAGTCTGATCACAGCAAGTCGCAGGCGAAGTGCGAGTGCTGCAGCGGGTCCGCGTGCCACAGCCCGCGCTCCTCGGACTCGGGCGTGGTGGGCAGCTGCAACCTGGCCTCGCCCGAGCTCTCGCTGCCCGACCACCTGCCCGCAGGCCCCGCCGGCCCCGCCGGACCCGCCCACACACACCACTCCGACGCACAAGACAAATTATACGATGCCAAAAAATACTCCATCAAAGCATATGGAATGGAATACCGAAAGGAGCTCACCCTCTCAGAAATAGAAGCCGCTAACTACGAAGATCAGTGCCGCTGCACGTCGCCTTTCGGATCGACTGCTCGCACATCTTGCGAGACGAGTGTCACATCCGATAACGCCAGTCTCGATGTCTTTGATCTTTCTAACACTCTAGTCACGCCCACATTCGTCGCTAAGCTACCACTGACAACGCCAGAAATAAAGCGGACATCCATTAGAAGAAACATTGAGAAATATGAGCCCACAATAAAAATTAAACCGGAAGTTCCGCCTCGTATTTACCGCAAACCGAGTACTCACTTTGAAATGCCAAAGAACGTAAGAAAGCAGGTGGCGCAGTGGGGCACGCTGGACATAACGGAGCGCTCTAAGCCAAGCCTGCACTACCACATGCGAATATACCGCGAGCGGCCGGAGCAAGGCCCGCCGCCGTCGCCGCCGTCGCCGCCGTCGCCGCCGCGCGGCCGGGAGCGCCGCCGCTCGCGCGCCGACGACCTCAACAGAAAACTAAGGTCGAGGAGCGAGGACTTGTCGAAGCTGCGGAACGGTTTAACACAAAGCCAGACTGGCTTCATGGTGTACCGCTCTGACCTATACGCGCACTGGTGGATGAAAGCCAAATTACCTATAACCGTGGTCACCGACTCAGGCAAGGATCATTATTTTGTAAAGAGATACTGTTTGTGTATCACTGGTTTGAATATAATATTGCCTTGATTTGATAACCACATTATTAATTCTATCATTGTAGAGTTACCCCAGTGTTGCAGTGCTTTACTTGGTCATCCTTGCCTGTGTTTATTCATCTTACTAACACAACAAGAAACCGTTTCACTGTCAGTAGACGAGATCATTACTAACTTATTACGGATTGTTAGTGCATGGATTATGTTTTACAAATTCACCTGTTTCCTCGCAAAACACGCAAGACTTGTGCCGATTTTTTTATCTATACGTGGTATATATTTATTGTTTTATTTTTAATAGCCCATTCAATTATCTTAACAGAGCCCACTTGGTCACTAAGCTTTGGGACAAAACCAATCTTTTACTTGTTTGGTTTAAACACCATAGAATAAATAAATTTTTAATAGAGTACTCTGGTACTGGTCATTAAAATTATTTACTTTTCGGAAGAACTCATAAAATTTTATGACACTATAAAAAATATGATTCAACCCAGATGTTCTAATTTAGCTAGGTTCCTATTTTATTTAAAGTGTGAACGTGATCACTTCTTTTAAATTGTCTCTTTCGCATAAGAATGTTTATGTCTTACTTAAATAATTCTTCTTTCAACAGATGACCATGAGCGACAGTAACACTTCAGATCTATCTTCGGGTTTAAGCAATCATAAAAGATCACATTCCTTCAACAATCATCAAAGCTACACTCAGCACTCGCAACAAACGCAAAAAAATAAACAAAAGAATGAAGCGGCGCGCTGGCTTCTCAACTCTTGCGACTCGCTCGACCAGTCGGCTGGCGCAGCAAACACAGCGATTGGGAAAAAGTTCTCATCTGTTGATTTCATTGACATCGTCGACTCCGCCTGTAGCAATAAAGGTATCTATTGTTTGTTTGAATGGACTGGGGACTGGTAAAGGTATTGCGTTAATTTGGCACGGTTTAGTTAGTAGCGTGTGTTGCAGGGGCAGGGTGGAGCGTGTCGTGCCTGCGGCCGGCGCCGCCGCTGCGGCCGGCGGCGGGCGCGGCGGGCGCGGCGGGCGCGGCGGGCGCGGAGGACGGGCCCGGGCCCGCGCACCCCTACGCGCCGCACCAACGCAAGTCCAACTCCTACGAGGAGGACGCGCTCATCCT